>OU015762.1:51260868-51318782 GCA_907173295.1 Fagus sylvatica | reverse complement strand
TTTATTTCATATCTAATGTTGTTTTACTCTGTGTGATGTGCTCTTCTTTCTAATCAATGCATGTACATGGTTTGATCCAATGGGTCGCTTGTAGATGGTAAGGAAAAGTTTAGGAAAAAGGCTTCAATGCAATAATATGGGGACTGCCTAAGAGGACAGACACTTATTTTTGGGGTCTGAAGAGTATGGTCATGGTCATACTCATATTCTTATTTCATTGGAAATTTGAAAATGGTAGTGATCCTCCCGGTAGAAAAGTATGACAGGAATTTTGCTGTTAACTTTGACAAACTAAAAATATCTTGAAAGTTTTAGTGAACTCAGAGGTGCACACAGGCATCTGGTGCATAAAGTCTTTGTTTTGAGCTAACTTCTCACTGGTTACCGGTGATTGGACAGAATGATGGATTTCAGTGGCTCTCCTAATGAAATTTTCTTGGCTGAAGTTCAAGGGTGTGGACATTGAATTTATGATAGGAAAGTGGAGCAGATTGGGATTTTATATTGAGTGTAAATGAAGTTTAAATATCCACCTCCAGTTGAGAACTTACAATTCTTTTATAATATAAAATAGATGGAAATTGGGATTTTGTTTGGGTAGAATTTCTTTTGATAATTTTTAATATATGCTTTCTGCTACAATTTATTTTTGTGCAGATTTGTAATGCTTATAAAGTCATCTTGGAAGACTACTTTCTTTTTAAGGGTGTAGTTGTTTCCAATGAACATTTGTTGTATCGTTTAATATATATATATATATCCCTGTGGCTTACCTTAATTAGGGGTCAATTTAGGAATTTTCTTAGATGAACTATCCCTGCCATTTTTATGTAGGATTTTGATTCATTTCTATTTTTTTTAGCATGTCTCGCATTTCGGTGGATTTAATTGCGTATAAGAATTTGTCACTTTTTTTTTTCTTTCAGGCTGTTGTAACTAATCATCTGGTTGTAAGGGGCAGCTACCGTAGTCTAAGTTTGGTCATATATGGAAACACAGCAGAGGATTTGGGGCAGTTCAACATTGAATTTGATGATAACTCGCTGAGAAATCTAGTTAGTTCTGCTGAGGGAAAGCTTGAAGACCTCCCGCTGGCATTGCACTCAACTAACCTGACGATTGAGGAGTCTGTATTCTCTCTGAATGCATTATCCATTCCAGTTGTTGCATCAGATATATCTATTGAGGTTAAGCAGTTTTTACAGCTGTTGTTGAAGATTTTGGAGTTGTCGAAACTTGGGGATGCAGTTGATAAAACTGTAAGTATTGTGGTTTCAGCGGCCTCTTCCTATGTTACCCGTGACTTATGTTATGCTGCAAACAGTCAGAAAAATCTTACATGGGGCAAGTCAAAAGACTGTGAGGAGTTGCATGGTGTCATCAGTGAGGCCAGATTAGAGCTTCTTGAGCTCTATAAAGTGCTTGAACCCGAATCAGGGAATGGATCTGCTGACTCATTAGCAAGATGCACATTTCTTGATTTTGAGGCTGATTTGGTTAATTCCAAGGAATTGGTTGATATGTATAGCCAGTACTTCAATTTTAGTAAGAACTCCTCAAGTTTTGGACACCACCAGCTTTCACAGGTGATTTAAGTAGAATATTCTTCACTCTTGTATTACCAGATAGCAGATTAGAGAGAGAGAGAGGCTTTCTCTCTTTCTCTCCCCCCCTTTACTTTCTACCCCTCCTTGATATTTAATCCTCTTTCTGATCTCTTATTTTGAATTTCAGGAAGAAAATGTTGTTTTGGGGTTGAGTGTGGCTCTCTTCTTGTGCTCTAGTAGAGAGAGCTGCTTTCACTTTGTCAATAGTGGGGGAATGGAGCAGCTTGCACACCTTTTTTGTCATGACAAGCAGAATTCCACCGCCATCACGTTGCTGCTACTTGGAGTTATTGAGCGGGCTACTCGTTATTCAATTGGGTGTGAGGGATTTTTTGGTTGGTGGCCTCGTGAAGATGAAAATGTCCCTTCTGGTATTAGTGAAGGTTATAGTCAATTATTGAAGTTGTTATTGCAAAAACCACGTCATGATGTTGCCTCTCTTGCAACTTATGTCCTCCACCGCTTAAGATTTTATGAAGTTGCTTCAAGATATGAGGTATGCTTTGAGTTTTGTGTACTCATGTGCAAATGCTCTCTGTGTCTCCAGATCTACTCTATGGGTATCTTGTGGTAATTTCATTCTTTTCCAGTGTGCAGTTCTGTCTGTTTTGGGAGGTCTCTCTTCTGTTGCTAGGGTTACCAGTGTTACCTTAAACATGCTTATCAGTGCTAAATCTCAAATTAAGAGGCTCCTGGTCAGTTGGAAATAGTGTATTGTATTTGTTTCTGTTAGTATGTGAGACATGTGATAGTACTTTTGCATTTTTGCAATTTTAATTCTTAGTTAATGTTTGTTGACAAGTATTAATGCAGAAGTTGATAAATTCACGTGGTCCAATTGAAGATCCTTCTCCTGTGGCCTGTGCAAGCAGATCATTGATTCTTGGTCAAACAGAAGGATTATTGTCATATAAAGCAACCAGTAGCTTGATTGCTTCATCAAACTGTAGCTTTTCAAATTGGGATATTGACTTGCATTTGCTGGAACTTCTTAAGGTATATCGGTATATTAGCTCTTTTTCATTCTCATTTGTATATATATACACATGTATGTATGTATGCATGTATGTATGTATATAATTGCATGCATAAGTGCATGTATTTATGTATATAAATGCAAGATAGTGTATACAAATGTGTATGTATGTAGATACATGTGGGAAAATTCATTTTGCTCCTTTTTTTGCTTGTGGTTCATAATTGGAGTGGTATTGTTAAAAAAAAATACAAACTGTAAAATTTATTATAATGTGGCAATATCCATCTTCACTGATGAGTTGATCATAACCTAATTTATTGGTGTGTCAAATCTCAAACACACTTTTAATGTCTTTCCATAATGATAACTGACTGCCGTTGGTGTAGTCTGAAGATGTAATACCATTGCACATTAAAATAACAGATAACCACATAAAGGTTTATGCTGGCTTGCAGTTATTTTACTCCATGTAAAGAGAACATATTGGCTGAGGCTTCTTGTGATGATATCAATAGATATGAAGGTGTTTTGTTTTTCATGGGAAGCGAACTAGTTTGTTCTTGATGAATTCTGTGTTTGAGGTATCATTATGGGAGTGGAACCTCTGCATCTTTATATACAACTATTCATTGTTAAATTTTGCAAAGATGGTGAGCTGTAAACTACGCAGTTAAGCGTGTTTGGGTAGTAGTACTAGGATGGGTGACCTCCTGGGAAGTCCTCGTGTTGCACCCTATTCTTTTGTTCTTTTTTATATAATATTTTTTTGATGAACCGTTTTTTTTTGTATTTATGCTTTGGTCAATCAACTCTAGGGTGAGCCGTAAACTCGGACGTCTTGGGTTTGAGTAGCCACTACTCCCTTGTAGCCATTGGACTAGGGGAATAAAATGCCCCTTGAATTACATGGGTGCACGTGCAGGAAACTCCTTGCTGAGGGCATGTGCACCACTTTAAATATTATATAAAAAAAAAGAGAGTCCCTTTGTATACTTCCGGTATACGTGGTGGGCTATTTAATAAGATTTTCTTACTTATTAAAAAAAAAAATTGCAAAGATGGCTATATGTCAATCCTTTGCCATATCAATTCCCATGTCTTTTGTAACCCTTGAAAGATCGTGTTTGAACCTAGACTTCGATGTCAACTGAAATAAAAACCAACTACATGAATAACTAGCCTTACTATTTGGTTTTAGGTGTGGCTTCTTGGTTTTTTTATTTTGTGTAAATTTATCTATCAGATCTATATTTGCTTGTCAGGGTGCACTGCTGATGAAACTTACTCACATATATTACAGAATAGCATGCTAGATCGACAACATTCTTATGGAATGAGTCATTCATTAATATGTTCAATAAAGAATGATTGTCATCACCAATGGTCCTTGGACTAAATGGCATCTGTTTCCCCCCATAAACAAGAGATGGAGGGTAAGGCCATTGGTTCAGTTCCATAATGGTACTTGTGTCTTATTTACCTTTCTTTGTGTTCTCAATAATTTAAAATTGCTTTACTTCATTAGTTTTGGTAGGAAATAAATGTGGAACTTCTTTGGAGTTGGTTATGAAAGCATTTTGTATTAAACAATTTTGATTATTGAATTTGATTAAATACTTGTGTTTGGCAGAATTTTTGAAAGGTCAGGCTTACAAGTGTCCCTTAGTGAACTGATTTGGTGATAGATTTATGGGGGTTGCCTACTGATTAGTGGAAATGGCATTTTCTAAGTATAATTTTTTATAAGTATTTTAAAGTATAATGATAGAAGTGTAATGACTGGTGTCAAAGTGACACAAGGAAAAGAAAACATCCATTGCAAATTCATATTTACTTTTTCACATGAAATGAAGGAAATCATTTAAAAATATGAGAATTAGAAACTCCAAGAGAAGTGTGGTGATCTGGGAAAGGCATTTGTCCAACCTTTTCAACTTTTTTGTTGCATAGAATGAGACTAATAATGTTTTTAACATTGAGTTTGGTCACAGTTGGGGGGGGGGGGGGGGTGGCAATCTGCTTTGGCCGTTGTTACCCATCAATCTAAAGGCATCACCACAGCAGTCTTGGCCATTGATCATGAATGAACAGGACTTGACCAGATGCCTCTGTCAGCGCTATTTCAGTTATTATTATTATTATTTTTATCATCATCATCATTATTAGTCATTAATGAATGCGACATTTTTTCCTCTGAGCTGTGGTTGGTATTCTGCTGTGCAATCAATTATATATTTTCCAGGCCTATGATAAATTCATAGCCACATAAATATTCAACATGTTTTTGTGGAAGCAGGAGAGGGGACTTCTTCCTTTGTCAGCTGCACTGTTGTCATCATCAATATTGCGTTCAGAAGTTGGACATGCTATGGATGTATTTGTTGATATTGCATCATCAATTGAGGCCTTAATTTTTTCGCTTCTTTTTTGTCGCTCAGGTTATGTTGATGTAACATGTGTTATTTTTTAAAGTTAGATCAACAGATTGTTGTGATTCTCATTGCGTGTTTTCTTTACAGGCTTAATATTCCTACTAAATCACCCTGAACTTTCAGCTACACTAATTCATGCCCTAAGGGGTAATGGTGATGTGAATAAGGAAGAGTTTCTTCCTCTTCGGTATGCATCTATTTTAATATCGAAGGGTTTCTTTTGCAGTCCGCAGGAAGTTGGCATGGTTGTAGGGGTGCATTTGAGGGTGGTTAGTTCCGTTTCTTAGTCAAATCTGCAATTGTTCATTCCTGTTTCTTGCCGTTTCCAATTTCATTACAGGATTGTTGCTAAATATATTGGTTTTCATATGCTTTGGTGCAGGTTAATGCCATAGATCGTTTGCTTACATCAACTCCACACTCTGAAGAATTTTTATGGGTGTTGTGGGAACTTTGTGGTCTGTCTAGGTAGAGCTTATTGTCTTATATTCTAAATTTTGGACTTTTAATACAACTTTACCAGTTTTTACTCGAGTCTAAATGATTTGCAGGTCTGACTGTGGACACCAGGCTCTGTTGGCTCTTGGATATTTTCCAGAGGTAGAGATGAGCTCACTATCTTAAGCAACATTTATCATTTAAAAGTTTTGTTTCAGTTCCATTGATGCAGTCACCACATTACATGACATTAACTAGCAAGATTTAATATGATATTTTCAAGGTTATTATTATGATGTGATTGATCTGCCTGATACTACTCCCCCCGGACAAGGATCCTTTCCATTTAAAATGAAATGGAGAGTTTCCATTTCATGGTCTAGATTAAATATCTTAGATCTAACAATATATATAGATTGCCACGTCATTTAAAATTTTAAATGACGAGACACTTTGTACACCGTTAGATTTGTAAAATAAAATCTGAACCATGAAATAGACAAATGGAGAGATTTCCAAATGAAGAGGATCCTATTCCACTCCCCCCCCCACAAAAAAAAATAAAAAAATAAAATGCTGGATACTTTTTTTGTGCTGAAATATATTTATTTTTATTTTTTAAAATATGCCAGCTGTTTAACATATCATAGGGCTAGCACAAAATTAGATGTCAGCAATTTGACATCTAGATGGGCTTTGGACCCAGGCCTTTATGATGTAGGCTCTCGGGTAGAAGGGTTTGTGTTTAGGAATGGGGTTGGAGTGTGAGTTAATTTGAGTAGTAACTAGGCAGCACAAAGCCTCTGCATAGAGAAGTCCATCTCTAAAAGGGAATAGCACAAAAGGCTAACAATTCTCATTAACAAAATTCAACTAGTTATTACAAATGCAAGGCCATGCATTTTATAGCATGCCTTAGGTACAATCTGATTGGCTGTTGAATGAAGCCCTGGGATTGGTTAGAATGTGCTGGAAGCCCATTGGCTGACCTAATAACCAACCCCTAACAAACTAACCAACTCAGCCAAGCCTTCCTATTGGCTGCACATGGCTTAATTCTAAGTGGTTAACAAGAAAAGACCAAGTACGAGGTTGTTAGTATTTTGAGACAGCAAGTACGAGGTTGTCTCAAAACTAACTACAAGGCTGCAAAGCAAATAAAAGGCTAGGCAAGATGCTCCTGCATCAGATTCTCTCTCTTAAGAAGCATTTGGCCTCAAATGGTCTCGGGTGCATGATAAATGGTCAAGTGCTTGACGTTGAATCTGTTTGAGATATTCAAGTGGTCTGGCAACTCCACTTCATAGGCATTGTCATTGATCTTTCTCAACACTTTGCATGGTCCAATCTTCTTCTTTGTAAGCTTCCCATGCTGACCATCTGGCCTCCTTTCCTTCGATATCATGACCCAAACAAGTTGACCAGGTTCAAACAAAACTTCTCTTCTATGCTTGTTCACTGCTGCTTTGTACTTCTCATTGGCAGCCTCTAGTTGCTTCTTTACATCCGCATGAACTCTCTGCATCATCTCAGCCAACTCCTCAGCCTTAGGATGCACTCTCTTAGGCATAGGTAGCTGCACAAGGTCCAACACACTTGGAGGATTGGTGCCATACATCACCTCAAAAGGGGTGTGTTGAGAGGACCTGTTGAGCGAACAGTTAAAAGCAAATTCTGCCAAAGGCAAGATGCTCTCCCACCCTTTAGGATTGTCCCCCACAAGTGCTCTAAGCATGTTTCCCAAGCTCCTATTAGTGACCTCAGTCTGCCCATCTGTTTGAGGGTGGAATGTAGTGCTATAGTCAAGACTAGTACCTAACTTCTTCCATAAAGTTCTCCAGAAATGAGCAAGGAATTTGGAATCCCTGTCTGAAACAATTGAGGAGGGCAGGCCATGAAGCTTGTATACTTCTCTAAAAAATAGGTCTGCCACGTGAGATGCATCAGTGGTCTTCTTACATGGGATGAAGTGACCCATTTTAGAAAATCTGTCCACTACAACCAGAATTGAGTCTGAACGCTTGGTAGTAGGGGGTAAGCCTTGGATAAAATCCATGCTAATGCATTCCCAAGGTGTGGTAGGGACCGGTAAGGGTAGGTACAGCCCAGCATTGGTGGCTGCTCCCTTGGAAGTCTGGCAGATAGTGCAACCAGCCACAAACTTGGCCACATTCCTTTGTCATGCTTGGCCAGTAGTACCTCTGTTGCAGCAGGGCTAGGGTTTTGTCTCTACCAAAGTGTCCTTGTTGATGCACTTCTTGGAGTAGCTGTCTTCTCAAGGAACAGTGAGGCACACATAGTTGTAGCCCCTTGAACAGAAACCCATCCTTGAGGTAGAAACCAGTAAAGGCAGCAAGGTTTCCTTTCTTCAAAGCTTCAAGCACAGCTGCCAGCTTCTTGTCACTCTCATAGTGCTCCTTAAAAACTTCAAAACCAGGCACAAGGGCCTTCATTTCAGTGAGTAAGGCCTGCCTTCTTGAAAGACCATCTGCCACCTTGTTGAGACAGCCGGCCTTGTGTATAATACTGAAATTGAATTGTTGCAAGAAAGCCACCCACTTGGCATGCCTTTTATGCAACCCTTGCTGGCTGTTTAGGTGCTTTAGAGCCTCATGATCCGTGTGTAGCACAAATTCTTTATAGGCCAAATAATACTGCCAATGTTTAATTGCTTGGACAATAGCAAAAAATTCTAGATCATATGTACAGTAATTGAGTTTAGCACCATTCAATTTCTCACTAAAGAAGGCTAGAGGTTTACCTTCTTGACTTAGCACTCCTCCAATGCCTTGTATAGAGGCATCAGTGTCCACTTCAAAGACTTTGTCAAAATCTGGTACTTGCAGTATAGGGGCAGTAGTGAGGGCTGTCTTGAGGGCATTGAAGCTTGCTTCACTAGCTTCTGTCCATTGGAGTGTTTGCTGCTTTAGGCAATCTGTGAGAGGGGCAGCTATGGAACTGAAATTCTTCACAAATCGTCTATAAAAAGTAGCAAGACCATGGAAGCTTCTCACTTCACTTACTGTCTTAGGAGTTGGCCACTCTATAATTGCTTTAGTTTTGCTGGGATCCATTTTGATGCCTGTATCTGAGACAATGTAACCCAAAAACCCCACTTGGTTGGTTGCAAAGGTACATTTCTTGGTGTTAGCATAGAACTTGTACTCCCTCAACAGCTTAAACACTCCTTCCAAATGCTGAATGTGATCTGCCAAGCTCTTAGAGTACACTAAGATGTCATCAAAGTAAACCACAGCACATAAACCCAATACTGGTCTCAACATTTCAGTCATCACCCTCATGAAAGTGCTAGGTGCATTTGTAAGCCCGAATGGCATCACTAACCATTCATACAACCCATGAGGAGTCTTGAATGCTGTTTTCCATTCATCACCCTCCCTCATTCTGATTTGGTGGTAACCACTTCTAAGATCAATCTTGGAAAAAATTTTGGAACCAGCCAAACAGTCAAGCATATCATCCAATCTAGGAATTGGGAACCTATACTTCACTGTGATCTTGTTTATAGCTCTACTATCAACACACATCCTCCAACTTCCATCCTTCTTTGGTGTCAATAAGGTGGGAACTGAACATGGGCTAATGGATTCTCGGATATAACCCTTTTCTAGCAAATCTTGGATTTGCTTTTGTAATTCTGCCTTCTCTAAGGGTGTCATCCTATATGCTGCTCTATTGGGTAAGGAGGAACCAGGAACCAAGTCAATTTGGTGTTGAATATCTCTTAGTGGGGGCAAGTCACTAGGTAGCTCATTAGGGAACACATCCTCATAGTTTTGCATCACAGTTTGTATTTCCATAGGTACATTCATATTACTCAATTCAAGGGCAGAAAGTAAGACATATACTCTACCCAATTCCATGCTTTCTTGTATGAAAGTTTTTGACACAAAGAAAGAAGGATTAGGTGAAGAATACTTAGCTTCCTTCATTGGTTTGAGTGTGTACTTCTTTCCTCCCTTGATCAAAGTGTATGAGTTGGTTCTGCCATCATGCAATGTGCCTCTATCAAATTGCCATGGTCTACCAAGTAATAGGTGACAAGCATCCATCTTGACTACATCACACATAACTACGTCTTGGAATTTCTTCCTGATGGAGAAATTCACCAAACATCTTGTGTTCACCTTGATGTCATTGCCTTTCTTAAGCTAAGACAACTTGTAAGGATTAGGATGATCCTCTTGCTGCAATATCAGCTTGTCCACCACTTCTTGAGAAATCACATTCTCATAAGAACCACCATCAATAATCAAGTTGCATACCCGATTTTCGATTGTACAAGTGGTGTGAAAAATATTGCTTCTAAGCCAATGTTCCTCGATATTCTGTCTAGGAGCTAGCAAGATCTTTCTTGTCACAAGAGCAAGACCTTCTTCTCCCTCAGAATCTCCACCAAGATCCTCTACTGCATCTTCCACATCTATTTCTTGATCAACAACTCCTTCCTCCATTGATTCCACCATAAGTGCCTTATTCTTGACTTGCAGCCCATTTTTCTTGCACTCATTGGCCTTGTGGCCTTGCTCACCACACTTATAACACTTAAATGAAGAGTTAAAGGTGGTAGGCTTACCAACAATTGTACTCTTAGTGGCTGCATTGCTAGAAGTAGATGCATAGGTTATATTCTTGGACTGCCAAGGCTGCTGGCCATGATTGCTGGAATTGGCAGTAGCTTGGTTTCTCCCAAAGCTTTGGTACTGCAATGCCTTTCTTGTAAATTGTTTCTCCACTGCCAAGGCCCTATTGTAAGCCTTAGAAATTGTTACGATAACAAGTAGGGATAAGGTATCTTGAATGGGAGGCTTCAAACCACTAATGTACTGTGCCACTATTTGCTCTTCATCTTCTTGGAGATTTACTCTTTCCATGAGTTCATAGAACTTCTCAGTGTAGTCATCAACAGACCCTACTTGCCTCAGATTATGCAAGTTTTTGTAAAGGGTTTGACGATAGTTGAATGGTAGAAACTGTTCTTGGAGCTTTTTCTTCATCTTGCTCCAATCTTGGACTTTCTTCTTTCCAAATTTGACTCGTTGGGTTTGAATCTGCTCCCACCAAGCAGATGCTCTCCCTTTGAGCTTGATGCCCACAATCTTCACCTTCTTGTGGTCTGGAATCTCATGGTATTCAAAGACACGTTCCACATGATTAAGCCAATCCGTGAAGTCATTAGGATCTAACCCACCAGAAAATTCTGGTACATCAATCTTGACACTAAATTCCCATTTCTGCTCATACCTTGGTTCATATCTTTGATTCTGATTCTGTTCTGCCCACTGCTGATCAAAATCTCGATGATAACCCATGAATGGAGGAGCTTGTGGCTGCTGCCTCACAGGTTCTGGTTCTTGTTGGGGGGGTTTATACTTTTGAAACTGCTCGGTCAAGACAGCAATCTGTCTCCTCATCGCTTCCATCTCTATTTCCCAAGCACGCTTTTCTGGAAACTCCTCCTCATTGGCTGCATCAACCTCAGTTTCAACCTCTGGATCCATGTCTTGCACTGGTTTTCTAGGCTTCTTAAATCTCACAACTGGCATCCTCTGATTCAGTGTTTAGGTTCAAGAAAGGAATGGATCTTGGATGATTCTTGAAAGCTAAAGAACAAGGAAAATGCACAAAACAGAGATTCTAAGGATCTCAGGCTCTTGATACCAAATGATGTAGGCTCTCGGGTAGAAGGGTTTGTGTTTAGGAATGGGGTTGGAGTGTGAGTTAATTTGAGTAGTAACTAGGCAGCACAAAGCCTCTGCATAGAGAAGTCCATCTCTAAAAGGGAATAGCACAAAAGGCTAACAATTCTCATTAACAAAATTCAACTAGTTATTACAAATGCAAGGCCATGCATTTTATAGCATGCCTTAGGTACAATCTGATTGGCTGTTGAATGAAGCCCTGGGATTGGTTAGAATGTGCTGGAAGCCCATTGGCTGACCTAATAACCAACCCCTAACAAACTAACCAACTCAGCCAAGCCTTCCTATTGGCTGCACATGGCTTAATTCTAAGTGGTTAACAAGAAAAGACCAAGTACGAGGTTGTTAGTATTTTGAGACAGCAAGTACGAGGTTGTCTCAAAACTAACTACAAGGCTGCAAAGCAAATAAAAGGCTAGGCAAGATGCTCCTGCATCACTTTACCTTGACACCTTTGAGGCTTTAACACAACCAAGGTGGAATCTTCATTTAAAGCTGTTCTTAGTCGGTCATAATTTACTTGGATAAGATGTTAGTGCTAACCCTGTTATCAGTAGTGCGTTTTATCAATTTAAAATAGCATAAAATGCCCTGAAACACTGTCTTATAACTTTCTGTTCAATTGCATTTAATCATGTTTTCATTATTGTTGTTTTTGATATCTTCTAATATGTAGCTTCATGGTCGATAGCTGCATGCTTCAGTAATATTTTGTAACAATAATTATCTTTTTTGTAGGCTGTTTCAGTTTTAATTGAAGCATTACATTTTGTCAAGGAACCAGAGCCAGATGCCAAGATCAGTGGTAGTACTCTCTGTGGTTAATAGGAAGAAGTACAAATAAGACACACTTTTCTCTAGAAAGGACCAGTACTTCCTATGATAAGTTTATGAAACAAATTAGTTCTAAAAGATTTATCTTTCCAAGGAAGTTCAACCACTCTATGATAAAGTGTTCTATACCAATCCCTCATTTTTGATATTGTATAATTCCTGTTTTAATGTTAGTGTTGACCACAAACCAAAATGAAAAATAAATAACTCACGTGAATTTATAAGTAAAAAATGGACTTATTAAAGTTAAATTATGGAGTATATATTATTATTGCATTAGTCTATCAAAAACTAACTTCTGTTGGATGAGGGTAAACTCAGTAAGCATCTTTAGAACAACTGCATCCAATACATTAATATATTAAAGACATGTATTAAGTTTATGCATAATGGTACTCCCAGTGGGTTTTTTGGGAGCTCCCAGGGAATTCCTCAAGGGGATCCACCCTCTCAAATGATTTTTGTTATTGCGATGGAAGGTTTAAAGTCAGATTATGGATAGAGCGACTCATGATGGGTTCCTGTCGGGTTTCTTGGTGGGTACTACTGGGTCTCAACCACTGTTGGTTTCTCATCTTCTCTTTGCTGATGACACTTTAATCTTTTGTGTTGCGGAACTGGAGCAGATCACTTACCTGAGGTATGTTTTCATTTTGTTTGGGGCTGCTTTGGGTTTGAAGGTAAATTTGAGTAAATCTGAATTGGTTCTGGTGGGAGAGGTGCAGAGTTTGGAGGTATTGGTGGACATCTTGAGTTGTCAATGGGGATCCCTTCCCATAAAGTATTTGGGACTCCCCTTGGGGGCGTGGTTTAAAGTGAATTCTATTTGGAATCCTATTCTGGAAAAGATGTAGAAGAGACTTGCGGGTTGGAAGCATCTTTATCTTTCAAAGGGTGGTTGAGTCACTTTAATTAAAAGTACTCTCGAACTTGCCCACTTATGAATATCCCTGTTTCCTATTCCTGTGCGTGTTTGGCCCGCCTAGAGAAGTTGCAAAGAGACTTTCTATGGGGTAGTTTGGGTGATGTTCGGAAGTTTTATATGGTTAATTGGAATGTAGCCTGTTCGCCGATTGAATCTGGAGGTTTGGCTATTCGCAATTTACAGCAGTTCAATCAAGCGTTGCTAGGAAAGTGGCTTTGGCTTCTTGGCATGGAACAAGATTTATATTGGAGGAAGGTTGTAGCGGTCTAGTATGGCTGTGACTGGGGTGATTGGTCTTCCAAGGAGGTAACTGGCTCTTATGGAGTTAGTCTTTGGAAGTCTATAAGGCGTGGTTGGAACTAATTTTGTAGGTTTCTCAAGTTTGAGATAGGAGATGGTATCCGGGTTAAATTCTGGTATGATTTGTGGTGCGGAGATTGACCACTGAAAGAGGAATTCCTGGAACTCTTTGGTATTGCTTGTGTCCAAAGTGCTTTGATTGCAGATTGACTGAGGTTTGTTGATGGTGTAATTTTTTTGGACTTGTCTTTTACTTGTCTAGTGCAAGATTGGGAGCTGGAATCCTTGTCGGTGTTCATGGATTTATTGTACTCAACTCCAGTTTGAGGCAGTGAGGTTGATAAGCTTTGTTGGAGGCCTGCTAAAGGGGCGCTGTTCTTGGTTGGTAGCTACTTTCGTGTTCTTTCTGGGACAGTAGGGGCTTCCTTTCCTTGGAGAGTTATTTGGAAATCTCGGGTGCCTTCTTGTGTTGCATTTTTTGTGTGGACGGCGGCCTTGGGAAAAATATTGACTATTGATAATCTGCTTTGACGTCATATTGTGGTGTTGGATTAGTGTTGTATGTGCAAATATGAGGGGGAGTCGGATGATCATCTTTTGCTTCATTGCCTTGCGCTCGAGAAATGTGATCTATGTTGTTTGGGTTATTTGGTCTCTCTTGGGTTGTGCCTAAGAGCATTTTGGTTTTGCTGGAATATTGGAAGTGAAGTTTGATAAACTTCGAAATTAGGGGGTTTGGAGGGGTGTGCCGTATTGCTTGATGTGGTGCCTTTGGCATGAGCGAAACGGGCATAGCTTTGAGGATTGTGAGAGGAGTATAGTTGAGCTGAAGTTGTCGTATTTTAGAACCCTTTTTGACTGGGTATCCGTGAGGGGTTTTGTTTCTTGTGGTTCTTTTGCATAAGTTTTTATATTTTTGTTCTTTGCGAGCTTGATTTGTTGTACTCCTAATATATCCCTAGTATACTGGCGTCTTCCCTTATTTTAATAAAGTTTAATTATTTAAAAAAAAAAAAAAACTATCCAATTTTTTTTTTTTTTTTGATAAATAGAGTTAACATGTATCATTATCTAATGAGGTTTCTTTTGATAGATTATCTCTATGATGGTTTTTGATAATTTAATTTGGTCAATCTGTCACTTTTTCCTTTTCAATTTGTTTGAGTAATTGTTTTCTAAAAGTTCATGTCTGGTGATTGAAATTAGAATAGGTTATTATAGGGTATTAAAAAATCAAATAATTAGAACAAATCTGGTATAGACCATTTTTCCTTGGGATGGTTGAACTTGTTTCACAGAAAATTTATTAGTAAGCATTTTGAGCAACTTTAGCATTTCTCATGGGCCTACAAACTAAGGCTAAACTTGTATCATATTTTTATATTGGTAAGTTCACACACACACCCAATGAGTTTTGAACCATGACCTTGTCTTTCACCCTTTTAAATGAGGGAAGGAGGCGCCGTTTGAGCCAGAGCTCATTGGCTTGTTCCACAAAAAATCTTTGTAGAGAAAAGTAGGCCTTACTGGTACTTTTCCCTTTGAAATATATGCATTTTTCTTACATGTCTGCTTTGTTAGTACATTCTTACTTATATAGAATTTTGGAATATTCAGGTGTTTCACCACTAAATCTTGCAATATCTCACTCAGCGGCTGAGATCCTTGAAGTCATTGTTACTGATTCAACAGCATCTACTTTGTCTTCTTGGATCGGACATGCGTTAGAAATCCATAAGGCTCTACTTTCCTCTTCGCCAGGTTCCAATAGAAAAGATGCTCCGACACGGTTGTTGGAATGGATAGATGCTGGTGTAGTTTATCATAAAAATGGGGCAACTGGTCTTCTACGGTGTGCTGCTGTGTTGGCTTCTGGAGGAGATGCCCACTTAACTTCAACCAGCATCCTTGCATCAGAACTGACGGATGGTGAGAATGCTGTTGGAGAATCTTCCAGTGGTTCTGATATTAATGTTATGGAGACTCTCGGAAAATTTATTTCTGAAAAGTCATTTGATGGTGTTACCCTCCGTGACTCTTCCGTGGCACAGTTGACAACAGCATTTCGAATTTTGGCATTTATTTCAGAGAACTCAGTATGTAATTGTTTATATCTGATTGTTGGTATAAATTATAAATTTGACTTGGCTCATTTTAGTTCTTTTGATATAGACTGTAGCTGCTGTTCTGTATGATGAAGGTGCCATAGCAGTTATCTACGCAGTTCTGGTTAACTGCAGGTTCATGCTTGAAAGGTCCTCAAACAATTATGGTAAGTTAGTGTTTTTTGTCTTGAGTGGGTTGCTCATATGGAGACTTACTGAAAAGAGGGGTGGGGTGGGGGTTACTCATATTCCATGATGTGTGTGCATAAAAACTCGTGGGTGTAATTTTACACACTTATCACCAGAATATTCCTTCGCACTCTTATGGAATGGATAGCTACTGCGACTAGCCATTCGTACCCTTCTATTTTTGCCTTTATTGATGGATGCATGTAATTTGTTTTGCGATTCTAGTATATTCCTTATGTACTAGGTTCTTTTCTTATCAATAAAGTTTTATTACCTATCAAAAAAAAAAAAAAAAAAGTTAACAGAGTAATTTATTGACAATTCTCTATACGTTTTTCCATTTTAATAAAATTTGTTATTTCATTTTTTTTTTCTTTTGACAATTCTTGATAAACCATTCGCACAACAATCCTTAAAGAAGCACACCCAAAAGCTTAGGCACATTAGACATAACTATTCCAACATCTTTTCCAAGTTGGCATTTTTTCCATGCCCTGCCAAGTCCCTAAAATATGTTTTCTGTCCTTTATTTATTTATTTATTTGCTAAGTTTTCTGTCCTTTCTAAGTATTAGAATTTTTTTGGAAACAGTTATTGCTACATTTTTTGCCTTTGATTTATATCTCTGTTACTTCACAATAACAAGCAGCTTTTGCTAAACCTTTTCCTTGGTAACAGTCAAGACTGTTCTCTGTTTCCTTTATCACATTGATTAATGAGATAACTCAGGTCCTCATATTTCTGCTTTCCTCTAGGGGAAGGGGTGTCGTTTGTCCTCATATATATATATATATCAGGCATCTTCTCAAAGGCCTTGCATATGCCTAATACAGTGGTTCTAATAGTCCTAGCATGAAAAGAGTAAACACGTTTAGATTCCCCATAGATTATGAAGGCCCAGGACTGTTCTTTAATGTGCTCCTCCTAGCAGACTCATCCTTTCAGGCATGGAACCATGTGGCCTAGAACCAACCTTCCGTTTAATGGCAGTACAACAATAGAATTCCAAGCCTCGTGATGATAACAAAAAAAATTGCAATTAAACTGGCTGATGACATTGTACCATCATATGCATTTTGTGGCTTCAATAAAAAATTTCTCCTGTATTTGATGATCATCCTCTTTTCTCATGTTTGAAACATGTGGTTCTGTTTTCTCTTGAACAGATTACCTCGTTGATGAGGGTACGGAATGCAATTCTACATCAGATTTACTATTAGAACGTAACCGTGAGCAGAGCTTAGTTGATCTCTTGGTTCCTTCTTTGGTATTGCTGATCAACCTTTTGCATAAATTACAGGTATTCCCTTTAAAGATCTAGCCTCGTAATTTTGTCATTACCTGTTTGAATTGCCTTCATATTTAAAAGAAAACTTTTGCACTTACCAAAATAGAGAAAACAAAAGCTTCTGCTTGATGTGAGAAGCATATGAGTAACTTTCACAGATGTTTGACCTGTTAAAAATTGTGAAGTACTTGTGCATAGGGTCTTTGACATTTCTCTGTAATGCTTGTCATATTTTGAAAAACTCGATTATCAGCATATTACCTTCTATAATGCACACGAGAATTCTGTTTGAAATTTTTTGAAATTTTGTATGGCCTTGCTACCGGATCTCTGGGGGGAATATTTGACATTTGTCACTTCAACATGTGAAGCATCTGTGGACATGAGATCAGTGATTTGGTTTACTGAATCTTTGTATGACACAACTACTGTTGGAGACATCTAAAACAAGTCTCCATTTAAGGAGGGACAGATTCCTTGTAAATTGATAATTTTTTGATAAGTGATTCCTTGTACATAGATGATCTTGTGAAACTATTAACTCTCCTTTATGAGATGGATAATTTCAAAGCCATTTTATCAAGCCATATCAAGTTGAAACTGCATTGCATTCTGGCTTAAAGGTGGAGATTGGATTAATAATAATAATTAACAGTTTGACTTATCAAAAAAATAATAATAATTAACAGTTTGATAATGAAGTTATCCTTGTGTCTTGAGATTAAGGGTTAAGTGAATCTGACACCTAGAAACACAATAAGTTAGTTGGGCAATGCCTAATCATTATGGATTTGTTGGAATAATTTTAAATGATTAAATTCATCATTTCCTAACTGCTTAAGTTTTGGGAGAAATGTTAATTTATTATGTTATCAGAGTAGAAGGTCCTGAGTTTGAACTTTGTCTCCACTCTACCTCCTATTTAAATAATTAAAAATCTCTCGTCGGGCCTCACTTATTAAGGGGGAGTCTGGCTCACACTTGAGGGGGAGTTTTAGAATAATGATTAAATGATTAAATTCACCCGTTTCTTAATAGCTTAAGCTTTTGGGAAAATTGGTAATTTATCATGGTATCAAAGCAAGTGGTCTAGTTCAAATCCTGTTGTCACTTTACCGTTGCGGGAGTGGTTCCTTGAACTTTATAGGATTGTAAGTGCTAAAGATGCATCAGTGCAGGATTTGCTGAATTTTGATGGCACTGGTTTCCATTGGGATGGCAGCTTTATTCGAGTTGTCCAGGATTGAAAATTGGAATCTAACACTTTGTTTATGGACTCGATTTATTCGGGGGCCATAAGACAAGGTGAGGTTGATGATATGTGTTGCAATTCATCCTCACGCAAGCTGTTTGAGGTGAACTCTTTCTATAAAGTGCTTCATCCGGGTTTTGCTCAGGTATTCCCTTGGAAAACTGTGTGGAAGCCGAAAGTTCCTTATAAGGTTAGTTTCTTTCTTTGAACGACAACTTTGGGAAAAGTTCTTACAATGGATAACCTCCGAAAACGGCGGCGGGTGGTCCTTGATTGGTGCTGTATGTGTAAATGGGATGGAGAAACTATTGATCAGCTTCTCCTTCAGAGATTTGTGGGACTTGGTTTTCTCCATTTTTGGGGTCGACTGGGTGATGCCTAGATGAGTTATGGAGTTGTTGGTGCTATATGGTGTATGATTCCACACTGCATCATGTGGAGCTTGTGGCGAGAAAGGAATGTTCAGACCTTTGAGGGGTGTGAAAGGCCAGTTCACAATCTGAAAAAGTTAATTCTTGTACACACTCCTCGAATGGGTCACTACTATGGGACTTTCATCTTATTCTTCTTTGTTTATTCATTCTTGAAAGGAGGTTAACAAGGGTGTAGCTTGAACTTATTTCGTATAAGATGACTGAACCCTTAAGTGTCCATTTTTCCTCCTTTCAAAGAATTTTTAATTATAAAAAAAAATCCCACATGTTGAGCCCCATTTTTTAAGGAGGAATTTGAGCCTTAGTGAGGGGGAGAATTAGAATAATGGTTAATGATTTCCTAACAGCTTAAACTTTTGGAAGATCGGTAAATTATCTGGTGATATATGTGTAAAAGTCATGGAGAGTCGGTGGATCATCTCTTGCTTCATTGTGCAGTGGGTTCGAACTATGGTGTATATTATTTTCTTTGTTTGGTGTTTTGTGGGTAGCCTAGTTCCATGATAGACTTATTATCTTGTTGGAGAGGACAATTTGGCAAGAGAAGCAATGGGGAGACTTGGAAAGCTATTCCATTGTGCTAATTTTGGTGTATTTTGAGAGGAAGGAATGCTCACTATGAGTTGCTTTTAATGAAGCTGAAGAACTTATTTTTGATGACTTCATATGAGTGGACTTTGGCCAATATTATACATTGAACTTGCTTGAGTTTTTGAATGCTTAAGATTTTCTTCAATTTCTGTATCTTTTCTTATTCTCTTTATTTCTCTTTTTGGTTCTTCCTTTGTGTGCTCCCCGTCTACTATGGTTGTGCCCCTTTTTTGTGCTTTTTAATGACATTATTTCTTAAAAAGTTAGTCATCAGGCAAAATTTAGTCCACATGTGTACACTTAGGCTAAACTCTTCCTCGTCGGAGACTCTAGGATTTTAGTGTTGGGATTGCTTTAGATAAGCAGGTAAGTTTTAGATGATTTCTGTTAGAAAAGGTGTTTTTGTTGGGGAATAATCTTTGCTAGAAATGGCTGACTGATGGCGATATAGACCTCTTGAGATGCTGGCCAGTTGATTTGTAGCTGTCAAGTATAGGTGTTTGCTTGGTCACTAGCTGTCAAGTAGGTTCTTCTTGAGATGTGGCTAAGGAAGCTCTGTTGCCGGTATTCTTATCTTATGTGGTAGATATTTTTTTCCAGACCAGATTGTATGGGGGATGTCCTGGATTCGGGAAGGTATTTTTATTTATTTATTTATTTTATGGGTAATAGAAGAACTTTGTTGAAAAGTATAGAAATAGGACTCTAACTTGCTCCTTGTGTACACAAGCAGTGTACTAGGGAGGATACAAAACTCATCTAAAGTTACATAAATCTAGGAACTCCACAAGTGAGGAAAAAGAATGGCCATTCGAAGCAGCCATCCAATCATACAAAGAAAGCAAGAAAAACTGTCTTAACTCTACAATTGAATGCTCGACCCCCTCCTGTCGACACCTTTATCTGTACTCTTTTCTACTTTTCTACTTTTTATATTCCTGTTTGTTGGTCTGTCACCACTCTTTGTTCTAAGGGTTTACTGTAAGCAGTGTCCCATAGGTTCTTTAGGACACAATACTTCAAGACTGCCTATATGGCTCTATAAGAATTGGCTTGGCTTATTTGAGATTTTAGTCTTTTTCTGTCTGATTATATTATGAAGACCTGTACACCATTATCAAATTTCTGCTTGAATAGAGTTTGTTATGTTGCCTTTGTTATAGGAAGCTAAGGAGCAGCATAGAAATACAAAACTAATGAATGCCCTTCTACGGTTGCATCGAGAAGTTAGGTAATTGGGAATAATTTCCTTCTGTTTGTACTTGGTATCTGTGGCGATGTCTGTTTATAATTGAGAGATTTTTTGTCATTGCAGTCCAAAGCTAGCTGCATGTGCCGCAGACTTATCTTCTCCTTATCCAGATTCTGCACTTGGTTTTGGAGCTGTGTGCCATCTTATTGTGTCAGCACTTGCTTGTTGGCCAGTATATGGCTGGACTCCTGGCCTTTTCCATTCCCTCCTTGCTAGCGTTCACGCTGCTTCATTGCTGGCATTGGGTCCAAAAGAAACCTGCAGTTTGCTGTGTCTTTTGGTATGCAAGTTTTCCATTCTCAAGGAATTTTATTGATGTCATGATTTTCGGTACTGCAAAACTTGGAATGAGTGTAATTTGTTTTTTACCAGTAATGTTTATTTACATCGTTGCCTTGTTGACTAGATGAATTTGAAGGTTTGGTGTTTTTTATTCTGCATATGGTCATTAGCTTATATGTTTCATATGCTTTTTCATGTTCCATAATAAAATTATGTTGACTGACATCCATAAACTGCAATGTTTGACTAGTTTTTCTTTCTTAAATATCGTTTGTATTGCAAGAATGATTTATTTCCTGAAGAAGGTATCTGGCTTTGGAAGAACGGAATGCCCTTGTTGAGTGCCTTTAGAACATTGGCTATTGGGACATTACTGGGGCCTCAGAAGGAGAGACAGGTCAACTGGTATCTGGAGTATGCACACCTTGAAAAGCTGCTTAGCCAATTAACACCACAGCTTGACAAACTTGCCCAGATTATCCAACATTATGCTATATCTGTATGTCACTTTCTCTTGGATTGGTTCTCACTCCCTTCTATGTCATTTTTAATAAGGGAAGAGTGGGATTGGGATCTACTTTGTTGTGTCTTTCTGATCTTATTTTTAAACAGGCATTGGTGGTCATTCAAGACTTGCTGCGAGTTCTTATAATTCGTATTGCTTGCCAAAATGCTGACAACGCTTCTGTACTTCTGCAACCCATATTATCATGGATTCGTGATAGTGTTTCTGAGTCATCTTCTCCATCAGACACGGATGTTTACAAGGTGAACATTTTCTGTCACTATTACAGTCTAGAGTTTATCTACTCTGATACACTTAAATGTAATTATTTTTCACTTATCAGATTTTTTTTCTCTCTGGTTTCAGGTTTACAGATTACTTGATTTTCTTGGTAGCTTATTGGAGCATCCTTGTGGCAAGGTTTTCTATTTTTCACTTACTTCATTATTATTATTATTATTGTTTTTTAGTATTTATGCATTTTTTTCAATAAACCTGTAATGGTTTTCACTCAAAATAACATTCTTTTTCAGGCTCTACTGTTAAAGGAAGGTGCTGTTCTGATGCTTACACAAGTGCTGGAGAGGTGTTTTGATTCCATCGATGTGGATTCAAAACAGATTCCAGATAGTAAATATCCAGCTAAATGTGGGTTTACTTTGCTTAGTTGGTGCGTCCCTGTATTCAAGTCTGTCTCACTACTTTGTAATGCACGAACACCACGACAATACCCTGGCAAACTCAATTTGTGAGTAGATAACATGTACTTTTATATTCTTTGTATTCATTATTTCCTATATGTGCCTATGTGGAGAATCTAACCATGTAAAATGTTATAATTCTTTGATGGTTTACCAGGCGTAATAGTGAAAATTTGAGTACTGAAGACTGTTCGCTGATTTTATGTTATCTCCTTAAGTTTTGTCTGGTAAGTACACTTGTTCCTTTCATATAAATGAGGTTTCTTTATGTCTACACATGTGGTTAATTCCTCTAGAAGTTAGTGTTGGTACTTTATTTTCTTCAGACAAGATGAATGAATGACTTTGTGATGAATTGAGTGTCAAAGATCAAAATCAGTCATTGGGTGTTTGTTTCCTATCATATATTAGGTCACTTTGAAATTAGTTGTCTAGGATTTGAATCAACTTCGAACTTTTTTGATAAATCAGAATAACTTTTTATGCATAGTGAGCAAAAGAGAACTATCTGCTTTATTGATGGTGACAGAGAAATCCTTTGTTATTCAGGTCCTACCAGTTGGAAAAGAGTTACTTGCGTGTCTTACAGCCTTTAGAGAATTAGGTTCTTGCAGTGAAGGTCGGAGTGCTCTGGCAGCTATTTCCTTTCATATCCAATCTACTAATCAGGAACTTGAATTAGGAAGAGGACATGAAAGGGATGGAAAATATAATATTTTTAGTGAATTTGATTGGAGAATGCGCCCCCCTTTGCTAATTTGCTGGAAGAAGTTGTTGAGATCAGTTGATATGAAAGATGATTTGTCGACATATGCAATTGATGCTGTTGATGCATTGTGTTGGGGTGCTTTGCACTTTTGCATGGATGGGAAAAGGTGAGTTCTTGTCATCCATTATGTCGATATGTGTGCATTTGTGGATTTGTGTAGACTTTGATTCATGTAAACAATTAATGTTTAGATGTGTTTGTCATCATTTTGTGGCTCACATTCGTATTCATCATCAAGTTGTTTTAGTTATATATATGTGGAACTTCTTATCAAAAAAAAAATATGTGGAACTTAGCTCTTTCTTAATTTCCTTCTTTCTTCTTTTATTTTTTATAGTGATTTTTAATGATATTTTTTATATAAAGATTCCTTTCAATCTAGTGTAGATATTATTCTGTGGAAATGTATCCTTCACTAGCCAAACTTCTAGAATTTCAAGTAGTTACTTGTCATAAGGTTTGGTTTGTGTTGTTTTAGTTACCAAGATAGGCAAATGCATTGTAATGTTTGAGTGGGTTCATACACTGTTTCCATGTGTAGCATGTAAAAGCTACCATTATAAATGGTTGCTTGAGAAGTTATCTTAGGGCTAGTGTTTTTGAAAGCATATGATATGTAGTCATAAGTACCTTTCATTCTATTCTGACAACCTTCTATTGCCATGTGATTTGTGAAGGCAGTTGATCTCATTGTTGCTACATTGTTCTGTTGTGAAAGAATTCAAGTCCTTGGTATTTTATATTGTTTGGGTGCAAATTCAGAAGTTAGTTGTGGACCTTCTTATTTTTCTGTTGGAGAGGAATATTTGGTTGACATAAAACTGGCTTGATCTGGAATTCTATTCCAATTTGCATTATGTGGACCATGGAGATTAAGCAATAATTGGACTTCCATTGGTGATGAATGGGATTGCATTGAAGGATTTTTTGTTTCCTGGGATTTTCATTGGATGAATGCCCTTCAGCATTCTTATATATATATATATATATATATATATATATATATATATTTTTTTTTTGATTTGTTGAATTTTATTTTGTAATTTTTGAGAACTTTTTGCATACTCCCTGTGTACATAAAGTTTCTTTCTCTTTCTAATCAAGTTTATTACTTATAAAAAAAAAATGGTAGAAGATGCTCAATCACAAACTCAAGTATGTGTGAAGAACTAGATTTTTTTAGTCTTCCTATTAAATCAGTGAGACTACATGCTATGTTTGTTAGTACAAGGTCACCTGCCTTTGAGTTTTAACAGAAATGTCTAAAAATTATATTTTGTGTGCCCCAGCCTTTGTAGCCAAGTTGTGGCTCTCATTGGAAGGGCTAGGTCCAAGGTTTAAACAGTAGGAGGCCAATGAGCTCTATCTCAAATGGCATGCTTAATGGGTTTAAAACCACTCACTGGGCTTTAGCTCAAATGACACTTCTCTCATAAGAATGGGTGGAGGGTGAAGTCGTGGGTTCAAAACCAACTGGGTGTGTGTAAATTACCAATTAAAAAATAAAAAATTCAAACAGTAGGAGGGGAGGATTTTGGGTTAGGAGAGGGCCTGTTATGAAGCCTACTGATGCTGTTTATGTTGTAGTTCTTGGTTCAAACTGTGGGAAGGGATGGTTTTGAGTTGAGAGGTTACTCATTGTGTGTGCTTGTGTGAGCATGTATATCTATTTAACCTTTTTGTGAGATGGATATTACTTACCATAAGGTTACTGGTTATTTTTAAATACTGTTTTTGTGAAAATAACTAATATTGAAGGGTTTTTTAAATAGAATGTCACCTGTTTGGAGGTGCCTTTATAAAACTGAAGCAATGTTCCTTCAGTGTAATAATCTAGGACCTGGCTTTTGATTTCAGTTTTGACTTCATTTTCTTTAACTGGAAAGGCTTAAGAATTGCTGACCTGATGTGACTTTTAAGATTTATGTCCATTGGTTTTCTGTATGCACGTGGCCTCATCACATGTTAACTTTACAATTTCTTCATATCCAGATGATTTGAGTAATCTTTGATTATAGTTATCTTTCTGTACATTGAAGCTATACTTACAGTGTGCTTGTTGGTTCATTTGCACTTGGACAGTGGTGTTGCATTGAAATACCTTTTTGGGCTTCCTGATGATATGTCGGGAACCGACGGCTTTTCTGAAGAGAACATTAATTACATACAGGAATTGATTACTCTATTGAGGTCTGACTATGCAGCCACCTTGGACATGGATACCACTTTGTATCGGGTATACATAATTTGAGATTTAGTTTTGATAGTGTTCTTTTTTCCCCTCAACTGCTTGTTTACCACCTGATTTTACCATTGTTGTACAGGTTACAGAGTCTGCAGAGTCATTATTGTTATTTTTGCAGAAGCCTATTGGTTCAGTTAAGGTGGATGATATTCTTTCTGACAAAGGTGTACCTTTGTTTCCGAATGATGTTTTGGTTTCTTCAAAGATACATCGGATGGCAAATGGCAGTGCCGAAAAGGATGATTATCTATACCTAGAAGTACTTCGGGATAAGTTTCTGTGGGAATGTCCTGATGATAGGTTGTCACAAGCAACTCTTTCTGGCAAGAGGAAAGTGTCTTCTGTGGATGGTACAACAAAGCGTGCTAGAGGAGAAAATTCACCGTCCGAGATCGCGGCCCAAGGTGCATATTCGAGGGGACTGGGGCCTTCTAATACCCCATCTGGTTCTACTCGCAGGGATAACTTCAGGGGGCGTAAACCAAATACCAGCAGGCCGCCTTCTATGCATGTGGATGACTATGTTGCAAGAGAAAGAAATAATGATAATTCTAGTAATTCTAATGTAATTGCCATCCCACGATTGGGATCTACTGGTGGAAGGCCTCCCTCTATACATGTGGACAAATTTATGGCCTTAGAAAGGGAACGCCAGAATCCTGTGGCAACAGTTGTTGGGGAGGCAGCAGCACAAGTGAAGAATGTAGCTGCTGCAAATGGCGCAGATGTGGAGAAGTTCAACAAATCTAAGCAATTGAAAACAGAGCTAGACGATGATCTTCATGGAATTGATATAGTTTTTGATGGAGAGGAGTCTGATACTGATGACAAATTGCCCTTTCCTCAGCCAGATGATATTCTACAGCAGCCTGACCCTGTCATAGTTGAGCAGCATTCTCCCCACTCAATTGTTGAAGAGACAGAGAGTGATGTCAATGAAAATAGCCAATTTTCTCACTTGGGTACGCCAATAGCATCTAATGTTGATGAAAACACCCCAAGTGAGTTTTCTTCAAAGATGTCAGTTTCACGTTCCAGAATGCCATTGACTCGAGAACAGAGTGTTTCTTCAGATAAAAAGTATTTTGAGCAGTCTGATGAGACGAAAAATGTTTACCAAGTGAAGAACTCCATTGGATTTGATTCTGCAGCAGCGGGTAGTTCTGGGTTTGCTGCTTCTGCTTACAATAGTTCATCAGTTGAGTCTAGGATAACCCCACAAAATATTTATCGAAAGAACAGTCCACAGCATGCTGTTAATGTACCTCTAGCTACAGGATCTCAGGGACTTTATGACCAGAGATTTCTACCAAACCAACCACCTTTACCTCCGATGCCACCTCCACCAACAATCTTACCTGTAATGTCTCAGACTTCTGATCCAGTTCCAAGTCAGTCATCCCCGTTCATTAACCCTGTGACAGATGTACAGCAGTCACTTCCTGCGGCATTCCTAGTAAGAGATAATAAGATTTTAGATTGCAGTTTTTGCTGCTGCATTGCCATATTATCTTCATTTATGTAATTACATGGTTTTTTCCTTCTTTGCAGCTTCCGTCGGATTACAGTTCAACGTCATTGGCATCTTCCCTTCCCATGCCAGATTCTAAGTATTCCAGGACTTCTTCCTCTTCTCCCAGTGGATCTGCAAGGCCTCCACCACCACTTCCTCCTACACCACCTCCATATTCATCTAGCCCCTACAATTTAGCATCTGTTAAAACTTCTACTTCCCAATCCTCAATGTACAATCAGACCAGTGTTGGAACAGCTTATCCACTACCTCCCTTGATGCCATCCTTGGGTTTCAATAGGCCAGCTTCAATTCCCATGAATCTTTATGGAGGCACCCCAAATCAACAGCTGGGTGAGAACCCATCAAGTATCTTGCAGAGTCTCACCATGCCTCATTCTTCCATTCCATCAATACATTCCATGGCTCAGTTGCAGCCACTGCAGCCCCCCCAGCTTCCACGTCTGCCACATCCACCTCAGCATCCTAGGCCACCTATTCAAGCCTCACAACAGTTAGAACAAGGGGTGTCTTTGCAAAATCAAACTCAAATGCAAGTGCATCAATTACAGATGCTGCAACAGTCACAAATTTCTCCATTTAATAATTATTATCAATCTCAACAAGAGTTTTCTCATGCACAACAACAGCAGCAACAAGTTGAACATGCTCAACAGCAAGTTCTACATCAGCAAGGGGATATTTCAATCCTGCAGCAACAAGATCCAGGAATGTCATTACATGAGTACTTCAAATCTCCAGAAGCTATTCAGGTATTTCTTATGTGACCCCTGTCAAAGAATTCAAAATTTGTGATTAGCGTTATTGTTCTAATTACCGTTAATCTTCTTTCATGGCAGTCTCTATTAAGTGATCGGGATAAGCTTTGCCAGCTTTTGGAGCAGCATCCAAAACTAATGCAGATGCTTCAGGTTATAAATATATTATTATTTCAAAGATTTACTTCATATCTTCTACCTTTCTGCTGTGCTATTCATTGCTCTTCAGCAATGAAGAAGATAAGAGAATAACGTAGTACATGTGTTAAAACATCGTCTTTTTATATATATTATTTCTTTCGGTCTTGT
This sequence comes from Fagus sylvatica, assembly GCA_907173295.1. NCBI lineage: Eukaryota > Viridiplantae > Streptophyta > Magnoliopsida > Fagales > Fagaceae > Fagus > Fagus sylvatica. The sequence continues at coordinate 51,291,330 of OU015762.1, read as the reverse complement.
TCTCCTAGTCATGTATACCATTATAAGTGGCTGCTTGTGAAAGTGTATATTTTTGTACGAATTTAATTGACATTTACCAAAGGAACCCTAGTTTTGGAGTTTTCTCTTTTCCCAAGTTTCATTTATTACTCTCCATCTTTTCCAAATTATTTAACATCATGCTGTGGGAGTATTCCCACTGTCATTTGTGGTCCGCTGCATTTTTATAAGGTACTTTGTGTGAAGGGAGTATGGATTAGCCTCTATGATACTTTTTCCATTATATGCATATTTCCATTCCAGTACAAGTTTAGGTTTATTGTTGGTAATTATAATGTTTCATGTTATTGTTACTGTTAATACTTAATATTTGTTTTTTTTTTATTTTTAATGGTTTAACAGGAAAGATTGGGTCAGCTATAGCATCGTTGTAGAGGAAATTAGGGATGTGGTTATACTGGTCCAAGGATGTATGAAGGCATTGCCCAAATATTGATTCAGTGATTGTTCTACGTTGCGAGAATTACAAATGTTTGTTGGCATTGGCCTTCTGTTGATAATGTTGAGTCCCAACAAATTTTGTAATTTTGTATCAATAATGTACTATAATGTATGTATATTTGATTATTTTTTTTCTTCTAAATATTATTGAATTGCGTCCCAATCATCTTATTTTTTGGACCTAATCAGATGGAAACGCTGAAAGGTCGAGGATCGCTATTTATTGATTATCTTGTTGATTTGAAACAAGTATACTGTATTATTTTATATTGTATTGAGACTGTAGATAGCTACAATTTGATAGAAACTTTAAAATCTATATAGAAAATGTTGTATCAAGGTTATGGTAGATTTTCCATTCGTTTTCCACGTGTTAGTCACAAAGTCACAGGTTGTTGACCGATGAGCTTTAGATTGTGAAGGAATGGAGTATGTTAGTTCAGGTGATGGTGCGGATTTGTGTTAGTCTTATTTTTGGGAATATTTTATATCTTTTTGTTAAAAATATAAATCAGTGTTTATAACGTTCTGTGATTTTACTATATATATGAGGAAAAATTATTTTGTATTCCGGGAATAATGTTCTCTTTATTTACATAATAGTGAGACTCACTAATTAAATTTCTGGTTAGTTAATTATTTTTATATTCATTTATTTGAGGAGGAAGCATTATTGGGAACATTGATTAATTTTCCAGCATTTGTTTGCGTGTACTGGAAAGTAGCAAAACATTAAAAGAGTTTTATTGCTTTGTATAACTGTATAAGATAGGGTTTCTAACAATTTAGTTGGTCCAATAAATTGAAATCTCTTGCATAAGTGGTAAAAACAAATATATAAAGATAATAATTTGTTTTTCCCAAGGTATTTTGGCGGCCAATGGTCAAGTCAGCTCTCTCTTTTTTGTTTTGTTTTGTTATTTTTCCAAAGCGTTTAGGCTGTTTTATTTTCGTTAATGAAATGAAGAATATCTTTTGTGCTGTTTGAACAAATATACATGATACATCGGTTCTCCTCACGATTTACATTCTCGCTATCTCAGAGAGTCGTGTGGTATTCCCTTCGCATAGGAATGAAACCCATACAAGTTACATGATCCAAGAAGCCCATGATCCAAGAGATTCTTCGTGACTTACGTATATAATCTACCGACTAATGAAACATTCCTTCCTTAAGGAATTCTATACACGTTCGTTCTGCGAAGAAGTTGTTGAAACAAGAAAAAACGAAAGAAAGAAAGGAAATTAAATAATACTTCCATGTAGTTTGAGCATTTTTTTACTTTACCTCTTTGAATGTTCAAACCTACACTAAACTTTCCTATAGTTTGGATTGATTGTAAAACACAAAAACTTTCTACCAAAATTGATAGAAAATGATAAAGTATCCATTGTTGGTGGGGTTTATGGAGTAACAGGTGATGGAGTTGGTGGCTCGATGTTGTTCGGCAGAGAGAGGGAAAATAAATGGAAGAGACTAGTATTTTTGTTGTTTTTTTGTCATTAACTATTGGGTAGGACAAATCTTTTACTGTTAACCTTTTATTCTAATTTCATTAAAAAATTTAAATGACGTGGTATTAAATACACCTTTAAATTTATAATATTTAATCCAAATTATGAAGTTGATCTATTTATTAGGTTTCTTGTCAAAAGTGTAAGTTCTACTTGAGGACATACGTTAAAAGTCTTATAACTGGTCTCATTTTCTACACAGTAGATGAATAATCCTCTCCATTTGAAATGAATCAATTTTATGGTTCTGATTAAATATTACAGATTGAACAGTATATAATCTACCATGTCTTTTTCAATAATGCGACAATTTGTAGATTGTTAGATTCAAGAAATAAAATCTTAACCGTAAAATAAACAAAATGGAAAGGACTTGAAATGGAGAGGATCTTCTTCTACAAGTAGAACCAAGGTTCAAATCCCCATCCCCGATTGATTGAATTAACAAATAAAAATAAAAATAAAAATAAAACTTTTGAGGACATACAATCTCTATGAGTGGTGGGTGGAGAAGAATTTGCTGGGGGATCATTTTAGCAATGTACGTACTTGTTTAGTTGTTTAATCTCTAGTGTCTCCTATTGGAAGAAACTTAAAATGAGGCTCTCGAGGCCTTTGCTTCCACTATAACCCTCATTCCCACCATTATCCTCGTGCCACGTATGGCAAACACCGACACCTCGTATTAGCCTACGGGGCTGTGAGTGACATCCCACCTGCCGTACGTTCTTAACGGCACCACGAACTCCCAACTTGTCTTATGCAATCTCATGTGCATGCATAGGGGTACATAGTGCATACACATTTCCAAGACCACCAATACACACACACTCATGCGCCCCTTTCAACAAGTTTAACCCCAACACTCATGTGCATGGGTTGCATATACAAGTTCCCAATACCCCCATATAACATAACAACTCTATGTGGCACTATCACATATTTACACTCCTCTCCAAAATAGATTTGAAGAAAAAGGCTTTCTATGAAGCCTATTGGATCTGATCAGGCAAATTGGTCATGGAGAGAGGTTGGAAACCAAATGTAGAGATATCACCGAACTGTCCTCGATGTGGTTCTTCCAACACAAAGTTTTGTTACTACAACAACTACAGCTTGACACAACCGAGGTACTTTTGCAAGGGTTGTAGAAGGTATTGGACTAAAGGTGGTTCCCTTAGGAATGTACCTGTTGGTGGTGGCTGCCGAAAAAATAGAAGGGCTAGTAAGTCCTTAAGGCAATCCAATGATCATGGTGTTCAATCAAGAAATTTGGCTTATGGGAATTTCTCAAATGACCCAACTGGGCATTCATTTGGGGTCAAAGGGAAGGAGTGCACTACTAGCTCATCAATGATGCAACCTGATGGTTCACATATTGACCTTGCACTTGTTTATGCCAACTTCTTGAATCAAAAGCCGGATTGCAAGAAAGATTTTGAGTTGCCAGAATTGCCTGGAGGTGGTCATCATTTTAATTCAACTAATTCAGAGTTTTCAAGTGTGTCAAACACAAATTTGAGCACAAGTACTCAATTAGAAAATGGTTTTTTTGGATGCCACACTACTAGTCTTTCTGAGCTGCCCTTGGAAAATTGTGCAAGCGGCAACAACCAGATGTATTTGTCAAGTGAACAATCTATTAGGCATGAGACAAGCAATTATGGGTTGCCACCATTGCCAGGAGAAGAAATAGCCTCTCAAGAAGTTTTGTGGTCGAGTTCTCATCAAATGATGGTGAATCATAGCTTTCAGGCAACACAGCTGCCAGTGCTGGGACCAGAAGCACCAGATCCAAATTCCTTGATTTCTAATTGGAGCACATTCGATTTATCAAGTGATGATACTTTCTAAGAGGACATTAGAGGAATGTGATTTTCTACATCTATTTCTTGTTTTTACTCACCATGATTATAATTATGTATAGAAAAGGATGGGAATATTACCATGAAATAATCTATATATGTAAGGAATTATATATAAAGATCACTCTTATAGCCAAATTCACAACATTCACGAAGTGGTATTATAATCAAGTTTCATATTGATCCATTAATTGTAAAATGTTTATATACAACCCCCCCCCCCCCCCCCCAAAAAAAAAAAAAAAAATTGCTCTCTCTCTCTCTCTGTGTGGTGCAGACACATATATCAGATTTGGATCTACCTCTACGAAAGTCTATCTGTTATTGGATTTAATTTGTAAATGAGTGTATAAGTTTCATACTCACTCAAATGGTTATGTTGAGCAATACAAGGTCCATCTTGTGGCCAAAGGATTAATATATAGGATTGATTATAAAGAGACCTTTGCTCCTGTTGTCTATCTTCACTTTGTGTGCACACTTATCGTAGTTGCTACCTCTCGACATTAACCATTCTTTCCAATGGACGACATAAACACCTTCCTCAATGGTGATCTAAGCAAAGAGGTCTATATGCAACCTGCTTATGGACTCTCAAATCCACCACATAAGGTTTGTTGTCTTCGCCGAGCTTGGTTTACTAAGCTCAACCCTACTTGGGAATACTGCATGTTCTTATGATTATGCTAGTTTCAATTGTTGCACCAACCATGACACTATTCTTCTTCTTTTGTATGTTAATGACAAGATCATCACTGAGGATGACTCAGATAGCATCTAGGAACTCAAGTAGTTTCTCAATCAATATTTCAAGATGAAAGATATTTGTACGCTTAGTTATTTTCTGAGATTTGAAACCTCTTCCTTTTCAGATGGTTACTATCTACACAGACCCAATATGTATATGCTTAGGATCTTATCTCTCGTGTTGGTCTCATTGTCAGCAAAATCCTTGACATTTCGATAGAGTCCAATGCTCGTCTCTATACTTAGGATGGTGAGCCCCTTCATGATGTTTGTCTTTACAGACAGTTGGTTGGTAGTTTGGATTGATACCACTAATGAACTTCGATGGTTACGATAGCTGTGGTAGGATATGAGTGTCTCACTCTTTTTTGTCACTCCCGTTGATTGTGACAATCTAAGCATGATAATATAATGACGCTTTCATGAGTGGATTAAAAATATCAAGATTAAATGTCATTTTGTCTGTCATCACCTACTTCAAGATAGTTTGCAACTTCGTTTAGTGTCATCTCAAGATCATTAAGATTGACTTGTTGACATTTTATTAATTCCCATCTGCCAATGCACTTTAGTGATTTTGTCTTCAAAAAATCAAGTTGGTTTTCTATAAACTCACTTTAAGTTTGAGGAAGACTATTAGATTATGTTCTCCATCGACCCAAGCGGCCGAGCCCCACATAAAAATGTCATAGGTGCAACTTGGAAGAATAGAATCATAGAAACAATTGGTGTTCGTGGGAAGTATTTTCCTTGTCTTTGCTGGTGGCTGAAATAAATACATGGACCCTGGCTGAAATAAATAGAGCAATCTGCAGTAATGATATTATGATTGTTCTCTCGTGGACTTGCCTAAACTCAATGACAGTTTTTTAAAAATATATATATATTTTTTGACCTTAGAATCATTCGTAACCCTACAAATTAAAGTTGATGACACAATAGTAATTTGCTATAGGAAATTTACACATTTTATGAACCACATGTTTTAGGTGGCCGGCGGTCAAGACCATATTAAATTTATTAATACAGACCTTGAAAAGTTTGGGGGTGCAAAAATATATAAAATTCAAATTCTTTTACTACTTATTCCTCATCTTCTTTTTTATTCCTCTCTTGGTGGAACTATTCAAAGAATAAATATTAAAATTACTGCCTAAACTCTGAGTTGACGTTGGCAAAGTTGGCATAGAAACTTGAAAGGCTAGTATATTATCAACATGAAACTTCGTGCAACACATGATCCCAGAAAAGCACATGATCCAAGATAATACTCCCAAAATCATCTTCGAATCAACAAATAAAAAGCCTCTCGGTACAAGGTCGAAAAGTTTGATCAAATCCAATCTTTGAAGGAGCAAGAATATAATTCAAACCAAAAAAAAAAAAATACCACCCAGTCATGCAATTTATTGTTTTACTATTTTACCAATACTTAATAGATTGCTCATCTTGTACGTTGGTTAGCATCGTGGACCGTGGTGGTTGAAGTGAGAATTAAATTATCCACCTTGACATCAGGATTCAGTAGCCCCTTAATTTGTACGCCGCACAACTATAGCTTTAATTGCACAAGGTAGAAAGAGACGTGGTCGCCATCATATAAATTATAACATAGACTACTAGCTTACCATAAATGGGCAATATTAATTAATGGCATGGGTACAATTATAACATAGTGTTTTGAAAATTTCTTTTGTTTAGTTTCAAAAACATTAACAAACATGATTTGTGAAAATATTAAAGGATTTAATTTTTCCAACCCAAATGGCTTGGACAATATTATGCTTAATTATTATAAGAGTGATGTTAAGAATACTACAAATTTTATTACATAAACCTTACAAATTAATGTGTCATCAATTATATAAAAAATTAATTCAAACAAATATTTATTATGTTATTTAAATGACAACAATTACCTTAATTGTCATATCAGTTTTTAAGTTTTTTTTGTAGGAAATGTGATAATGTAGCTTCTTTCAAACCTCTTTCAAGTCACGGGCCAACGGGAGCAACAAATTGCGCAATCAAATTCATCAATTAAAAAGGAAAATGTAATCTATAGCAGGCTTCTATATACAGAACAAGAACTACATTTTCATTCATGCTTGTTTCACACAAGCCCAAGTTTAAGCTTTAGCTCTGATGTCAATTGTATTCGCCCTTTGTTTCAATTAAAACTTTTGAAGGTTAAAAATCACAACAGAAAATCTCAAACCTGGATAGTTGGAGATTGATGAACTTAATTAGTCTTCTCTAAAAATTAATATGCTATATGTGTGCGTGTGTGTGAAGATTGAACACATGTCTTCACTAATAATATATCAACCACAAGCTTAGAGATTACAAATTATCTTTAGGTATGTATATATATATATTAAGCTGTGCGCATAGATATAAATCTAGTCAGAGGAGCCAATATCTGTCGTAAGAGGCACTAATTAATAGGCGCAGCCACGTAGGACTATTGTATCTTTAGGTATATGAAAATACTGCATAAATATGCACCTATAGTCAGAGGAGCCTTTTGGGAATGTCCAAAGGCTCCTATTGTCATCAATTACCTCTCTTTTCTTTTGTGGGGTGCTAAGGTTGGATAAGTCCTCATTTACATTTATGTGAACGAGAATATATGGATTCAGATCCGGCAAAATGATTGGGTTTTAAGACTGGTCTTTATTGCAGCCAACTTGAGTAGTCGAGTAGATCACTTGCCTAAATCCTAAAGAATTTTCTTAAATACTGTTGGCCTCAATCAAGTTCATGCATTAAAATTTGCAAGCCGGAAGAATGATAATCAGCTGGTTCATGAATAACAGATTTGGAGGCCGCAATGAAAATTATGGAATTAATATATCATAACATTGTAAGTCTGTAACCAATATAAAGGAAACAGTGATAACGGAGAAGAAACAATTAATAGTAATTAGTAGTGCTTGCATATTCATGTTCTAATACTTTTGCTTTCCCCAAGAGAAGGACATAATCTTTTTGACACGAGTCTCATGTAGAATGTCATGTTGAAGAATGTTCTATCCCTCCTATTTTCAATTTTCAAACAATTTCTACAAGGAAGAATCAAATTAATCAATCCCTAGAAAGAAAGGGAAAAGGAAAAAGTAAAAGGAAAAAATAATTAATCCCAAGTGATAAATGACAACGACAAAGCTTTGTGATTTGCAAGGATATCATGTACTAATTGGCAATCATGCCCATGTATAGTTGTTTCATCATTCAATGAATTTGTACACTAGGAAATGAACTAAAGCCTAAAACATAAAAGTCACTCTCTCTTTCAAGTTGAGTATGAACTATATATGAAGAATTAAAGCAAGTTGTTTGGTAAACATGAACAACTCTTCCATGCCCTAGCATGCAATCTAAGTATCTCTTTAGCTTTTTCTCTAGTCTTTTCCCCACTATCAACATTAAGTGTCAAACAAAGCTTTGCCACAACACCTATCTGCAACATTTCGTGAAGCACACTCGGTGTAGCTGAGAACTTTGAAATGGAGAAAAGAATTCTCACTGCCCTGTCAGTTGCCACCTGAGAAACCCTGAGAATTTTCTTAGACACAATGGCTAGCCCCGCTCCATGCTTCAATAGCTCGGCCCGTGCCTCTGCACATGATCCACAAAGCATGTCCAACACGACTAGCATCATCTCACAACGCCTTCTTTCTGAAGTATCAAGAAGAAGATCAATCAAAACTGAAACTGCCCCAGCTTCAACTGCTTTCACTCTATTCCTTCCCCATGGACAAAGCTGGACTAGTAATTGAAGAATAGCTTTTGAGGCCTGCTGAGAAATTTGATCACGCAAGACTTGGACTAATTCGATAAAGAATTCAGTTCTTAAACTGATCATGCTCATTGGATCAGCCACTTCAACCATGGATTTCAATAACAAAACCGCATAAGCACGAGACTCGTAGTGGCCACTTTGCATGACACTCACCAAAGTTTCAATAAATTCACCATTTTTACCAATCAAACTCTTAAGCCCAGCTTCAGAGACCTGGAGATTGTGAAGAATTCCTAAGGCTTCCCCAGTTGCTATTGTAACTTCAACCCCATCAATATCTGAAGCTTCTTCCAATGTATTACTCATTACAATTGAAGCTAAGAACTCAACCGCACCAGCAGCCTCCATGCAACGTTTGTTGGTTTCGCTCTCGGAAGCGATTAAGCGAAGCTTGTGTAGACATTTTAGCTTCAACTGTGGGGTTTTGGCATCTTTGAGGAGCTTTGCTATCTGGGTTTTGTTCATTGGAGGCTTCGGTGTTGGAATCCTTTCGACTCCGTGTGAAGCATTCATGGTACACCATGATTGGAGCAATCTCCGAAGCGTGTGGTTTGGTGTTAAGTCACAATCAGCTGCGAGTGCTTGTTTTGTGACCGGACAGGTTTTGTTTTTCCCAGAAAACAACCATCTCTCTATGCTTTCACGGTCGTAGGTTATCCCCGTGGGGACTATAACTGGGTCTTTCATGATTTCTAGTGAGATTGGGCAGATAAAAAATGGTGGAACATCAATCTCTTCCATTGAAAAGTTTGAGATGAAATAGAAAAAGGTTAAGGAAGCACTTGAAATTAATGAGAGAAACAAATTGAAGTGTTTGACAAATTGTTGGTTGTGAAGGTTTTTGCAAATCGTTGTGTGAATTGGTTTGAATTGGAATTGGAAGGACGGATAGATTGGTTTATATAGATAGGCGTGTGGAGAAGTGACCAGTGAGTTTTTTCAAAATGAGAAAGTCAAAACACGGCAAATAGTAACGTTGAGAGAGAGAAGAGAGAGACAGAGAGAGAGAGAAGGAAAGAGATGACTTTTCCAGCTATTGAAGGGCTCAAGAATGACAAACTTTACCAAGTCATGAATGTGTGGTGCATGTTACGGCTTGCAAGCACACAAGTTGATGAATATTGCACATGTATATATTAATATATGCACTATTGAATGCCACTCCTTTGACTTTCTTCTCTCTTTACTCTTTAGAAATTAGAACTAACTATGGCTTCTTTCTTTCTTCTTCCTTTTTTTTTTTTTTTTTCTTTCTCTCTTTAAAGCTTGTGCTTTTTAAATGGTAGCGTGCACTCGCAGACAGAAGGTAGTGGAAGGCAACAAATTATCTTAAATAATATTATTATTATTTTGGGTAATATTGATTGGGGCAACGAATTCACTTCTTGGTTTTACTTGGCCTAAGTTGTCATACTTGATGCCCTTTAGGCTATTATAGGGTTTTTGAGTCTTTTGACCTAGTTGCACGGAATGAATTTGCCCGCTTGATTTAGTAATATATGATCTGGAAGATGATGGGAGTGATTAAATGTTGCATTTGTCAACCCCCCATTAATTGGAAGTTATACATTTTCATTTATGCATTTGAACTATAGGGGCAATTCAAAGCATTATTTTCCTGAAAATAGAAAGGGAAAAAAAGAGGTTCCTTGGTAGTGGTCATATATGGAAAGTAATTGAGAATTTAGTTGGTTTCAATCTCCAAGTTTTAATTTTTTATTAACATGTATTCGTAACTTTCTTTTTTTAATTTTTTATTTTTTCCGATATTGTAGTAGAAGAAACTTTCTCTTCTTTTGAAGTGAAAGATAGGAATTGTTCTTTTCACAAAAGAAAGATAGGAATTGTTAGTTAATCCAGATTTCATCGGTAATTAATATTTTTATATTTTTAGAAATGGTAATTAATATTATATCAAAGTAGATGGTTTGAGTGGAACAAGATCATTTCCATTTGAAAATCTTTTCATTTGTCAATTTCATGGTTAAGATTTTATTTCCTAGATCTAATAGTGTACAAACTGTCACATTATTTAAAATTTTAATGACGTGTTAGACTTTACGCGGTTAGATCTATAATATTTAATTAATCTAAACCATGAAATGGACTTCTCTCCATTTCATTTCAAATGGAGAGGATCGTTGTCCGGTTTGAGTTCAAATTCTATTTCCACTTTACCTCCCATTTAAAAATTAAAAACTTTCATGTGTTAGACTTAGACCTTACTTATTGAGGGGAAGTTTAGAGTTTAGACCTCACACATGAAAGAGTATAGGAATAATAATAATCGGTCAACCTTGATAACTTGAAGGAATGAATGAAACACAAAGTTTTATATTTTTGGGAATAAATGGTAATTAATATTATACTAAAGCAAATGGTTTGAGTTCGAATTCTATTTCCACTTTACCTCCCCTTTATTGAAGGGAAGTTTACGAATGAATATTTTCTATCCCGCTTTTTTTGTTCTACTCTATATTTTATCAACTATAATATAACACGTGGCAGCTGATTGTGTTTAATTTGTTTCCATTTTAAATCTTGATTATTTTATAAAGAAATAAATAAAACACGTGGTGAGTTGTAATTTATAGAGTATAAAGTGGAATACAAAAAATTGAGATAGAAGATTTGTATTCGGAAGTTTACACTCACACATGAGATCGAGAGTATTAAAATAGTAATAATTGAGTGCTTAAATTTATCATTTCCTATCAGTTTAAAATTTTATGACAAGTGATTGTTAATTTATAAAAAAGGAAATAAAAGGAAAAAAAAAAAAAAAAAAAAAAAACTGAATCTAATTCTGGTTGACTTAAGTTGAAGCTTAAGAAATCAAAATTGTATTTTTGGATTTACGTAGCATGTTAAATAACCTATAAAATAATTTGTTCTTATCCAAATGTACGACATTGATGAGCTTAGGGCAATATCAGATAAATTTGAGAATCACCTTTCTTATTGTTTATTGTTTCAATATCAGAGTTACGTACATGGGTGTGGCTATCAGTCGATCGATTGTTTGATAATTAATAAAAAAAAAAGGAATACAATTAGCTTAATTAGTTAGCAAAGGGTTCTACTCAAAACTTTGAAGATATTAATTGCATAACACAAACCATAAGATATCCTAACATGTAATCTTGTCATCTACCCAGTGAATTAATAAAATTATAAAATTAATTTTTGGATGCATTCTCTAAGTATTTTATGGGTCATTCAATACCCACACTCTTTTTGTGGGTATGGTACCCATCATTGGTATCATTAGTACCATCATATGGTTTACCTAACAAGCAATTACATTATAAACTCCAATCCCTATTTTATATTCCAAAAAAAGAATAAAAAAATATAATTTTTGTGCTATTTTGTATATATATTTTGTCAGCAAGATTGTCCGATAACTAAACTAGTGTATTATGAATTTATGAGCCACGTACAAGTGTAAAACTATATAAACTAGCACAAAATATCATGAGCTTCCATGATACATTAGCATTATCTATAATTTTAGAATTTCAACTATAACTCAATTATCAGTTTTCAAACTTAATTCTTAAATATTGAACCTGTTCACCAATTTCACCTTCTTATTAAATAAAATAATACAAAACCTTATATTATTCTCACCCAATTTTTCAACCATCTAGCTCCTTTATTTTTTAGTCTATGTCTCAATTTCCCACCAAAACCCACCTATAATAGAAACAATTTAAAAAAAAAAACTTGTAATAACAATGCATTTTTACTTGCTATTTGTCCCAAGAATAATCAGATCAAGGGAGTAATAGTTAATCACTAAATTGACACGAGGAAAGCATTTGGAATTGTTTTGAAAAATTATAGTATACACAAAAGAAAAGTACATTACCAACTAAAAACGTGCCCTTGAAATATATCTAGGGCACCCTAATAATTAATACCTACTTCATCTAAATACAATTATGAAAAAGACTTAAAATTAGTAAAACGACAAAAAGCAAAAGAAGTTGAAGGGTCCAAAAGACAATAACAAGGTAAGGTGTGACGAACTCATCCAAAACAAAAAAAAACAGGTAAGATGTGACGACATTTCTCATTGGTGTCGGCCACCACATAATAATAATCTTCACGTGGTAAACCCAATCCAACCCAAATAGTCCAGTCAGACTGAGAGTAGTAGTAGTAGTAGACTAGTAGTACTAATAATAGTAGTCGCGACTGGCAAGTGGCAAAGCATATCCACTTCCAAGTTCCAAAACGTCAAAGCCGCCAAGCCTACTCATTCATCAGTGTTAACTGTTAAGGAATAAGGCTGACCTGTCCATCTATTTTGCTATCCATCTATCTACACGTATTAATGCTGGCACACGACTTGAGATTTGTGATTGATTAGCCGTGTATTGTGCAGCGTAGCCGCAGACTGCTAAGCTGGCATGCACTGTTCTCCCTCATCCACGGTTTTCTTATTTTTCTGTGGTCTTGTGGATCAAATCAAGACACAACTTAAAAAATAATAAATATTAATTTATGAATAGAATAATTTTGGATACCGTTAATGAGGATTTTTAAGATAATGATTACGAAAGTATTTATTATATCTATTTTATTGAAATAGTAAAATTTAAATATTAAAATAATATAAACAGTTTTTAAGGATATTTTAGTTTTTTATTATTATTATAATATTAAAATTTTGTTATTTCTCATAAAGTGTAAGTATTTAATGATCTTTAACCATTGTCCTAAGGGTACCCGTTAACAAAATCCAATTTTTATTCATAAATTTATTGTAATTGTATGTGTTTTTCTTATTTATTTTTTGAAATAAATATTATTTAATTAATTTATGGTTTTAGGACAGTCATTAATAAAATCCTTGGTTCTTTGGGAATAGGATCTTTTTATTTGGAAACTTTTCTATTTGTTCATTTTATGGTTGAGATTATATTTTATGAATCCAAGAGTGTACATACTGCCATGTCATTTAAAATTTTAAATAATGTTACAGTTTGTACATCGTTAGATCTGAATATTTAATCTACAACTTTAAATGGTTGAGATTATATCCGGTTCTTTGGGCCATTACTAGTTTTATTTTGTTTGAAGTGCTTTCTCATGAAGATAGGTATTTGATTGACTTAATGGAAAGTCAACCATTTAACTGAAACCGACTGCCACATGTAATCCGTAATTTGAGGAATTTGCTAACATTTTATTTTTATTGATATTTAATAATATTATTAATTTTTTTTTTGGAAAGAAATACAATGGACCTGACCTCTTTAAATATAAAGCGTATCATACAGAAGACGACTTTGAAATTTCAACATAATCACAACCGACGTGCATGTTGGCTTGTGTTTCAAAGGGTTGCTTTCTATTTTTTTTATTTTTTATAACATACAAATTTCTTAAAGTTTGAGCATTCAAAAATTTGAGTCCCCAGAAAAAAATTGCCTTAAAAAGAAAAAGACAACATTGACCTTATTAATAAGTAGCCCTAAAATAGTAATTGACTTTGGTAGCCCTTAAAAAAGAAAGATTATATATATATATATATAATCGTGTATATAACTATATATGCCATTGATGTTATGCTCTTAGTTGCATTATGATTGCCCATAATACATGAAATGAGACATGGTTGTAATTTGTAGATAAAGAAGGCAATAATAGGAATACAAGATAAGATGATCTTATAGTAAAACTTAAGTGGATTAATTCATATATGTTTTACAATTAAGATCATATATATATATATACTCAGGTGTAACACATGTGGACATGAAACATATGTGTTAGTGTGGAACACATGTTAAGGGCTTAAGGCTACATTAATTAGTATATTGTGTAGCCTTAGAGAAGTAGGCAACAAATTTAAAGTTTTTGTCAATATATAGGATTGATACATTTATTGTTAGTCTTAAGGTTTCAATGTCTATTTAATTGGCTAATTAATCTAAGGGCATTTATGTAATTTTGATGATAACAAAGATTTAAATATATTCATAAATGATATTTTCAAGTAATCTAATGATTTTATGTTTAAGCATAATTTTGACAAGTTATTGATTGAACCATCATGGTTGACAAGTTTCAAACAATGCAACTTCGTCAAAGTAAAAATTGCAAATTCATTGAAGATCAAGTCATCAAAGCCAAAGTCAAAGGAACCAAGCTCAAGCATCACGTTCCAAGACAATGAGAGTAAATATATTCATAAATGATATTTTGATGATAACAAAGATTTAAATATATTCATAAATGATATTTTCAAGTAATCTAATGATTTTATGTTTAAGCATAATTTTGACAAGTTATTGATTGAACCATCATGGTTGACAAGTTTCAAACAATGCAACTTCGTCAAAGTAAAAATTGCAAATTCATTAAAGATCAAGTCATCAAAGCCAAAGTCAAAGGAACCAAGCTCAAGCATCACGTTCCAAGACAATGAGAGTAAGAGTTAGGTTTTTGTAAAGTTTATCAATTTTGATCATTGTGGCTCAACTTTAAAACCAACTAAAAAAGATTTAGAAATTAATTAAATCTTGAGTCCTCAATTCACATAATAGAAATATTCAAATTGGACTTACAAGTTTTTCAAAGAAACAATCAAAATCGCTTAAAAGAAATAAATATATATAAGTTTGATTATTTAAATTAAAATCCAAAAATGTGAAAAAGTGGAAAACCAGGATCCAGATGCCTAAATTTTGATCCAGTCGACTGGATTAGGTCCAGGCGACTATTTAAATCGTCCAAAAACTCTATGCCCAAATAATTCAGGCGCCTATATCATGATCCAAGCGCCTATATTCTCGATTCTGACGAAAATAATGACTAGTTTTTTTATGAGATCTTTTGACACATTTTGTGTAATGGCTATAATGTGTTTTGAGATATATATACTCACATATATGAATATCTACTGTAGAGATTGAAGCCATACATTATCTAAGATCAAAATCCATCAAGTGCTGAGCTTATATTTGAAATCATTCACATCTTTTGATAAAAACCCAAAATTGTCTAAATAGTTTTTGAGCCATCTTAATCAAATCTTGATATACTATTAGAGTGAACTTATTTGTGTACTACATACTCTTTGAGAGAGTTTTATTTTAGAACAAGTTTTTATCATTCTTGAGATTATTCACAAAAGAAAAGTACATAACCAACTAAAAACGTGGTCTTGAAATATATCTAGGACACCCTAATAATTAATACCTTCTTCACCTAGGCTCCGTTTGTTTCGACGTAAAATATTCTCCACCGTAAAATATTTACAAATGCAAATGATTTACAGGAAAATGTTTGTTTTTCCGATGTTTGTTTGCACTTTAAAATGGTCCAAAAAATATTTTACATTATGTGTTTGGAAACGTAAAACGACAAAAAGCAAAAGCCAAACAATCCGCCGCCCACAACAACCCACCGCCGACCACAGATCCTCAAGCAAACCACAACAACAAACCCACAAATCCATCCTTCAACCAAATCCAGCCATAACCCACAGATCCTCAAGCAACCCACCACAAACCCACCAGCCACAAACTCCAAGCCACCGCAACCACCGCTACAATAACAAGGACCACCACGAGCATAAGGTGACGGGCGATGGGTGGGTCACGGCCGTGGAGATCGGCATTCCAGATCTGGTGCAGAGAGACATTGGTGGGGGTGCGGGAGAGGCCGGCTCGAGGTGGGGGGGTTGTGCGAGGAGGGGGTGGTTGGGGTGGCAGGAGGGGGTGGCAGGAGGGGGTGGCTGGGCACTGGGCAGAGAGCAGAGGCAGAGAGCAGGGCAGAGAAAGAGAAAAGAGAAAGGGAGCAAGCAGAAGCACCACGCGTGTTTTTGGAAGGAAAATGGTTTACGGAAAATTTTTCCGTAAACCGTTTTCCTTTTTTTTGTTAAGGATTTTCCGGTCAAACTGAAAAAATTTTCCGTTGACTATATTTTACAAGCAAACAAACATCCGAAAATGCTGAAAATATTTTCCGTAAAATATTTTACAGCGAAACAAACGGAGCCCTAAATACAGAAAAAGACTTAAAATTAGTAAAACGACAAAAAGCAAAAGAAGTTGAAGGGTCCAAAATACAATAACAAGTAAGGTGTGACGACATTTCTCATTGGTGTCGGCCACCACATAATAATAATCTTCACGTGGTAAACCCAATCCAACCCAAATAGTCAGTCAGATTGAGAGTAGTAGACTAGTAGTAGTACTAATAATAGTAGTCGCAACTCGCAACTGGCAAAGCATATCCACTTCCAAGTTCCAAAACGGCAAAGCATATTCATCAGTGTTAAGGAATAAGGCTGACCTGTCTATCTATTTGTTATCTATCTATCTACACGTATTAAGGCTGGCACACGACTTGAGATTTGTGATCAATGAGCCGTGTATGTGCAGCGTAGCCGCAGACTGCTAAGCTACAGTTCAGGGGTTTTTTTCTCTCTCTCAAGTCTTGCCCATCCACGGTTTTCTTTTTTTTCTTTGTGGTATTGTGGATCAAGATCAAGAAACTAACTTAAAAAATAATAAATATAATTTTTGAATAGAATAATTTTGGATCTTGTTAACGATGATCTTTAGGACAATGGTTAAGGAAATATTTATTGCTTCTACTTTATATGAAATAGTAAAATTTAAATATTAAAATAATACAAAAACAGCTTTTAAGGATATTTTAGTCTTTTCATTCATTATTATAATATTAAAATTTTGTTATTTCCCATAAAGTGTAAGCATTTAATGATTCTTAACCATTGCTTAAGGGTACCCGTTAACAAAATCCAATTTTTATTCATAAATTTATTGTAATTGTATGTGTTTTTCTTATTTATTTTTTGAAATAAATATTATTTAATTAATTTATGATTTTAGGACAGTCATTAATAAAATCCTTGGTTCTTTGAAAATAGGATACTTTTTATTTGGAAATTTCTCCAAAAGAGCGTATATACTGATACATCATTTAAAATTTTAAATGATGAGTTTGTACATCGTTAGATCTGGTTATAAGAACTAAATGGGTTGAGATTATATCCGGTTCTTTGGGCCATTACTAGTTTTATTTTGTTTGAAGTGCTTTCTCATGAAGATAGGTATTTGATTGACTTAATGGAAAGTCAACCATTTAACTGAAACCGACTGCCACATGTAATCCGTAATTTGAGGAATTTGCTAACATTTTATTTTTATTGATATTTAATAATATTATTAATTTTTTTTTTGGAAAGAAATACAATGGACCTGACCTCTTTAAATATAAAGCGTATCATACAGAAGAAGACTTTGAAATTTCAACATAATCACAACCGACGTGCAGTCACCGAAAATTGCCGTCTCTAATAATTCTTTGTTATGTTGGCTTGTGTTTCAAAGGGTTGCTTTCTAATTTTTTTTATTTTTTATAACATACAAATTTTTTAAATTTCTTAAAGCTTGAGCATTCAAAAATTTGAGTCGAAAAAGATTGCCTTAAAAGAAAAAGACAACATTGACCTAATTAATAAGTGGCCCTAAAATAGTAACTGACTTTGGTAGCCCACTAGCCCATAAAAAAGAAATATTATATATATATAATCGTGTATATAACTATATATGCCATTGATGTTATGCTCTTAGTTGCATTATGATTGCCCATAATACATGAAATGAGACATGGTTGTACATGTAGATAAAGAAGGCAATAGGAGTACAAGATAAAAGGATCTTAGTACAACTTAAGTGGTCATCCACTTATTTGATCAATTCATATATGTTTTATAATTGAGATCATGTGTGTATATATATATATATATATATCAATTCATATATGTTTTACAATTGAGATCACGTGTATATATATATACACACTCAGGTGTAACACATGTGACCGTGAAACATATGTTAGTGTGGAACACATGTTAAGGGTTTAAGGCTACATTAATTAGTATATTGTGTAGCCTTAGAGAAGTAGGCAACAAACTCAAAGTTTTTGTCAATATAGGACTAATACATGCATTTATAACATATACTACTTTAACAATAGATATATCATTTATTCAATATATTAAATTAATGACTAAATTAAAATTCACCCTCAAACTTTGGTCAAAATTCATTTTAGTTCTCTAATTTTTATTTGTTTCATTTCAGTCCTCTAACTTTGGTCAAAATTCAATTTACTTCTCTAATTTTAATTGTTTTCATTTTAGTCTTCTTACTTTTATTTCTTTTCAAATTGCACTCTCTAATTTTATTAGTTATATAAATTTTTCATCAAAACGACGTCGTTTTGGGCACTTAATGACAACATATTTAATGAAAGTGCACGAAGGGACTGAATTGAAAAGAAACGAAAGTTAGAGACTGAATGAAACGAATCAAAGTTAAATGATTGAAATGAATTTTGACCAAAGTTAGAGAGTATAATTTATAATTTAGTCTAAATTTATTTTTGAATAACTAATGAAAAGAGAATGTTTATTTAAAAGTTATAAATCATCAACAAAAACAATTATTTATTAATCTATTTTGTTTTATTTTATATTTTATTTTTGTAATTTATCAATTACAACAATTGGGATGAGAGATTTGAATCCTAATTTTTCATGTAAAGGAAGCCAATCAATGCCTTTAAGCTACAAAGTTCTTGACATTATAAATTAATCCTTGTGCATGTATTAAATTGGCTAAATGTAATTGGTCAAAATTATCTTAAGCAAAAAAAATTATTAGTATCCTGACCAAATAGTATCTCTTATCATAAAGCCATTATACAAATTTTATCGAATTTATAAAAAGAAATTACAAGAAAAGAAATAAAAGAGAAGAGATATGAATATGATATGATCCCCCCCCTTTTTTTTTAATCTTTTCCTTTCTCTAATTTCTGGTGGATGGGATGTCCAAAAAAGTGTTTTGTCTTTTATGGTTGACTGTTGTATTTTCCTTTCCTGGTAAACTATGGTGGGTAAGTAATGAGTCTCATTACTACACATTTTGACTTTTGAAGTTTGATGTTATATTTCCACATATATCTTTGTCACGTGGTATTAATTGGGAAACTATTATAATTATTATATTCGTTAATCATAGTAAGCACTCACGAATGGCATTTGGCCTAATGCTTTAGCAAATCAACTGCCTTTGAAAAGCACTTGAGTTTTTGCTTGACATCCACGTGGTATTATAAAACATTAAAACCTTAAACAAATGGAATAATGAAATCATGTAATTGGCTGTACAATATTAGGAACCTTTTAGTAATATCCAATCATGAATCATCTCTTAAAGATTTAGGTCTTTCATTTGATAGGCTGCTTTAGAAATTGCGTTTCTCTAATTGGCATGTTTAGTTAAAGAAGTTTTATAGTTGGTACACATATTGTGGTAGTGACAATGTTACATCAAATGTGACTAGCTATGGGAACCTATTGTGGGCAATTGATAGTAAAAGAGTGTCTCATTGTACTCGAGTGCGAGAAATGCAAGCTTTATGACAATTCAAAAGAAGGGTGTTAATTAGGTATGGGAGAGTTTATTCAGGATTTAGTAGATAAGTATATGAGATGAAAAGGATAATTCATGATTAACAAAAAATGTAAGTCAAGAATTAACTCATTTTAATCGATGAAGGTGAATTCTCATACTCACCAAAAACCCAAAGAAGAATTCCCATATTTTAACAGAATACAATGAGTCACATGGATTATCATATAATGTTCAAATGGACACTAATTAACCCAACTTTTTGGTAAAAAGGTTGTGCATGTATTGTTGGTTACTAATATATTCAGTTTTGTCTCTTGTCCTCATGTTTGCATACTTACAATTCAAGATATAAGAAAATAGGCGTTTTCTGCTTGATTATTTCACCAAATATGATTATCCAAGCAAAGCGAAAAGGGTTTTCCAATTTCCATGAAATGAAAAATGAAAACTATTAGCCCCTTTTTCAAAATAACTAGTTTGTTGTCTAATTGCAATTATGAAGATAATAGAATTACTCAGTTATTCTTGTTAGAGCATGTATTAATTTGATAAACATAAAGCACACTCCTTATTTCTTAGCTTGAGCTTTTGAAATACTGACTAGTCAAATACCACTAGCTAGAACTCTAACACAGTTACACAAAGAAAGAGGGTGATGATGCTTTTAGTGGACTTTTAGTTTAACGAGTCATACTCTTTATTTTTATGGATTTAACGAGTCATACTCATTTTCTTGCAAGTTACAGACTTGCATTATTGATATGCAAGTTGCAAACTAACATCAAATCAAGTTCTCGATTATTGTGCAGTTAACCAGATTTATTGTCAAAGTATGGGTCACGTTTTTGGGGGCGTGACCGAACATACAATGAATAATCAAGAAGTAGCTAGAATGAACTACGACAAATTCTCATAAAAAAAAAAAAGAATGAACTACGACAAATTTTACTAAGAAAAGTATATACACGCCAGGATTGAACTAGCAAATTGTAGTTATTACCAACCACTACAAAAATTAGAAACATTGAGGTTAATACTATTTAGTTGAGCAAACTATTCCAGCAACCCCATGGGCCCCTCTAGTTTGTTATGTCAATCATATACTACCTATCAATAATGTAATTAGGAAAATTAATAATTCAATGATCAATGTAAATCTACGTGTTTAATACAACGACCGTGTATATGCCTCTAAATGAACCACATAATCATATGATGTGTGTTTTTACTATTATCATTTTGATAAATATCACCTTTTATTCCTAAGTTTTTTTGGTATTTTCC
The DNA here is from genome assembly GCA_907173295.1 of Fagus sylvatica. Classification (NCBI taxonomy): domain Eukaryota; kingdom Viridiplantae; phylum Streptophyta; class Magnoliopsida; order Fagales; family Fagaceae; genus Fagus; species Fagus sylvatica. The sequence goes on along the minus strand of OU015762.1, from coordinate 51,270,163 downwards.
TTTCTCTCTTTCTCTCTATTTATTTATTATTTTTAATAGCTTGTGTGTTTGGATGAGCTTCTTTTTTCTTTTCTTTTTTAAGGAGAACATATGTTATACCTAGAAAAATTGAGATTTTAAAACTATAAGTAAACCAAATAAATAAATAAAATTGAAAGATTGGCTCACCCAAACAATCTTACCTATTAACAATAAATTGAGTTTTGTAATTACAAGATATACAACAAGTTCTCTTTTGTTAATAACCTTGGGCCCAATAGCCTTGTAGCTCAATTAGTTGAGACTTTTTTAGTGTTCTCCAAATGAAGATATCTTACGATTCAAATCTCTCTTCCTCAATTATCGAATTATTAAAATAGAAAAAAAAAATAAAACTTGAGCTCAGTAGTATCTCCAATGCTATGGGTCAAAATTCAAGCCCCATGACCATGAGAAATAGGTTATATGATAGGGGATGGATTTAAAACCACTTGTCCATTGACTAGTTTAGCAACCAAAAAAAAACTTGTCCATTGACTAGGTTGGTGGGATTTAAAACCACTAATCGATGAAATCATGAAATAGGCGGTGGTATCTATATACCTTGTAGCTTGTACAAGAGAGGAAAAAAAAAAAAAAAGGACGGATTCTCTTCCATTAGTAATATGTCCGTGCCAAGTTAATTATAAATTATACTATGAAGATTAACGAAAAGAATTTATTAATATAATCAAAATTAAAAAATAAAATAAATACAAAATTATATTACATGATATAGATCTATATACCTTGTAGCTTGTACAAGAGAAGGAAAAAAAGAAAAAGAAAAAAAAAGGACGGATTCTCTTCCATTAGTAATATGTCCGTGCCAAGTTAATTATAAATTATACTATGAAGATTAACGAAAAAAAATTATGAATATAATCAAAATTAAAAAATAAAATAAATACAAAATTATATTACATGATGGAAGCATGTAACAGAGTTTAGAAGTAACAGAGTTTTGCCTAAAACAGATTTTAATATACCCACATGAGGGCAACACATCCTACTAAACCTTTATTATATTACATATTATATATAACAAGATGGCCTAAAAAGAGACATTTAGGCTTATATACCTTGCAAACCATGGTATAGAATATTTAAAAGGGTTTAGAAGTAATAAATGATCGAACAAATTTAGAATACACAAATTAAGTTGAACTTAATTTTATTAGCTTAATTTATTTAAAAAAAAAATGTAAAATATAGAAACCACCCTTGAGTTTGAGCTAATGACAGAAACTATTAAGACTTTTCGAAAATATCCAATTTACCCCTTAAATACAAACATCACTTAACATTGTTTATGTACTTTTTCCCAAAACTGTTTATACTTTAGGGGCAAACTTGATATTTTTTAAAAAAATTTAATAATTTTTGTTATTAACTCAAATCTTAGGATTGATTTCCGTAATTTACTTTAAAAAAAAATCTGTGTAAAAGTACACCTATGCTTAGAGAGGGGCCGAGGGGAAGAAGAGTTTTTAAAAAGTTATACATAAACTATATATATATATTGTGATATATATATATATATATGTGTGTATGAAAATAAGCCAGCATTTCATGTACTAGTGGGAAGTCAAGTCAAAGGCCCAAAGCACAAAAGTGAAAGGCAATGCAAATTAAAAATTGAAAGGGGCGGATCGAAGAAGTCTCAGACTTGCATTCATAGATCCAAAGAGATGGGAGTTCAAAAAAATTGTGTATGGGCTTTTGGCAAGCACAAACCCAACAATTGACATCCCAAGTTGGGCCCAATTGTTTCCAGAAAATGCTGGTTTAGTGTATCGGTTTGACTCAAACACGATGCTAGCCCAGCGATTCAAATGCTTTTATTCTTTATTTATTTATTTTTCTAATCTCCCCCATATTGGTTACATGCAGTCGTGTTTTTTATTTAATAAATAACTAGAAATTTCATTGATAATAATCAAATGTAAAGTACATCATATGCTAAAAGAGCAATAAAAAAATAAGGTAATTTTTCTAACCAAACAACAATGCCAGAAATATTTAAAGCAAATAATAGATTGAACAACCTGATTTCTAATCTTTAAAACCATATATAGTTCTCACTTCTAATAATAAAAATTTCAATTCACGTTTTGTATTGTTGCAGCCATACTATTACAAAATCCAGCTTTACAAAATCCAGGAAAATCACACTGCATAAACCAACTTCCAAACTGAATCTAGCAGCATCAACTGCACCCAACAAGTTACATGCTGTGGTTGGAACTTGGAACAATGTTGCTGCATGTCCAAAATTGAGAATGGCAAGCAGAATACCTTTACATGCGTCGCGTTTCTATTGGCTTTTGCTGGCACTTTATGCCACATCAATTAATTAAATTTTATTTCAAGACAACAAAAGTATGCTCATAGTCTTCCATTCTTGTTTAATTTTTACAGTCCATGGTGGATGAACTAGTATAGACAATCTGGTTTTGTATTAGCTATAGTTTGGTTAAGTCCTTCATATATGCAATTACACTACACTATCACGTGCTAAGCCTGCTATCTATATATGCATCACGTTAAAGCCATGGACAAATGTTTGTTCAATTTCGCAAGCACAAGCAATATTATGGGCTTCTTCTCTCTTGATAAATCATTCAAGATTTTAAAATGCTAGTATATATGGATAAGATTGTACTTCCTTAAGCGTGGTTTATTAGCTCATTACTATTAATTGGTTTTATTCTTTTAGGATGTTGGTGGAAGGGTTCTTCTTTCTTCTCCTCCTACTAGGTCTTCATCACATAAAAAAATATTTTCTTGGAACGCCAAATTATACCATGTTAATGAAAAAGTTGGAGCATCGATAGAACAAGTCTAATCATCGTAAGAGTAGATTAAAAGACATGCCAAAGGTATTTATATAACTAGTTGCGGACCCGCGCGATGCGCGGTATATATAACTAATTTGTAGTGGGATATAATCCATATTTTTTTTATTTGAATTTTGTGCAAGACATAATCATTTGAGGCGAAATACAATTTTTTATTATTGGAGAAGTTTTTGAGAATTTCTTTAAAATGCAACAAAATAATTAAGAGCATTAAAATCTAAATCACAAATTTTGATAATATATAAGTGGAAACAAAAGGCAAACAATATAATCTTAACATACCAATGAATTTTTTCCTTTCTTTATTTACCATAGCCATCTCCCAAGAAAAAAAAAATCACAATTAATCAACATAACCTAACTGAAACTAAAAGCCATCGTTTTATGTTCTAACAAAGTAACAGCAACGAAAAAAAACTAATACTATGAATTTAAGTTTACCCACATCAGATATATCAAATGACCAAAATAGTCTCATGGCAAGAAACTCCACGAACCTCAACTTTACCCAAGTCCCCTGTCATTTCCTAAGAAACATTGGGCAAGATAAATAAAGAGGAAACATAAGAATTAAAAACAACTAAACAAAACACCAGAAATGTGCAATTTTTTTTTTTTTTCTTCTAAATACACTAATTTATAGTAGAGACAACTACCAAAACAAAATAAACTTGTCTTCCATTCACCTACTCATTGAACAATGTCTCTCACCACTAATCTCTATACTTCAACAATACTAACATCATAAATAGTCAGCACTCAGCATCATATGGATATTTTTAGGAGGGTCTGGACTTTCCTTCACATGTTCCTCCTAAGTTCATAACTGGCCTGAAACAAAAACATAAATAAAAATTGTGGTACAATGTTAAAAGTAATGGCAAAGAACGCAGCAATGTTAAATAAGTTTCATTAACAAAGACAACTTATATAAATATATTTGACGCAATTGACAAATCCTTGTTTTTGTACAAGTCACGCATGCCCGAAATTCTCCATAAAAGGAATTGATTCACATATTTAACATTGGAGAAGCAAACAATACCCAGAAAGATTATTGTGAATACCAAACTGAGCATTTGTCAATAATTCCTCCAAACATCAATGCGCTATAACTTACCTTTAGTAGTAACTGATCCATCCAATTTGTTATGTCTTATATTTAGTATCTTCAACGATGGGAAGGTAGCCAAAATTGTAATACATCTTATATATAGAAACAGGAGTAAGTAACGTATTATAATGGGAAAAAGAGGGAGAGTGGGTGAAATTATTAGGGTGTTAATTAATTCGTTAAAGCATCAAATGGAAAAAGAAAGGCCAATTAACTTCTTCGGGGAAAGAGAGAGAGGATCAAATCTTCTAGGATTAAATGAAATTAAGGTAAGAGAGAGATTAATACGATCATAAAAGGAAATATTGGATGAGACGTATGGGAAGCAAATGGCTAGATTTCTACCGTCCAAATTCATCATGAGCCCTGTTTAGAAGGAGAAAAGAATAAAGAGAGAGAGAATGATATTTGAAACAAAGAGAGAGCAAATGCAAATTCATGGAGAGGAGAGAATGAGAGAATGAATAATTTGAATGGGAAATTGAATAATTTGAAGAGGAATTGGAAAAATGAGAGAGAGAGGGAAATAAAAGATTGAGAGATTGGTGAATTAGATTGAAATCAATTTGAGAGATTGATTTTGAAATGGGTATGGGAAAAACCCATGGGAGATGAAGATGAAGAGACGTGAGTGAGAGAGAGAGAGTGTGTGTGAGAGAGAATGAATTAGATAGAAGGAATGATGTTGTGGATTTGTGAGTGAAGCAGCAAATCTGACATGACAATACTTGGGGAGGCTAAAAATTTTCTCTCAACTTCAGCTTTTAGTTTATATTATAGATTATATATAGTTCCTGGAGTTGATGTTGGAGAGTTCTAATTCCAAATAATTTGCGTTGGTTCTCTTTCCTTTTACCCATTAAAGAGGTTAAGTTTTCATATTCTCTTGTGAAAACAAGTTTTGATATTAGTTTGTTGAAATTTAAGATGAATGAAAATACATATATATACAAAAAATCAATAACATCAACATCTACACAGAACACAGATTAATATGGTTAAATTGGCCAAAGGTGAAGGCAATTTAGGCTAAGACCAATTAAAAAAAGTCCACAAAATTGGATCAATAATTAGTTTCACTAGGAAAAAAAAAGGGCATATGTACGTTTTGCGCTCTCTTCCACCAAGGCCCCCAAAATTATGGACCAATCGAAATTCGACCAAATTGAAGGCCTAAACCGTTTTACAAAAAAAAAAAAAAAATTTGTTGTAAGTTTGCAAAATCATCATTGAGGATCCCCTAATGGTTTGAAGCTTTAATTTTTGTAAGTCAATTTTTTACATGATAGATTGTCAACATTAGCCACTCAATCTCCCACATGACCACATGACCACAACACCAAACACCACAACACGCACACGCACACACACACACACAGTGCACACGTTTGAAGCTTTAGCCACACACACACACAGCGCACACACACACGCACATTTAAGCTTTAGCCACACACACACACACCAAACACATGCACACGGCCTTAAGCTTTAGCTTTGGTGGGGACTGACCGAATACACTTGTGGATACCCTTAATTAACCTTATCTAAGATAAAGTAAAACTATTTTTTCTTTTAAAAATAAAAATTATCTCTTTTTGATATATTTTACGCTTGAACTATGATACTTGATCATCTATATAAAATTAATTTTGATTTTGTTAGTATTAATTCATAGAATTATGAGTTAAATCCATCTTATTTGGCTAGGTTGGAACTATTGAGTGATTCTATTGTTAAGTGAAGTTGCGATAATGCCACTAAATAATTAGATTATATTGTTCTATGCTTTAAAATTTATTTTATTCTTATCATATTGTAATTTTATATTTTAAATAGTTTTTCTTTTATTTGTAAATATTTCTAATTATAAATGTCTACTAGAAAATATCAATGCAAAATTAAGAGTGAGAGAGAGTAGAATAGAAAAATTAATTAAACCCTAAATGATCTATTGATAAATATGCATGGTACTAGCAATATAAAATATTTAATAGAAAATATACATGAAAATATCACAAATGAACAAAAATTTCATAAAAAAGAGTTAGAAGATAATGAAATAAAACAATAGAAAGACATATAATCACAATGATGTTAAAAAAAATAAAAATAAAAAATTAAAAAAAAAAAAATTGATTGTATAAAAATAGTAGATTCTTTTCCAAAAGTATGCATCACTTACAAAATTTTACCAACAATAATTACAAAAAGAAAATTTTCAAAATTAACTTTGATAAAATATTATTTAAGATTGATTATGTCACAATAAGATTAAATAGATTAGTCATTTTATTAATGAAAATGAGATGTTAACAAAAATAAAATTAATTACTAATTTTGCATCTCAAAAAATAAGAAAAAAGTAAAATAAATGTAATTTAATCAATATTAAATATATAAAGGCGCCAGTTATAGTTGTTGCCTTAAACCTTAAACTGTATCAAGCCCCTAGTTTGACTAATTCAATTCTACTTTGGATAGTAATCGGGTAGATACATACTTCCAAGGATTCCGTTCCTCACCCCTTCATTGTCTCTCTAGCAGGGGCGGAGGCAGAAAAAAATTTTAGGGTGGGCTAATTGCAAAAAAAAAAATCTTGACTGTTAATTACTTAATTTAAAAAAAAAAAAAAAAACCATGTGTGCTACGCCACTGCTCTCTAGCCCTTTTCCAGTTCCCATGTGTGCCTTATGGGTATCCATACTCGTTCTATCCACGTGTCTAACTTGTCAAAGATTTAAAAAAAAAAAGTTCAACTAAATCCATCCACAATCGCAATTCATAAAAAATTTCAAAAGAAATAGGACAAACACACAATGGTAACATTTAACCAATAAATCTAAAATCATCATATTGTCCAAAAAAAAATATCCTTAATTGTAGAAATAAATTTAGTGGAAGATGAAAATCCACAGAGGTTTAGGTAACTAGGATTCCTATTGTCAAATATAACCTGTTTTAGGGTTTTGGACACAAAGATTTCAAGAAGAAAAAATCAGTGAGTGCATAATAATACCTAAAAGAATTCTCCAATTTCCATTTTCTTCAAGCTATTTTGACTTGCAATTGATGGATTAAATAAACAATGAAAATGGTGAGTTTGATTTGGTGTTTGACGTTTGTACAGGAAAAAGAGGTGTGCTTATCATGTACAAGAGAGGTAGAGAAAGAGGATGTAAGAGATTTGAAGAGGGTGCATATTGACAAGAGAAAAAGGGCTAGGCGAGGTTAGTGATTGGTGGCTAGGATTTTGATTAGAGAGAGGTGTTTAGAGGTTGTTAAGGTTTAAATGGGAAAGAAAATTATGGTATACACATGTGAGTGAAAGTTATACATGCCAAAAATAAATAAATAAATAGAAAGAGTTGAAGAATTAATGTAACATAACTGGACCCAAACCTCTAGACTTAAACTTTTGAATTAAGTAGCGTTCTTATACGTTATATTAAGACCTTGATTGGAGTTTCTCAAATGTGTTATCTCCCTATATGATTCTCAAGAATGGCGTACGAGTTGCCTATGGATGACGCGTAGGAAAAGAAAAAAATCCATAGGCAATGGGGAGTTAGAAAGACTTGTTCGTGGCCCAGGTTGAGATCTTGAAGCCCACAAAGAGGGAAATGACTCGTACATATAGGGGATATTGTTGGGTATACACATATAAGTGTAAGTCTCATCGCCTTTGAACCTTCAATGGGATGGGATAAGATGCACCCCGTAGGCAAGGCCAAGTCTTGAATGCCTACACAACCACACACAATTACCAAACCTCATAAATCACACTTAGAATATCGCAAGCAACATTTGCACACCTCACAGATGCAGATACACTTACAAACACAAACTAACTTAAACCTTATCATCAAACTAACTTAAACTTCATCATACCTGGAACAAACTCTCAAATATCAACTCACAATTTTGCACTCTCCAGCACAAACCCAAAACTTCCGAAGGTCATCTCATACTAACAAATTAAATAAATAAAAAATTCTTTAATATGAGGATTTTAACTCCTATTACTCGGTAGATATATAATGAAGATCAAATTCTTTTTCGATAAGGAATGATTAGATTTTCCTTCTACATTATCCAAATAGATAATCAAATCAAAATATAGAAATTTGAGGTAATTTTCTTCAGATTAAACTACCCAAAAGACATCTATCAGTTTAGCATTGTTTTAAACAATATGATATGAAAATCAATCACTTGCAAAAGTGGTGTCAAAGTAATTACCATTTGCTTTTGCTTACCTGCGTTCAAGATTATAAAATGATAGATAGCATAGAAAAGGGAATTAATAAAAGAAAAAAATTAAGGTGATGATTGCAATATTTCACACAGGATAGCTAGATACCTTGAGAACCACCAAAGCAAGGAGAATCCTTCCACTCCTCAAAATGTAACCTGAGGATTTCCCTTGCTTTGTCTTTTAAATATTGAGCACAGTCAACTTGGAAGTAATGAGCAAAGCTTTGACACGGCCCCAACCTTCAACATCTCTTGGAGCACCATATATGTCCCAGAAAACTTGCATATCATTGAAAGGATCAAAACTGCTCGATCATCAGCTGTTGCTGAAACCCTCAAGATCCTCGTAGAGACCGCAGCAATGCTTCCTCTATGACTTATAAACTGAGCTCTCCCATCAGGACAGGAACACAAATGAAATAGTATCCCTAAAATAAGCTCCGTGGTACGGTTTTCAGGAAAACCCAATTCAAGCTCAATGAGCTCAAAAACTGTGCCTGCTTCAACCATCAGGATTTTATTTCTACCCCATGGACAAGCCTCTAACAACACGTGCAAAGCGGCTTTGATTCCTTGTTGAGTAATCCCACTTCTTAAAACTCTTACAATCCCATTAAAGAATTCAGGTTTCAATCTTTCTAGTTACACTTGAGTTTGTAGCTTCGATGATTGTCTTCAACACTAACATCGTGTGAGATTTCACAGTGACATGATTTTTCATTTCACAACATAAAACCCACGTCAAAGATTCAATAATATGAACATTTTCCACAAGAAATTGCTTTGTTTCAGCTGAAGGAATCTTAATAAAGTTAAGTACACCAAAGGCTTCTTCAAGACCATCAATTTGGCCTTGTTTGAAACATGTTACAATAAAAATCAACATGGCTTTTGGCACACCGGCCTCCACCATGTACTTCCTATTCCTTTCATTTTCGGCTGCGAGTATCTCCAATTTTCTAATTGTTTTGAGCTGAATCTCAGGCTGCCAAAGGTGTTTGATGAGTTTTTGGACTTGAAACTTGTCGAGAGGTGGTTTAGGCGTGGG
>OU015762.1:51236088-51260768 GCA_907173295.1 Fagus sylvatica | reverse complement strand
AGAGAGAGCGACATGAAATTCTTTCTTCTTCCTCTTCTTTGAGTAAGATTTAAATTAATTCCTTTTACCATTTTATTAAAATTCAAAATGGTCAATGTTTGTGTTAATACTGAAATATATTTTATTAAACTTGACAACACCATATTCTTTTTAACCTTTTCCTACAAATAGGTTTGGAGAAAAAAATTTTGTCTGCAGGAAATTACCCCCCGGCCCCCCTTTTCCTACAAATAGGTCAAAATGGCATTAATGTTTGCATTAATACTGAAATATATTTAACAACACTATCTTTTTCCATATCCTCTCTGACCTTTTTTTTTTTAATAACCTTGGGTGTCCAGACCAGTGTTCCGTAGATACGTGCATCTCGACTAATCCCAGGAGGATACGTAGCACCCTACTAACACATGTACCACGATAAGCGCAAGGCTTTGCCTTGAGTAGGTGGCCCTGAGGGGACTCGAACTAGTGACTATTGGGGATTAATACACCCAAGACCGGACCAGTTGAGCTATCCCTCAGGGTTCATATCCTCTCTGACCTTAACCAATATTGTTTTTAGACTAAGACCAAATTTCCAAGGATAATTTGATGCAAGTATTTAAGTTCTTGAGTCTTGATTCTTTAATTTTATAATTTCAGCCAAAAGGAATGTAGTGTACTACATCAGTTATGAACAATGTGCATGATGAAAAAGAAGATTGCTGGCATAGCTATAAAAAGAAAGAATAAACAAGAAAAATAAATATTGTTTTAGAATGAAAATGGGCAATGCAAATATTGTTTTGCTAACTGCAAATTAAGAAAAATGAAAAAATCAAGTTTAAAAATGAAATTGTGGGAGATGATTCTGTGTCAGTGAGAATCTTGACAAGAGAAAGTTCCAGAAAATCAATTTATCAAATTGGTTGGATAAATTAAAACCCAACCCAGCCCAATTATTTGGTGATCAACCTCAAATAAACCGGCTAATTTTATACATATTTATTTACTTTACATGTTCATGAAATTAACCAAAAAAAGAAAGAAAGAGAGATATTGAAATAATAAGTTGGCTTGACGGCAATCACGCCAACTAAAAGCTTAACCCATGTATAATTGTGTCCAGCGCAATGCAACCAGTCCAACCAATCAAATAAAATGAGCCACTTTTAGATCTGATTCCTTAATTCAAATCTCATCCACATAAAACATTTTCACATCAATAATTGTGAAAATATTGTGATGATTTGTTGTGTTGATAGTTTTACTTTTACCTTATAAATCCATTGTTATCTTAATCAAAGAGCAATTATTATAGGTTAATGATATTTCCACACCAATTATTAATATTTCTGCACTAATCTACACTAAACATTGAAATTTTCGCACCAAATGATGCAGAAAATTCAATGTCTTATTTGGAAATAACAACACTCTTATTATAAAGCTGAGGTTATAAATTTCAAATTTTATTGTATTTATAAACATTAAATATTTTTATAAAAAAAAAATGTACATTTTTAAAGACCAGATCAGAAATCCCGAGATTTTGTCCCATTACACAAAATAATATTTCCTTCTAGATCAACATATATCAATAAATTTAGAACGTAATACTTTTGTCTTTTCGTACATATAGTTGATGATGGCGCAGCCTCATGCAAAAGTAGAGCAAAAATTCCGAAGTACTGGTAGATTAGCATTTTACCCGAGTCAAAAGAAAAGAGTCAGCATACCTTAAATGAAAAGACAATTATTAGTGATGGATACGCGCTTGCTTTATTTGGTTTGTACAAATAGACTTGGAAGTTGGAATCTTTGGTCACCAACCCACTCCTCTAGTACTACCGTCAACTTTATCCTATCACAAAATTGCTCCAATTTCTTTCTTTGCAATTTTCTCACTAATCTATCTGTAATCAAACATAGTTATTTTGACTGGATTTCCAGAAAATTACAAGACAAGGCATTCGGTGGATACTACGTTCACCTTATCTGGATGGGTTCATTCTATAATAATTCACACTATTTTTGTGGGTATGGTACCCACTCAATTAATATTATCAAATGTGATATAAGTACCATCATATGTGATATTGATACTATATGATTTTTTATATATATTAAATTTAAATAATAAATAAAAATTTAGGGTACCAAACAATATGATGATGGGTACTATTGATGTGAGATTTTATCTATTAGAGGTTAAGTACCCATATAGCTATTGTAGAATTACCCCTAGATGGGATATGGGGTTGATTGAGTTTGATATTCTGTAATTATTTTGAAGTTTTGTTTGTTTCGGTAGTAATATTTTATTGAAAATTATGTTTTGTATTTTATGGTATTTATTAGTGCAGTGTAAAATTGTTTTATGTTATTAATAGAAAATAAAACCTAATAGAGTAAAAAAAACGTTTTCTAGAAGCTGCATACGTACTAAAGACTACTACGAATATACTTCATATCACAAAAAACTCTCCAAATGATGACTTCTTTCTATCTTTTTGTCCCTTTCTCTCTCTTTATAGACCAACCATTAATCGTCGTTGATTTATTTATTTATTTTTTCAAATGATAAATTGCTTTCTCACTTTTTTTAGTGTAAATTCTGAATTTGGAGTATGTTTTACGGTTTGAGACTCCTATATAAATTGCAAATATATTTAGAGTCTATTTTGTGAATGAATATTTTTGTTTATATAATTATTTGAAATTATAAGAAATATTAATTAATAATTTTCTATGTAAACCAAATAACAGAAAATGTTTTATCTCATTTTCAAGACCATAGCCAAACAGAAGATAACAAGTCATTTTTCCAAAATAAAGATAAATAAATAACATCTGATCATGACACCTTGGACTAGTGAAATTTGTAATGCTTATAAGTATGGATAAATTTTATTTTTTCACACTTTAGTCAAAGTACAGAATTGTTTGAGTCAGTTCATACGTTAATATTATTTGTCTTGCTTTCTGCTTCACTGGCTTCAAGTCCAAAGTCAATTGAGTAGTTTACATGAAGAGTCAATCAAGTCAATGCATTTACATTGCTTTAATTTGTACTAAGCTAGCTAGGTGGATAGGATAGAATCTCTCTAATATATATACACAGAGAGAACTTAGCGATCGATTTGTGAAATACTATATAAGTCAATACAGCGTGCTCGTTTGATGGTCCAAAAAAACTCTAGCACCAACATTAATTCCAGCTTATATTATTAAATTATTTAAGAATTTTCATCTCTATTCTTTTACGTACCTTTTGCAATACTCCAAATGCCGTGTTTGGTTGATTTCTTTGGAGTTTTTTCATGGCCCAAGATGTCGGCTGGTCATGGCATCCTTTTCTTTGAATATTTTCAGTAATTCTAAGTCCACCTTTGCTTTGTTTGTTTCTGAATGTTGTTACCAGGGCTTCTGGATTCGGACATGCCCTCTTATATGAGAAATGCAAGCTTTATGACAATTCAAAAGAAGGGTGTTAAGGTATGGGAGAGTTTATTCAGGATTTATCTAGTAGATAAGTATATGAGATGAAAAGGATAATTCATGATTAACAAAAGATGTAAGCCAAGAATTAACTCATTTTAAACAATGAAGGTGAATTCTCATACTCACCAAAAACCCAAAGAAGAATCCTCATATTTTAACTGAATACAACGAGTCACATGGATTATCAATTTATCATATAATGTTCAAATGCACCCTAATTGTAAACTCAGATAATTATAAGATGAAAGTGCACTGCCTTGCCTAATGGAGGTCAAGGTATGATCATATATTTATATATCTTTAGATTACAAGAGTTTGACTACAACTACTTAGATACATATCTCTAGTTAGCATCTTTATCTATAGCTAGGATAGTATTTGAATGAGGTAACTCTTGAGGAAGTTTATCCTTATCGTTAACACGCCCCCTCAAGCCCAACGGAATGGGAAGAACGTTGAGCTTGGTCCTAAGTTGTGCAAACCGGGAAGATGAAATTGGCTTGGTCAGAAGATTAGCAAGTTGATCTTTGCTGGAGATAAATTGCACATTGAGAGTCTTCTTGGCTACCATATCTCGAACAAAATGGAAATCAATTTCCACATGTTTAGTCCGAGCATGAAAGACCGGGTTGGAGGAGAGATAGGTAGCACCAATGTTGTCACACCAAAGAGTTGGAGGAGTGGACAATGCTAGACCAAGTTCACCAAAGAGAGATTGAAGCCATTTGAGTTCAGCAGCAGCATTGGCAAGGGCTTTGTATTCGGCTTCAGTGCTGGAATGGGCAACAGTAACTTGTTTACGACAACTCTAGGATATGAGATTGTTGCCCAAGAAAATGCAGAAGCTACCAGTTGAGCGACGATCATCACGGCTGCCAGCCCAATCCGCATCAGAAAATGCTTGTAAAGTATTGCAAGAGGGGCGATAGATTTGCAAACCAAAATGATGTGTTTGCTTGAGGTATCGCAACAACCGCTTTGCAGATTGCCAATGAATCACAGTGGGCTTGTGCATAAACTGAGAGAGCTTGTTGACAAGGAAGGCAATATCAGGACGGGTAAGGGACAGGTATTGCAAAGCACCAACAGTGCTTCGAAATAGTGTGACATCTAAGAAGGCTTCTCCTTCATGAGCCATGAGACTAGTGGTAGAAGCCATAGGTGAACTGACTGGCTTAGCATCAATCATTTTGGTACTCTTTAGTAAATCAAGTACGTATCGTTGTTGAGACAAAAAGGCACCATGAGCATTAGGGATAACTTCAACACCCAAAAAATAATGCAAAGTTCCCAAATCTTTGATAGCAAAGTCAGATTGCAGTACGATGAGAAGTGCATCAATTTCAGTTGGTTTAGAGCAAGTAATAATTATATCATCCACGTATATGAGAATAAACATAGTAAAGCTCTTGGACTTGTAAAAAAACAGAGATGTATCAGATAAAGAACCATGAAACCCAAGTTGAAGAAGCCGAGAGCTAAGTCTGGAAAACCAAGCCCGTGGGGCTTGTTTAAGGCCATAAATGGCCTTTTGAAGCTTGCAGACATGAGTGGGATAGGATGGGTGCTGATACCCAGGGGGTTGAGCCATGAAAACATCCTCAAAAAGGTGACCATGGAGGAAAGCATTCTGAATATCAATTTGGCGAATAGACCAACCAGCAGATATGGCAATAGAGAGAATGGTACGTACCGTGGTGGGTTTGATCACTGGACTGTAAGTTTCGGCGTAATCGATGTCGGGTTGTTGGTGAAAACCTTTGGCAACTAGCCATGCTTTAAAGCGCTCAATTGATCCGTCAGCATGACGCTTTACTTTGAAGACCCATTTGCAGCTGATTAAATTTTGGGAAGGTGAAGGTGGGACGAGCTTCCATGTGTGGTTCTTGAGCAGGGCATCAAATTCAATATTCATAGCTCGGCGCCATTGAGGATTTTTGGAGGCTGAGGTGTAGCGTGTGGGTTTAGGGGGATCAGAATCACTGATTGTTTCGGCAAGGAGAGCTTTGGGGATTGGGTACCGTATGGTGCCATCGGTGTGGGTTTTGGGTTTGTAGATTTGATGGTGAGACCGTGTTTTCATGGGATGGGTAGGTAGAGGAGGAGGAGGAGTGGCGGTGATGGTGGCAATTTCTGGAGAGTTGCTGGAGTTTTCTGGAGATTTGGTGGAGGGAGAGGTGCTGGAATTTTCTGGAGATTCGGTGGAGAGACTATCGAGTAGAGAAGGTGATATATTGGGTTGGATATTAAGTGAAGGGGTTTGGGCCGGGTTGGGTGATATGTGCTAGGTTTGGGCCGAGTTGGGGAGGATGTGTTGGATTTGGGCCGGATTGGGTTGAATGGGTTGGTTTGGAGTGCTTGAACCCGTGAGTGGCCTGAGTTGAGGGGAAACTCTGTTATGCGGCCCATTTGTAAATGGTTGGGACTGTATCAATCCAACTGGAGGTCCAAGAATAGAGTTGGTGGAGGGAGAAGGTGGAATTTGATTTTTTTGAAAGGGAAATTGAGTCTCTAGAAAAATAACATCATGAGAAATGTAAGTGCAACTAGTAGGAATGTGAAAACATTTGTACCTTTTGTGAGAAATACTATAGCCAAGAAAAACACACTGAGTGGAATGAGGTTGTAGTTTATGTGAGTTGTAGGGCCTCAAATTGGGTCAACACACACAACCAAAAATTTTTAGAAAATTGTACTCAGGTGTAGTATGGAATAATTTTTCAAATGGTGAAATATTTTTTAGAAGAAATTGAGGAAGACGATTGATTAAATAACAAGCCGTTTGGAATGCATCATCCCAGAAGCGAAGAGGAATACTTGCATGAGAAAGACCAGTTTCAACAATATGCCTATGTTTTCTTTCAACTGCACCATTTTGTTGGTGAGTGTGTGGGCAAGAGACACGATGTGTGATGCCACAATTTGCAAAAAATTTGGAAAGAGAACGGTATTCGCCGCCCCAATCTGATTGAATGGATTTTATTTGCAAATTAAAATAATGCTCAACATATTTTTGAAATTTGATAAAAATTGGGAGAGCATCATTTTTATGAGACATTGGAAAAAGCCATGTGTAACGACTGTAAGCATCTAGAAATGAAATGTAATATCGATTTCCATTACGAGAACAAACAGGGGAATTACCCCACACATCAGTATAAATTAATTCTAAAGGAGACTGAATTTGAGTACGAGATAAAGAAAAAGGGAGTTGTTTGCTCTTAGAACTAAGACAAGCGGAACAACTAAAATTTGTTTTATTTGAAGTGACTGGAAGACCAAATTTGGAAATTATTTGAGCTACGACTCGAAAAGCAGGATGACCCAGGCGAGAATGCCACTGATGGATTGAGGTGCGTTCACCAAATAAAGCAGTAGGAGTGAAGGAATCTTTACTTGGAAGAAGAGGGAATGGATACAGTCCATCTTTACTCGGCCCGCATAACAGTGTTTTCCTCGAATCCAGAGCCTGCACACGTAAACAAGAAGGACGAAAATCCATGGAAGTATTAGTATCTTTAGTAAATTTGCGAACTGAAATCAGATTTTTGGAGATTTGAGGAACATGCAAAACGTTATTTAAAAGAAAAGAGGCAGTGGGGGTTGAGAATTGGGTTAACCCAATATGTTTAATTGGTAAACTAGTACCATTACCAACACGGATCTGGTCCAGGCCATGATATTCATCTGCACACATTGAGATTGGCTAGATCAGAAGTGAGATGATGAGTGGTGCCTGTGTCACTGTACCAATTCGTGTCAGGAGCATGAGTTGGAGTTGCCAGAAGTGCCTGCATATTTGAAGGAGATTCCACTGTGTAGGAATTGTCAAACCTGTGATAACAAGTTAAAGCTGAATGGCCAAGCTTAGTGCAAAATTGGCAAACAGGGCGTGAAGAATTATTATAAGTGCCTCTACCACGCCCACGCCCACGATGTTGGCGTTGCTGGTTAGAGGGGAAGCCACGGCCATAGTTGGAGGGAGCTGGTGGATTGGAAGATCTGCCACCACGACCACCACGATTTGAGTAGGAGCGATTGGCAAAGTTGGCGTTGGCTAAAGAAAGATCAACAGAGGGTTGATGTTGGGCCAAGCGCAATTCGTGTGAGAGAAAGTCACCATAGAGCTCATCAAGCGTGACATCACCACGGCGTTGTTGGATCGCAGTGACCAGAGCATCATAGTCAGATCCAAGTCCAACCAAGAAGAACGAAACAAGATCATAATCTTTCAAGGGTTGATCAATTGCAGCAAGTGTGTCGGCCAAGGAGGTGAATTTGTGGTAGAAATCAGCCATAGAAGAGTCACCCTTCTTCAAAGTAGAGAGTTGGTGATGGATTTGCATGCTACGGGCTCGGGATTGAGATGTGAACATGCGTTCAAGGCAGAGCCAGACTGCACGGGATGTGGTGCATTTGACCACATGGGCAAGCACGGTTTCAGAGAGAGACGATATAAGAGCACTCAAGATCATCTGATCTTGCGTGTGCCAAGTATAAAATTCTGGATTGGGTACAGCGGTGGTATCAGATGTGTGAGCTGTAACAGAGGATGAAGGGGCAGGTTTGGTTCCGTCAATGAAGCCATAAAGGTGTTGGCCTCTAAGGTAAGGGACAATCTGGGCTTTCCAGAGAAGGTAATTATCTCGGTTTAATTTGATGGTGATGAGATGTTGTATGTGGGGAAGAGAAGTAGGAGCAGTGGGTGTGGAAGATATTGTGGAAGAGGATTCGGTTTGGGAAGAAGAAGTTGTTGAAGGCATGGTGTTTGATAAAATGCTTGTGAGAAGGAAAAGGAGATGGAGGTCAGTTTGAAGGCTCTGATACCATGTAAACTCAGATAATTATAAGATGAAAGTGCACTGCCTTACCTAATGGAGGTCAAGGTATGATCATATATGTATATATCTTTAGATTACAAGAGTTTGAGACAACTACAACTACTTAGATACATATCTCTAGTTAGCATCTTTATCTATAGCTAGGATAGTATTTGAATGAGGTAACTCTTGAGGAAGTTTATCCTTATCGTTAACACTAATTAACCAAACTTTTTAGCAAAAAGGTTGTGCATGTATAATGTATTCATATTGTATTGTTGGTTACTAATATATTCAGTTTTGTCTCTTGTCCTTTCATGTTTGCATACTTAAAATTCAAGATATAAGAAAATAGGCGTTTTCTGCTTGATTATTTAACCAAATAGGATTATCCAAGCAAAGCGAAAAGGGTTTTCCAATTTCCATGAAATGAAAAATGAAAACTATTAGCCCCTTTTTCAATATAACTAGTTTGTTGTCTAAATTCTAATTGCAATTATGAAGATAATAGAATTACTCAGTTATTCTTGTTAGAGCATGTATTAATTTGATAAACATAGAGCACACTCCTTATTTCTTAGCTTGAGCTTTTGAAATACTGACTAGTCAAACACCACTAGCTAGAACTCTAACACAGTTACACAAAGAAAGAGGGTGATGCTGCTTTTAGTGGACTTTTAGTTTAACGAGTCATACTTTTTTTTTGTTTTTTTAATGGCTTTAACGAGTCATACTCATTTTCTTGCAAGTTACAGACTTGCATAATTGATATGCAAGTTGCAAACTAACATCAAATCAAGTTCTCGATTATTGTGCAGTTAACCAGATTTATTGTCAAAGTATGGGTCACGTTTTTGGGGCGTGACCGAACATACAATGAATAATCAAGAAGTAGCTAGAATGAACTACGACAAATTCTTTTTTTTTTTTTTTTTTTTACGAGGTATCAACGATACGAAGTCATCATGTCAAACCCCCTCCCTCTGTGGAGTTCTTCCCTCTCTGAGTTTTTCCCCTCCCTGTGAGTTTTCCTTTTTTTTCTTTTGTTCACCATCAATCCCCAGCCCGTCCTCTCTCCCCTTGCACACTTTCCCCCACCATATTTCATCAAACCCATACACACACAAGCAACACAAACCTCCATTCTCCCCACTGCAACCCACCACACTCTCCTTAACTCAAACCATCATATATATATATACCACACAGTAAACCATTCCACTCATCATAACCCGTAAATAAATCCACTTTCCTTCCTATACATACCTCAAATATGAACAATCACACCACAACCAACCCATTGCAAACCCAACCTGCAACAAGAAATGAAATTATACCAACAAACAATATCATCACAAACAGACCCATATCCCTCAAACCCGATCCCACAACTACTGAAAACCTCACCAAACATACTCTTATTGGCAAATTAATCTCTGCAAAAGATGTTAACTACAACAAAGTCATTGCCATCATCCAAAAAGCCTGGAAAGACACCCATGGATTATCCATTGCCTCCCTTGGCCACAACACCTTCCTTTTCAAATTCACCACAGAAAAAGACCTCCAGCACACAATCTCCTCTGGACCATGGAACATAGATGGCAAGCACCTAATTCTCAAGCAATGGACCCCAGGAACCCTCCCACAAGATCTGGATTTTTCCACCACAACTTTTTGGATTCAAGTCCACAACCTTCCAATAGACTACATGACTGTTGACAATGCAAATCTGATCAGCGCACATTTGGGAACTTTACAAAAAATTGATCTTGATGAAAATGGAACTATTACCTTGGGTAAATACCTGCGTATGAAAATCGAAGTCGAAGCTTATGCTCCTCTCAAGTGTGGATTCCTCATGGATCTAAGCCCACACCCTGATGTTTGGTTTGATTTCAAATACGAGAGACTCTCGGATTTTTGCTTCCATTGTGGTCGACTAGGCCATCCCAAATCTGAATGCCATTTTGATCCTCCATCTGAGCAAGCTCTGAAATGGGATGTTGGTCCCAAAGGGTACGGTCCATGGCTCCAAGCTGACCCGGCTGAGCAAAAATCTGCAAGGCTCACCACAATCATTGCTGGACCAACATCTTCATCACAAGATTACGAGTACCGCGCTCGCAAATCTCAACCCCAATCCACTCAAACTCCCCACCAATCTGATTCTTTCTCAACCCCACCACAAATCCCATCTTCCACCCACAAAACCGTAATCCCCACTACAGATAGTCTTGGTGTAAACATTGGAAAACCCATTAACACCGCATATCTCATCTTCCTCCTTCAAACCCATGTGTTCCCTAACCCCAATCTTCACCGAAAATTTCTCTCCACCCCAATACTCACCAACACCAACCACTGAGACTAACCCAACCACCGCTGCCACTGATGGCCGCGGTGAGATCATCTCAACCATCGCCGCCACTGATGGCCTCGGTGTGAACACTGCACATCCCAAGAAATCAGCACCTCACGTGCCTTTGGCTCTTGGTAATCTCACCAAACCCCCTGACACAAGCCACATCTCAAATCCGCCCACAAATCAGCCGACCTTTATCACCCATCAGACCAACATCCCACTCCCTACTTCTGTCAGATCCCATCTACAAAATGATCTCTCCACACAAACTGAACAACCCCCTCACCAAGCTCTGACCTCACATCCCATCTCAAATACAGATCCCAATTCTTGCCTATCCGAGGCTTTTATTCTCTTCAAAGTGGGCACATCCCTTTCTAATAAACCATCTGGACCCTCATGTGGGCCCAACCCGATTTGTAGGCCATTTTCTCCATGGGCTAATCTTAATCTAAGTGGGCCAAGTACCTGCCCTTTTGAGCTGCTGGAAAATGACCCACCAAGCCCAACCATCAATGACATGGCCACTACACAATCCCAATCATCCCTCTCCAATCTCATGATGATGGCCCAAAAAAGAAAACATGAACCCACCCCAACTGAAAAAACCAAAAAAATTAAATTGTCTCCTTTGTCATGTGTAACCACTTCTCTACCACCCAAACATTTCCGCCCCACAGTCACAAAAAGGAAACCAAAACTCAAAGATTTGGCAAGGAACCAACCTCCACGAATTGATACTCACCCATCCCCCATGATCACAGACACCCCAATAAATCCAAATGTTATGACTGAGGAGGCGGGTCATCCCATGCCCCCACCCCAATGTTAATACTCTCATGGAACTGTCGAGGCTTAGCTCGGCCTGCGGCAATTCGTTCCCTTAGAGCTTTGATCAGAATAAATAATCCAGATTGCATTTTTCTTATGGAAACAAAGTCCTCTGTGGCATCCATGCAAGATATAACCACATCTCTTGGTTATACTCTTGCCGTTTTTGTTCCGCCAGTGGATAGTGCTGGTGGTCTTTGTTTTGGTTGGAAGCCTGGAGTGGACATTGAACCAACCACACAAAATCATAATCTCATTAACCTTTTAGTTTTCTCAGACCCACCCAATTTGCCCTGGATGCTCTCTGCTATATATGGTCCTCCATACAAAAAAAAGAAAAAATTCTTCTGGGAATCCATGCACCAAATAGCCACATCTTTCTCTGGTCCTTGGCTGTGCATTGGTGATTTTAATGAAGTTCTCCTCCAAGTTGACAAAAAAGGTGGAAGATCTGTTACCTCCTCCTCGTCAAATGGTTTCAACTCTCTGGTTAGCCAACAAGGGCTTGTTGATTTGGGGTTTATTGGAAATCCATACACATGGACAAACAAGCGTCACAATTTTGCCAACATTAAGGAACGACTTGACAGAGCATTCTCCAACACTGAGTGGAGAACCACTTTTCCCAAGGCCTCTGTCTATCACTTTCCTGCCACCACTTCTGATCATAATCCCATCATTCTCAATATTATTGGCACTGATTCCACACTCCCTAAGCCATTTCGTTTTGAGGCAATTTGGACCAGGGATGGCAGCAGCACACAAGTCATCAAGAATGCATGGGATTGTCTGGTCTATGGCTCCCCATTATACAAGTTTGTCAAAAAGCTCAAAGCCTCCAAAAAAGATTTAATCTGGTGGAACAAGCACTGCTTTGGCCAGCTCCAAACCCGCAACAGAACCCTCTCAGATGCCATCAATACCATCCAGCAACTTGCCCCTACAGAAACCAACCTGAAAAAAGAAAAAACTCTCTCATGGGAATTCAATGAAAACCTCAGACGGGAAGAACTCCTCTGGAAACAAAAATCTAGAGTTCAATGGCTAACCAGTCCTTGTCTCAATACAAAATTCTTTCATGTGTCAACCATTATTAGGAGAAGGAAAAATGCTATTGATTTTCTAAAAAATGACAATAATGAATGGCTATCTGACAGAAATGACATTGGCTCTTGTTTTGTTCAATTTTTTCAGGATCTTTTCACTTCATCTAATCCTCAGTTCCCTGACAACCTTGACAACTTAATTTCTCCAGTGATTACAGATGAGGACAACTTGCTCTTGTGTGCTATTCCTACTGTTGATGAGATCAAACAAACCCTGTTCAGCCTTGGTTCTGATAAATCTCCGGGGCCAGACGGCATGTCAGCTCTCTTTTATAAACATTATTGGAAGGTCATCAACCAAGATCTCATTGAAGCTGTCACCAAGTTTTTTCACAAGAGGACACATTCTCACAGAGATCAACCACACTTTCATCACCTTAATTCCTAAATCTGATAAAGCAGCCAAGGTAAACCAGTTTCGTCCAATTAGTCTCTGCAACACCATTTACAAAATTATTTCCAAAATTCTTGCTGCTAGACTGAAGCCTCTTCTCCATAAAGTTATTTCTCCATGGCAATCTGCCTTTGTACCTGGTAGAGTTATTCAAGATAATTCTATTATTGCCCATGAAGTTCTCCACTCAATGAAAAAGAAGAGAGGGATTGGTGGTCTAATGGCTCTCAAAATCGACACTGAAAAGGCCTTTGACACATTGGAATGGTCCTTCCTGCTTAAAGTCCTTCGGCTACATGGATTTGGTTCCACTTGGATTAATTGGGTCAGCCAATGCATCTCCACACCATCTTTCTCCATCCTTATTAATGGTAGTCCCTTCGGCTATTTCAAGTCTTCCAGAGGCCTCCGCCAAGGTGATCCCCTCTCCCCATTCTTGTTCGTTATTGGAGCTGATATTCTTTCTAGACTTCTTCAGAGAGCCGAAAATCTTGGTACTTTGCAAGGCATCAAAATCTCCCCCCGTTGTCCACAAATATCCCATCTACAATTTGCCGATGATCTCCTCATTTTCTCAAAATCCAACACAACTAATGCAACCACCATCCTTGATTGTCTTGTTTCTTACCAATCATGGTCAGGGCAAAAAATAAATTACAGCAAATCAGCCATTATTTTCAGTAAGAACACTGTTGGTCGAATATCAACAAATATCTGCCAGTTTCTGAGTCTCAAAAAAACCAGTCCTACAACAAAACATCTTGGTCTCCCTCTTGAACTTAATAGAGCCAAATCATCCTCATTCCAAGATCTGGTTGAAAAAATTCAGAACCGAGTGGCTGGTTGGAAAACCAAACTCCTTTCACAAGCAGCAAGAACAACACTTATCTCCAATGTTGCTGCGTCAATTCCAACCTACACCATGTCTTCCCTGCTTCTTCCCAAGTCTATATGCAAAAAAATTGATTCCACTCTTCGTGGATTCTGGTGGGGTAGCAGCTCTGGTAAAACCCATATGTGCTTAAAATCTTGGAAAACAATTTGCCAACCTAAGAGCTATGGTGGTCTTGGTCTTCGCAGATCTTTAGACACAAATTATGCTCTGATCTCCAAGTTGGGTTGGTCTCTGGCTGTGAATGAAGACAAAACTTGGGTCTCCCTGTTGAAATCTAAATACCTCAATGGTGTCCCTTTTATGCAGGTTATCTCATCCACAAATAGCTCATGGTTATGGTAAGGTATCTTAAAATCAAGACCCCTCCTCAGTAAAGGGTTGTGCACAAAAATTGGAAATGGTCACCACACGACCATATGGGACACTCCCTGGATCCCCACACTCGATAACTACATACCTCCACCTCCAACTCACCTCCAACCCTCCATCCACAGGGTAGCTGATCTCATCTCTCCTACCACCTTCCAATGGGATAGAGGTAAAATATTCGCACTCTTTGATCCTTCCACTGCCAACAAAATTCTTAACATTCACCTTTCCCCCACATGCCAAATAGACAAGCTGTGTTGGGTTCCCAACAACAATGGTATCCACTCAGTCAAATCTGCTTACCTCACTGACCAGAAAGAGCGATTCACTTCCACTGGACCCCTAAGCAAATCTGAATGGAACATTCTCTGGAAATCCAAAATCAGCCCCCGCCATAAAAACCTTTTATGGAAATTAGCATGGGACATCCTTCCAACTAAAACTACCTTAGCAGTCCGTATCCCATCTATAGACACTACATGCCAGTTATGCAATGCAGAGGAGGAATCCGCACTCCACATCTTCACCAAATGCCCTATCACACAATCCATATGGCTCACTTCCCCATGGCCTATCTACCTCAACCGTCTTCCATTCACATCCATTTCTGACTGGGTTAAATTTATCCTCAACCCAGGGACTCACCTAAACCTCCAATTGTCGGAGGCCCAATCATTCACTCTACTTGCATGTGTTATATGTGACCAAGTTTGGTTCCATAGAAACAAAATGCTTAAGAGTGGCCTTTCAACTCCACCATCAAATTCCCCTTTACCCATCTCCCCTCCCTCACCCACCCCAATCCTTGCTCATGCTATTCAAAAAACCTTCCACTTCCACCATCAAGCTTGGGACTACTCCACCCAACAAACCACCATTCCCACCCACAAACCTTGGTCCCCCCCTCCTCCTGGATGGCATAAAATCAACTTTGATGCTGCTGTGAGACCTAATAATGTTTATCTGGCTGCTATTTGTCGTAATCATATGGGGACAATTACCCATGCATGGATTAAGGTCGAAGTTCATGGTGACTCTCTTTGGGCTGAGGCTAAGGCAAGCCTCTTTGCTGTTTCATGTGCTCTAGATGCTGGTTTGGATTCCATTATTTTTTAGGGAGATGCTCTTCAGGTCATCAATTCTATTCAGAATTCCGCCTCCCCCACGCATTGGTCTGTCTCCAGTATAATTAGTGACATCAATGTATCTGCATTATCTTTTTCTCGTTGTACTTTTTTACATGTTCTTAGATCTGCTAATGCTCTTGCCCATTCTCTTGCTGCTTGGGCCCCCTTTTGTATCTGTCCAGGTGCTATTCCCATCTCCTCTCTTCCAGCCTATGTTCTTCAGGCGGATATGGCAGATGGGTTTGGCCCCTTGACTCCCTTTTCTTAATATAATACAGTTTATTCATCAAAAAAAAAACTACGACAAATTCTCATTAAAAAAAAAAAAGAATGAATTACGACAAATTTTACAAAGAAAAGTATATACACGCCAGGATTGAACTAGCAAATTTTAGTTATTACCAACCACTACAAAAATGAGAAACATTGAGGTTAATACTATTTAGTTGAGCAAACTATTCCAGCAACCCCATGGCCCCCTCTAGTTTTGTTATGTCAATCATATACTACCTATCAATAATGTAATTAGGAAAATTAATAAATTAATAAATCAATGATCAATGTAAATCTACGTGTTTAATACAACGACCGTGTATATGCCTCTAAATGAACCACATAATCATATGATGTGTGTTTTACTATTATCATTTTGACAAATATCACCTTTTATTCCTAAGTTTTTTTTTTGTTTTTTTTGTTTTTAAAAAGGAGAATATATGTTATACCTAGAAAAATTGAGATTTTAAAACTATAAGTAAACCAAATAAATAAATAAATAAAATTGAAAGATTGGCTCACCCAAACAATCTTACCTATTAACAATAAATTGAGTTTTGTAATTACATTATATACAACAAGTTCTCTTTTGTTAATAACCTTGGGCCCAATAGCCTTGTCACTCAATTAGTTGAGACTTCTTAGTGTTCTTCAAATGAGATATCTACGATAGTACGATTCAAATCTTTCTTTTGTAATTACATGATATACAACAAGTTCTCTTTTGTTAATAACCTTGGGCTCAATACCCTTGTCGCTCAATTAGTTGAGACTTCTTAGTGTTCTCCAAATGAGATATCTACGATTCAAATCTCTCTTCCTCAATTATCGAATTATTAAAATAGAAAAAAAAAATAATACTTGAGTTCAGTAGTATCTCCAATGCTATGGGTCAAAATTCAAGCCCCATGACCCTGAGAAATAGGTTATATGATAGGGGATGGATTTAAAACCACTTGTCCATTGACTAGTTTAGCAAAAAATAAATAATAAATAAATTAAAACATGTCCATTGACTAGGTTGGTGGGATTTAAAACCACTAATCGATGAAATCATGAAATAGGTGATTATCGAATTATTAAAATAAAAAAATAAAAAATAAAAAAACTTGAGCTCAGTAGTATCTCCAATGCTATGGGTCAAAATTCAAGCCCATGACCATGAGAAATAGGTTATATGATAGGGGATGGATTTAAAACCACTTGTCCATTGACTAGTTTAGCAAAAAAAAAAAATAATAATAAATTAAAACATGTTCATTGACTAGGTTGGTGGGATTTAAAACCACTAATCGATGAAATCATGAAATAGGTGATTATCGAATTATTAAAATAGAAAAAAAAAAAAAAAAAACTTGAGCTCAGTAGTATCTCCAATGCTATGGGTCAAAATTCAAGCCCCATGACCATGAGAAATAGGTTATATGATAGGGGATGGATTTAAAACCACTTGTCCATTGACTAGTTTAGCAAAAAAAAAAAAATTAAAACATGTCCATTGCCTAGGTTGGTGGGATTTAAAACCACTAATCGATGAAATCATGAAATAGGTGATTATCGAATTATTAAAAAAAAAAAACTTGAGCTCAGTAGTATCTCCAATGCTATGGGTCAAAATTCAAGCCCCATGACCATGAGAAATAGGTTATATGATAGGGGATGGATTTAAAACCACTTGTCCATTGACTAGTTTAGCAAAAAAAAAAAAAAAAAATTAAAACATGTCCATTGCCTAGGTTGGTGGGATTTAAAACCACTAATCGATGAAATCATGAAATAGGTGATTATCGAATTATTAAAAAATAACAAATAAAAAAAAAAACTTGAGCTCAATAGTATCTCCAATGCTATGGGTCAAAATTCAAGCCCCATGACCATGAGAAATAGGTTATATGATAGGGGATGGATTTAAAACCACTTGTCCATTGACTAGTTTAGCAAAAAAAAATAAAAAAAATTAAAACATGTCCATTGCCTAGGTTGGTGGGATTTAAAACCACTAATCGATGAAATCATGAAATAGGTGATTATCGAATTATTAAAAAATAACAAAAAAAAAAAAAAAAAAAACTTGAGCTCAATAGTATCTCCAATGCTATGGGTCAAAATTCAAGCCCCATGACCATGAGAAATAGGTTATATGATAGGGGATGGATTTAAAACCACTTGTCCATTGACTAGTTTAGCAAAAAAAAAAAAAATTAAAACTTGTCCATTGACTAGGTTTGTGGGATTTAAAACCACTAATCGATGAAATCATGAAATAGGTGGTGGTATCTATATACCTTGTAGCTTGTACAAGAGAGAAAGAAGGAAAAAAAAAAGGACGGATTCTCTTCCATTAGTAATATGTCCGTGCCGAGTTAATTATAAATTATACTATGAAGATTAACGAAAAAGAATTTATTAATATAATCAAAATTAAAAAATAAAATAAATACAAAATTATATTACATGATGGAAGCATGTAACAGAGTTTAGAAGTAATAGAGTTTTGCCTAAAACAGATTTTAATATAGCCACATGAGGGCAACACATCCTACTAAACCTTTATTATATTACATATTATATAACAAGATGGCCTAAAAAGAGACATTTAGGCTTATATACCTTGCAAACCATGGTATAGAATATTTAAAAGGGTTTAGAAGTAATAAATGATCGAACAAATTTAGAATACACAAATTAATTTGAACTTAATTTTATTGGCTTAATTTATTTTTAAAAAAAATGTAAAATATAGAAACCACTCCTTGAGGTTTGAGCTAATGACAAAAATTATTAAGACTTTTTGAAAATATCTAAGTTTACCCCTTAAGTACAAACATTGTTTATGTACTTTTTTCTAAAACTGTTTATATTTCAACTTTTGGTAGTTTTTGTTATTAACTATTTATGTGTAATTTACTTTTAAAAAAAAAAAATCTATGTAAAAGTACACCTCTACTTAGAGAGGGGCTGAGGGGAATAATAGTTTTTAAAAAGTTATACAAAACTATATATATATGTGTGTGTGAAAATAAGCCAGCATTTCATGTACTAGTGGGAAGTCAAGTCAAAGCCCAAAGCACAAAAGTGAAAGGCAATGCAAATTAAAAATTGAAAGGGGCGGATCGAAAAGTCTCAAGTTGCATTCATAGATCCAAAGAGATGGGAGTTCCAAAAAAAATTGTAAATGGGCTTTTGCACACACAAACCCAATCATTGACATCCTAAGTTGGGCCCAATTGTTTCAAATCTGGTTTAGTTATCGGTTTGACCCAAACACGATTAGCCCAGATTCAAATCCAAATGCTTTTATTCTTTATTTATTTATTTTTCTAATCTCCCCCATATTGGTTACATGCAGTCGTGTTTTTTATTTAATAAATAACTAGAAATTTCATTGATAATAATCAAATGTAAAGTACATCATATGCTAAAAGAGCAATAAAAAAATAAGGTAATTTTTCTAACCAAACAACAATGCCAGAAATATTTAAAACAAAAATTGTAATAAACTGAACAATCTGATTTCTAATATTTAAAACCACATATAGTTTTCACTTCTGATAATAAAAATTTCAATTCACGAATCAATGGAGATTGTTGGGTATTGTTGCAGTCCATACTCTAGCTTTACAAAATCCAGGAAAATCACACTCCAATACAATATTGCATAAACCAACTTCCAAACTGAATCTAGCAGCATCAACTGCACCCAACAAGTTACATGCT
Source organism: Fagus sylvatica (assembly GCA_907173295.1). Lineage (NCBI taxonomy): Eukaryota > Viridiplantae > Streptophyta > Magnoliopsida > Fagales > Fagaceae > Fagus > Fagus sylvatica. Next base: position 51,241,385 of record OU015762.1, on the reverse strand, counting down.
GTGGTTGGAACTTGGAACAATGTTGCTGCATGTCCAAAATTAAGAATGGCAAGCAGAATACCTTTACATGCGTCGCGTTTCTATTGGCTTTTGCTGGCACTTTATGCCACATCAATTAATTAAATTTTATTTCAAGACAACAAAAGTATGCTCATAGTCTTCCATTCTTGTTTAATTTTTACAGTCCATGGTGGATGAACTAGTATAGACAATCGTCTCCTTTGGTTTTGTATTAGCCCTATTAGCCTTTGGTTAAGTCCTTCATAACTCATAAGTCAATTACCCTTTAGCTTAATTATATGACAAGCTATCACGCTGCTAAGCCTGCTATAGTGCTATATATGCCACTACACGTATATCCATCTTAAAGCCATGGACAAATGTTTGTTCAATTTAGCAAGCACAAGCAATATTATGGGCTTCTTCTCTCTTGATAAATCATTCAAGATTTTAAAATGCTAGTATATATGGATAAGATTGTACTTCCTTAAGCGTGGTTTATTAGCTCATTACTATTAATTGGTTTTATTCTTTTAGGATGTTGGTGGAAGGGTTCTTCTTTCTTCTCCTCCTACCAGGTCTTCATCACATAAAAAATATTTTCTTGGAACGCCAAATTATACCATGTTAATGAAAAAGTTGGAGCATCGATAGAACAAGTCTAATCATCGTAAGAGTAGATTAAAAGACATGCCAAAGGTATTTATATAACTAGTCGCGGACCCGCGCGATGCGCGGTATATATAACTAATTTGTAGTGAGATATAATCCATATTTTTTTTATTTGAATTTTGTGCAAGACACAATCATTTGAGGCGAACACTATTTTTTATTATTGGAGAAGTTTTTGAGAATTTCTTTAAAATGCAACAAAATAATTAAGAGCATTAAAATCTAAATCACAAATTTTGATAATATATAAGTGGAAACAAAAGGCAAACAATATAATCTTAACATACCAATGAATTTTTTCCTTTCTTTATTTACCATAGCCATCTCCCAAAAAAAAAAAAAATCACAATTAATCAACATAACCTAACCGAAACTAAAAGCCATCGTTTTATGTTCTAACAAAGTAACAGCAACGAAAAAAAACTAATACTATGAATTTAAGTTTACCCACATCAGATATATCAAATGACCAAAATAGTCTCATGGCAAGAAACTCCACGAACCTCAACTTTACCCAAGTCCCCTGTCATTTCCTAAGGAAACATTGGGCAAGATAAATAAAGAGGAAACATAAGAATTAAAAACAACTAAACAAAACACCAGAAATGTGCACTTTTTTTTTTTTTTCATTATCTTCTAAATACACTAATTTATAGTAGAGACAACTACCAAAACAAAATAAACTTGTCTTCCATTCACCTACTCATTGAACAATGTCTCTCGCCACTAATCTCTATACTTCAACAATACTAACATCATAAATAGTCAGCACTCAGCATCATATGGATATTTTTAGGAGGGTCCGGACTTTCCTTCACATGTTCCTCATAAGTTCATAACTGGACTGAAACAAAAAAATAAATAAAAATTGTGGTACAATGTTAAAAGTAATGGCAAAGAACGCAGCAATGTTAAATAAGTTTCATTAACAAAGACAGCTTATATAAATATATTTGACGCAATTGACAAATCCTTGTTTTTGTACAAGTCACGCATGCCCGAAATTCTCCATAGAAGGAATTGATTCACATATTTAACATTGGAGAAGCACACAATACCCAGAAAAGATTATTGTGAATACCAAACTGAGCATTTGTCAATAATTCCTCCAAACATTAACGTGCTATAACTTACCTTTAGTAGTAACTAGGGGTGGCAAAAAAAACCCAAACCCATTAGCTCACCCAAATTCACTCACTAATTGCCCAACCAAACCTACTTATTTAATAAATGGGCAAATGAGTGCTAGCCCAATTAGACTCAATTAAGTTGAGTTTAATTGATTTGTCATTGGGTATAATTGACCCAAACTCACTTATTGATCATTTTAGGGTATTTTTGTCATTTTCATGGGCATTTTTATCATTTTAGAAGTTGTAAGATATTTTGACCATTTACATACATAAAATAATTGGGTAAATGGGTGGGTTGGGTTTTAATGGGCTGGGTTGGGTATGGGCCATACATACTTTGTTAAATGGGCCTAAATGGATAATTGGGTTTTTAAGGACCCAACCCATTTATTACCCACCCAAACCCATCCATTTGACTCCCCTAGTAGTAGCTGATTCATCCAATTTGTTATGTCTTATATTGAGTATCTTCAACGATGGGAAGGTAGCCAAAATTGTAATATATCTTATATATAGAAACAGGAGTAAGTAACGTATTATAATGGAGAAAGAGGGAGAGTGGGTGAAATTATTAGGGTGTTAATTAATTCGTTAAAGCATCAAATGGAAAAAGAAAGGCCAATTAACTTCTTCGGGGAAAGAGAGAGAGGATGACAATTATTCTTCTAGGATTAAATGAAAAAAATAAATGGAAATTAAGGTAAGAGAGAGATTAATAGGATCATAAAAGGAAATATTGGATGAGACGTAAAGGAAGCAAATGGCTAGATTTCTACGGTCCAAATTCATCATGTTAACCCTGTTTAGGAAGGAGAAAAGGTGGAATAAAGGGAAAACTAGAGCAGAATTATGAATGCATATTTGGAAACAAAGATTAGAATTCGAGCAACCCTTTTTTTGCAATTTTTGCAAATAACGACTCAAAAAAGAAATTCATGGAACTTTATTAGTCAAATAAAAAAATCAATACTCACAAATAGGAATTTAAAACTTGAACATAAATATGAATGTATTTTATGGAAATGAAAACCGAATAATTTGAATGTATTTAAGGAAATGAAAATTGAATAATTTGAAGAGGCAATTGTGTTTGAAAAATGAGGGCATTAAATGCCACGCCAAAAAGAGGGAAATAAAAGATTGTGCGAGATTGGTGAATTAGATTGAAATCAATTTGGGAGATCGGTTGATTTAATGGATATGGGAAAAAACCCATGGGAGATGAAGAGAGAGAGAGAGAGAGAGAGAGAGAGAGAGAGAGAGAGAGAGAGAGAGAGAGAGAGAGAGAGAGAGAGAGTTGATTTAATGGGTATGGGAAAAACTCATGGGAGATGAAGAGGTGAGGGAGATGAAGAGACGTGAGTGAGAGAGAGAGTGTGTGTGAGAGAGAATGAATTAGATAGAAGGAAGGATGTTGTGGATTTGTGAGTGAGCAGCAAATCTGACATGACAATATTTGGGGGAGGCTAAAAATTTTCTCTCAACTTCAGCTTTTAGTTTATATTATAGATTATAGATTATATATAGTTCCTGGAGTTGATGTTGGAGAGTTCTAATTCCAAATAATTTGCGTTGGTTCTCTTTCCTTTTACCCATTAAAGAGGTTAAGTTTTCATATTCTCTTGTGAAAACAAGTTTTGATATTAGTTTGTTGAAATTTAAGATGAATGAAAATACATATATATACAAAAAATCAATAACATCAACATCTACACAGAACACAGATTAATATGGTTAAATTGGCCAAAGGTGAAGGCAATTTAGGCTAAGACCAATTAAAAAAAGTCCACAAAATTGGATCAATAATTAGTTTCACTAGGAAAAAAAAAGGGCATATGTACGTTTTGCGCTCTCTTCCACCAAGGCCACCAAAATTATGGACCCATAGAAATTCAACCAAATTGAAGGCCTAAACCGTTTTACAAAAAAAAATTGTTGTAAGTTTGCAAAATCATCATTGAGGATCCCCTAATGGTTTGAAGCTTTAATTTTTGTAAGTCAATTTTTTACATGATAAGTTGTTAACATTAGCCACTCAATCCCCCACATGACCAAACACCAAACACACACACACGGTTTGAAGCTTTAGCCACACATACACACCAAACACCAAACACACGCACACGCACAAAGTTTAAGGCTTTAGCCAACACACGCACACGCACACGGTTTAAAGCTTTAGCCCCACACACACACACCAAACACACGCACATGCATACAGTTTGAAGCTTTTGCCACCACACGCACACGGTTTGAAGCTTTAGCCAACACACACACACTTTCTCTCTCTCTCTCTCTCTCTAAAACACCAATATCCATTCAAAATTAGATTCCAACTTATTTTCACCAAGCATTGCCTTATAATTACAATTTGGTGGGGAATCTGACCGAATTAATACACTTGTGAATACCCTTAATTAACCTTATCTAAGATAAAGTAAAACTATTTTTTCTTTTAAAAATAAAAATTATCTCTTTTTGATATATTTTACGCTTGAACTATGATACTTGATCATCTATATAAAATTAATTTTGATTTTGTTAGTATTAATTCATAGAATTATGAGTTAAATCCATCTTATTTGGCTAGGTTGGAACTATTGAGTGATTCTATTGTTAAGTGAAGTTGCGATAATGCCACTAAATAATTAGATTATATTGTTCTATGCTTTAAAATTTATTTTATTCTTATCATATTGTAATTTTATATTTTAAATAGTTTTTCTTTTATTTGTAAATATTTCTAATTATAAATGTCTACTAGAAAATATCAATGCAAAATTAAGAGTGAGAGAGAGTAGAATAGAAAAATTAATTAAACCCTAAATGATCTATTGATAAATATGCATGGTACTAGCAATATAAAATATTTAATAGAAAATATACATGAAAATATCACAAATGAACAAAAATTTCATAAAAAAGAGTTAGAAGATAATGAAATAAAACAATAGAAAGACATATAATCACAATGATGTTAAAAAAAAAAAAAAAAAAAAAAATTGATTGTATAAAAATAGTAGATTCTTTTCCAAAAGTATGCATCACTTACAAAATTTTACCAACAATAATTACAAAAAGAAAATTTTCAAAATTAACTTTGATAAAATATTATTTAAGATTGATTATGTCACAATAAGATTAAATAGATTAGTCATTTTATTAATGAAAATGAGATGTTAACAAAAATAAAATTAATTACTAATTTTGCATCTCAAAAAATAAGAAAAAAGTAAAATAAATGTAATTTAATCAATATTAAATATATAAAGGCGCCAGTTATAGTTGTCGCCTTAAACCTTAAACTGTATCAAGCCCCTAGTTTGACTAATTCAATTGCTACTTTGGACAGTAATCGGGTAGATACATACTTCCAAGGATTCCGTTCCTCACCCTTGACTTCATTGTCTCTCTAGCCCTTTCTTTTCCAGTTCCCATGTGTGCCTTATGGGTATCCATACTCGTTCTGTCCACGTGTCTAACTTATCAAAG
>OU015762.1:51207509-51235988 GCA_907173295.1 Fagus sylvatica | reverse complement strand
AAATGGGTGGGTTTGTGGACATTAAATGGGTTGGGTCTTTAAAACCCAATAGTCCATTTAAACCCATTTAATAAATAGATATTACCCAAACCCAACCCAACCCAATTATCTAAGCTAAAACCCAACCCACCCATTTAAACCCATTTAATAAATAGATATTTACCAAAATACCCTTAAAGCCTATAAAATGATGAAAAAACAATTAAAACTTAGAAAAATTACTGAAATACCCTTGGAACCTCCAAAATGACCAAAACCTCTTTTTTTTTTTTTTTTTTTTTTTTTTTTTTTTTTTTTTTTTTTTTTTTTTTTTATTTTTTTTCTTTGGGCTTTTTTTGAGCCCAATAACAACCCAATTAAAGCCCAATTAAACTCAACTTAATTGGGTCTAATTGGGCTAACACCATTTGCCCATTTATTAAATAAGTGGGTTTGGGTGGCAATTAGTGGGTGGGTTGGGTTTGGGTTTTTTTTGCCACCCCTAATATATATATATATATATGAACCAAGATTAAAATGGATATCCACAAACTTTAGGCACGTACACATAATGACATAAACAACATTTTGCTTATACCTAGTAGTAAGTATTAACACAAGATTCACTAGTCATGACCACCAAACATTACATGGTACACTCGTCTCTTCCCAATGGAGAGAGTACAAGTTCAATCTGTTGGAATCCCCTTAACCTTTTACTCTAGCTAGGGAAATAAAATAATAATAATAATAATAAGTGGATTTTTAATGGTTCAAAACCTAACACTAAACCTAAAAGTCTAAAACCGTCATGCATGCATAAGTTGTGTGCATATAGATATTTAAACAGGTTAATATATTATGGTCTCAATCGCATGCCCTATGTCTCAAATTAATTTGGTGCTTTTTTTTCTTTCAACAACTCCCAAGCACTATGAGATCTAGCTATATTTCTCTTGAAAAGTTATCCTCCATTAATTTATGGGTTGACAAGCATTACTCATTTTGAAAGTTTCATTTTTATGGTTTCAACTTTCAACTTAATTAGCAGCTAATTATATATATGTTCACTAGGCTTTAGCCTTTAGTGATTAGATGCTTCTGGTAACGAGACCAATAGGTTACTAATTATTAATTATAATGCAAAAGATCAGCTTTCGTTGAGTGTTAATTCAAAGGGAATTTCTAGAGGAGAATGCATGCATTTGCAACAAATATAAGACATAAGAGGGCATGTCCGAATCCAGAATCCCAAGTAACAACATTCAGAAACAAAAAAAGCAAATGCGGACTTAGAATTACTGAAAATATTCAAAGAAAAGCTGAAAAGGATTCCATGACCAGCCGACATCTTGGGCCATGAAAAAACACCAAAGAAATCAACCAAACACGGCATTTGGAGTATTACAAAAGGTACGTAAAAGAATAGAGATGAAAATTCTTAAATAATTTAATAATATAAGCTCGAATTAATGTTGGTGCTAGAGTTTTTTTTGGACCATCAAACGAGCACGCTGTATTGACTTATGGACATAGTATATAGTATTTCACAAATCGATCGCTAAGTTCTGTCTGTGTATATATATTAGAGAGATTCTATCCTATCCACTTAGCTAGCTAGCTTAGTACAAAAGCAATGTAAATGCATTGACTTGATTGACTCTTCATGTAAACTACTCAATTGACTTTGGACTTGAAGCCAGTGAAGCAGAAAGCAAGACAAATAATATTAACGTATGAACTGACTCAAACAATTCTGTACTTTGACTAAAGTGTGAAAAAATAAAATTTATCCATACTTATAAGCATTACAAATTTCACTAGTCCAAGGTGTCATGATCAGATGTTATTTATTTATCTTTATTTTGGAAAAATGACTTGTTATCTTCTGTTTGGCTATGGTCTTGAAAATGAGATAAAACATTTTCTGTTATTTGGTTTACATAGAAAATTATTAATTAATATTTCTTATAATTTCAAATAATTATATAAACAAAAATATTCATTCACAAAATAGACTCTAAATATATATGCAATTTATATAGGAGTCTCAAACCGTAAAACATACTCCAAATTCAGAATTTACACTAAAAAAAAAAGTGAGAAAGCAATTTATCATTTTGAAAAAATAAATAAAATAAATCAACGACGATTAATGGTTGGTCTATAAAGAGAGAGAAAGGGACAAAAAGATAGAAAGAAGTTATCATTTGGAGAGTTTTTTGTGATGTGAAGTATATTCGTAGTAGTCTTTAGTACGCATGCAACTTCTAGAAAACGTTTTTTTTACTCTATTAGGTTTTATTTTCTACTAGTCGCAAACTCGCCCGATGCGCGAAAACGTCTTAATTTTGTGTGTAAAATATAAGAAATTTATTTATAATGTAGACCCGTGAACACCTGTAGCATCAACTTCTTGAATAATTTCAATTATCATCAAATTTATGCAATGATATATATATATATATATATATATACAAAACAAAACAAATCCAATTTGACAATAACACAAAACACACAACTTCAATCACAAAACCAAGGGAAAAAAAAATATCAACCACCACAAAACTACAAACAAAGGTTTAGAGCCCATAAATTCAATAAAAATAAAAACTATAATCCTAGTAATATCACAAAATTCACAAATCGAATCAAAGAGCAAAAGAGGGAAAAAAATTGCATCTTTCATATACAAACCACCATAGAAGCACAGGGGTTAAAAAAAATTTCGAGCACAACATCACCAATTGTTGGGGTAGTGCGTAGTGGAGAGTTTAAATAGGAGATTGAGGGTGCAATCAATTGGGGAGGTGAAGAGGTGAGGGAAAACCCCATGGGAGATGAAGAGGCAAAGGGTGGAAAAACCCATGGGAGATGAAGAGTTGAGGGAGATGGAGAGGCGAGGGGGGGAGAGAGTGGGAGATGAAGAGGTGAGGGGGAGATGAGAGAGAGAGAGAGAGAGAGAGAGAGAGAGAGAGGGTAAGATGACATGGACGTCTGTGGGTGAAGAGATTATGACGTGGCGGTGTTTGGAGGAGATTTTTTTTTTCTCTCAGCTTCGAGTTTTAATTAATATTATAAATTAATAACATAAAACAATTTTACACTGCACTAATAAATACCATAAAATACAAAACATAATTTTCAATAAAATATTACTACCGAAACAAACAAAACTTCAAAATAATTACAGAATATCAAACTCAATCAACCCCATATCCCATCTAGGGGTAATTCTACAATAGCTATATGGGTACTTAACCTCTAATAGATAAAATCTCACATCGATGGTATATCATATATTTTGGTATCCTAAATTTTTATTTATTATTTAAATTTAATATATATAAAAAATCATATAGTATCAACATCACATATGATAGTACTTATATCATATTTGATAGTACCAAGTTACCATACTCACAAAAAAAATTATAGTGTGATAATTATATAGAATGAATGACCCATCTAGATAAGGTGAACTATTTGTAGTATCCACCGAATGTCTTGTAATTGCCCACCCTAAAAAAAAATACCCAAATAACAAAAAGAAAAAGGCCCAAAAATATTGCCCAATAAAATCAGAGCAACAAATTAAGCCCAAAAATTCACAACAACAATATAATTGGAAATCAGATATTTGGAATTAATTCAGTTTATTTATTTTTAAAAACTCACTTTCGATTTGAAAGAGAGAAAATGCGAACGGCAAACTGGAATATGTTTCCCGGCGGATTGTTCACAGATAGATCCTTCTTCTTTACTCTCTCTGTGACTCTCTTTTTATTTTTGAGTTTTGAGTCTTTGGAATTGCTTGTTTGATTAGGAAAGTTAAAAGGTTGGCAGAAAGCATTATTTAATAGTTAAGTGGTGTCTTTGGAGCGAGTGGAAGTGGTTTGTGATTGGTTTCACAATTGTAAATGTGGGTTTTGGCTGATTTGCGTGTGGTCTGTAGTATTTTTTTTTTGCTAGAGGCTTCTTTTTAAATTTTTTAAAAGAATTTATATTTTATGGTGCTAATTTATTTTTTTAACATTGTTTTTCTTTTAATATTTTTGACAAAGAAATATTTCAAAATATGAAAACACCTCCAACTATAACGAGTCTGTTGTTTATTATTTTTTGTTGATATAAACAATTTTTATCGGTTTTTGGCTTTAGTATTATATCTATTAATGTTTATCAAAAGGTGCCCACCCTGATTAAATTCCTATCCGCCCCTGCTAATAATTGTCTTTTCATTTAAGGTATGCTGACTCTTTTCTTTTGACTCGGTAATGCACTCCATCCCAAATTCCAATCTACTTCTGCATGGGCTGCGCCATCATCAACTATATGTACGAAAAGACAAAAGTATTACGTTCTAAATTTTTGATATATGTAGATCTAGAAGGAAATATTATTTTGTGTAATGGGACAAAATCTCGGGATTTCTGATCTGGTCTTTAAAAATGTACATTTTTTTTTTTATAAAAATATTTAATGTTTATAAATACAATAAAATTTGAAATTTATAACCTCAGCTTTATAATAAGAGTGTTGTTATTTCCAAATAAGACATTGAATTTTTGCATCATTTGGTGCGAAAATTTCAATGTTTAGTGTAGATTAGTGCAGAAATATTAATAATTGGTGTGGAAATATCATTAACCTATAATAATTGCTCTTTGATTAAGATAACAATGGATTTATAAGGTAAAAGTAAAACTATCAACACAACAAATCATCACAAATTTTCACAATTATTGATGTGAAAATGTTTTATGTGGATGAGATTTGAATTAAGGAGTCAGATCTAAAAGTGACTCATTTTATTTGACTGGTTGGACTGGTTGCATTGCGTGGACACAATTATACATGGGTTAAGCTTTATGTTGGCGTGATTGCCGTCAAACCAACTTATTATTTCATGAACATGTAACGTAAATAAATATGTATAAAATTAGCCGGTTTATTTGAGGTTGATCACCAAATAATTGGGCTGGGTTGGGTTTTAATTTATCCAACCAATTTGATAAATTGATTTTCTAGAACTTTCTCTTGTCAAGATTCTCACTGACACAGAATCATCTCCCACAATTTCATTTTTAAACTTGATTTTTTCATTTTTCTTAATTTGCAGTTAGCAAAACAATATTTGCATTGCCCATTTTCATTCTAAAACAATATTTATTTTTCTTGTTTATTCTTTCTTTTTATAGCTATGCCAGCAATCTTCTTTTTCATCATGCACATTGTTCATAACTGATGTAGTACACTACATTCCTTTTGGCTGAAATTATAAAATTAAAGAATCAAGACTCAAGAACTTAAATACTTGCATCAAATTATCCTTGGAAATTTGGTCTTAGTCTAAAAACAATATTGGTTAAGGTCAGAGAGGATATGAACCCTGAGGGATAGCTAAACTGGTCCGGTCTTGGGTGTATTAATCCCCAATAGTTACTAGTTCGAGTCCTTCAAGGCCACCTACTCAAGACAAAGTCTTGCGCTTATCGTGATACATGTGTTAGTAGGGTGCTGCGTATCCCTCTGGGATTAGTCGAGATGCACATATCAACGGAACACTGGTTTGGACACTAAGGTTATTAAAAAAAAAAAAGGTCAGAGAGGATATGGAAAAAGATAGTGTTGTTAAATATATTTCAGTATTAATGCAAACATTAATGATTTTTATTTAAAAAAAGGGGGGCCGGGGGGTAATTTCCTGCAGACAAATTTTTTTCTCCAAACCTATTTGTAGGAAAAGGTTAAAAAGAATATGGTGTTGTCAAGTTTAATAAAATATATTTAAGTATTAACACAAACATTGACCATTTTGAATTTTAATAAAATGGTAAAAATTAATTTAAATCTTACTCAAAGAAGAGGAAGAAGAAAGAATTTCATGTCGCTCTCTCTTTTTTTGATTGATAATTTTCTACAGACAAAATTATCCTCCAAATTTCAAACCCATTTGGAACGTATTTCTCTAAATCTATTACATATCTTACGTAGATTATTAAAGAATTTATGTTGATCATGTGATTAGAAATACATTGTGAATGCTTTTTGTATTGTCCCATACCTAAGTTTGAAAAACTTTCCTCCAATTTAATTTAGAGGAAAGTTTTGTTCATTTTGTACCAAGTCAAAATGAAATGAAAAAGGAAAAAAAAACTTTTATTCACTTTTAATTTCTTATGCTTTAAGCAAAGATAAAAAGATGCTTTTATGTCCATGTGTACAAGTCTAGCTATATTTGTGGTGACCAAGCCAAAAAGAAAAAATAAAGGGTATCTTTAATGGTGGGGAATTTAATCTAGGCAAGCTTTGGTCCCTTATTGCCTTTTTTTATTTTTATTTTTCAATTTTATTACTGTCTATTTTAAAAAAGTCAATTAACACGATTTTAATAGCTTTATAAATAAGCCATTTATTTATTGAAAAATTTAATACCTTTTATCCCTCTGTTTTGTATGATTTTAATAAAAAAAAGTGATATAAATATATTTTATGATATTCACATAAAATAAGTTGGATTTGGTTAAAACAAACAAATAAAATGAGACGGAGGGGATAATAAGGAGACATTTGAAAATAAAATGGTGCTAGGTCCAATATATATAATAATGTAGAAGTAATTATGTGCCATTATATGTCTCCAACAATAATAATTGTTTCATATATCAAATATATGCATCTTTTCTCTCATAGTATATACATAAGTCTTGAAACCGCGTGGAATGATTACTCCCATATAATTTTCTCTATGTGTGGGGAGGTTGCAAGCTATCCTACAAGAATGATGATGGACTTTGAATTCTATCTCACTTCATCCTATAAATGTTAGTATTAGTATTATCATTCTTATCTGCTATGCTTATTATACTATTTTCCTAACCACTTGTAATTTCCCTAACCGTATTTGACAAGAAGGAAATGACCCCATTAATGCCATGTTTTGACAAGTTTAAATTCTACTTTCTTTTTGCAAAAAAATTGACAAGTTTATTCAATACATAGAATCTGGCTATAGTTTATATTTCATTCTAATGAACCAAACAACCTTAACTGGAATTCACAGCCTATTCTATTATTTATTAATTTATATATTAATTCCACGTAGTCATATAGTTTAGATTTCGCCGTGGTCCACAACTTCCCTTCTTTGACCACTGAATTAATGTATGACTTGTAGCAAGAATGGACCACACATAACTGTCTCTCTCTCTTTCTCTCTCTTTCTCATAGTTGTTAATATAAAGCCGCGTTCTCTTACCAGTGCAACCACTACAACCTTGCCCATATCTCAATTCTCTTAGTTCCTACAAAATAACTAAGTCTAAGATAACCCCATATAAAATTTTTGTTTTTGTTTTGTATTGTTTCATGGATGAAATTGAAGTTCCTCAATATTTTATTTGCCCCATATCCCTACAAATCATGAAAGACCCTGTGACCGCCATTACAGGCATCACATACGACCGAGAAAGCATTGAACAATGGCTATTCACAAGCAAGAACACAACCTGTCCAGTCACCAAGCAACCATTGCCAAAAGACTCAGACTTAACCCCTAATCACACATTGCGCCGGCTAATCCAAGCTTGGTGCACCCAAAATGCCTCACATGGAATAGATCGGATTCCCACGCCTAAACCACCTCTCGACAAGTTTCAAGTCCAAAAACTCATCAAACACCTTTGGCAGCCTGAGATTCAGCTCAAAACAATTAGAAAATTGGAGATACTCGCAGCCGAAAATGAAAGGAATAGGAAGTACATGGTGGAGGCCGGTGTGCCAAAAGCCATGTTGATTTTTATTGTAACATGTTTCAAACAAGGCCAAATTGATGGTCTTGAAGAAGCCTTTGGTGTACTTAACTTTATTAAGATTCCTTCGGCTGAAACAAAGCAATTTCTTGTGGAAAATGTTCATATTATTGAATCTTTGACGTGGGTTTTATGTTGTGAAATGAAAAATCATGTCACTGTGAAATCTCACACGATGTTAGTGTTGAAGACAATCATCGAAGCTACAAACTCAAGTGTAATAGAAAGATTGAAACCTGAATTCTTTAATGGGATTGTAAGAGTTTTAAGAAGTGGGATTACTCAACAAGGAATCAAAGCCGCTTTGCACGTGTTGTTAGAGGCTTGTCCATGGGGTAGAAATAAAATCCTGATGGTTGAAGCAGGCACAGTTTTTGAGCTCATTGAGCTTGAATTGGGTTTTCCTGAAAACCGTACCACGGAGCTTATTTTAGGGATACTATTTCATTTGTGTTCCTGTCCTGATGGGAGAGCTCAGTTTATAAGTCATAGAGGAAGCATTGCTGCGGTCTCTACGAGGATCTTGAGGGTTTCAGCAACAGCTGATGATCGAGCAGTTTTGATCCTTTCAATGATATGCAAGTTTTCTGGGACATATATGGTGCTCCAAGAGATGTTGAAGGTTGGGGCCGTGTCAAAGCTTTGCTCATTACTTCAAGTTGACTGTGCTCAATATTTAAAAGACAAAGCAAGGGAAATCCTCAGGTTACATTTTGAGGAGTGGAAGGATTCTCCTTGCTTTGGTGGTTCTCAAGGTATCTAGCTATCCTGTGTGAAATATTGCAATCATCACCTTAATTTTTTTCTTTTATTAATTCCCTTTTCTATGCTATCTATCATTTTATAATCTTGAACGCAGGTAAGCAAAAGCAAGTGGTAATTACTTTGACACCACTTTTGCAAGTGATTGATTTTCATATCATATTGTTTAAAACAATGCTAAACTGATAGGTGCCTTTTGGGTAGTTTAATCTGAAGAAAAATACCTCAAATTTCTATATTTTGATTTGATTATCTATTTGGGTTTTCTTAATGTAGAAGGAAAATCTAATCATTCTTTATCAAAAAATAATTTGATATTCATTATATATCTACCGAGTAATAGGAGTTAAAATCTCATATTAAAGAATTTTTTATTTATTTAATTTGTTAGTATGAGATGACCTTCGGAAGTTTTGGGTTTGTGCTGGAGAGTGCAAAATTGTGAGTTGATATTTGAGAGTTTGTTCCAGGTATGATGAAGTTTAAGTTAGTTTGATAAGGTTTAAGTTAGTTTGTGTTTGTAAGTGTATCTGCATCTGTGAGGTGTGCAAATGTTGCTTGCGATATTCTAAGTATGATTTATGAGGTTTGGTAATTGTGTGTGGTTGTGTAGGCATTCAAGACTTGGCCTTGCCTACGGGGTGCATCTTATCCCATCCCATTGAAGGTTCAAAGGCGATGAGACTTACACTTATATGTGTATACCCAACAATATCCCCTATATGTACGAGTCATTTCCCTCTTTTGTGGGCTTCAAGATCTCAACCTGGGCCACGAACAAGTCTTTCTAACTCCCCATTGCCTATGGATTTTTTTCTTTTCCTACGCGTCATCCATAGGCAACTCGTACGCCATTCTTGAGAATCATATAGGGAGATAACACATTTGAGAAACTCCAATCAAGGTCTTAATATAACGTATAAGAACGCTACTTAATTCAAAAGTTTAAGTCTAGAGGTTTGGGTCCAGTTATGTTACATTAATTCTTCAACTCTTTCTATTTTTTTTGCATGTATAACTTTCACTCACATGTGTATACCATAATTTTCTTTCCCATTTAAACCTTAACAACCTCTAAACACCTCTCTCTAATCAAAATCCTAGCCACCAATCACTAACCTCGCCTAGCCCTTTTTCTCTTGTCAATATGCACCCTCTTCAAATCTCTTACATCCTCTTTCTCTACCTCTCTTGTACATGATAAGCACACCTCTTTTTCCTGTACAAACGTCAAACACCAAATCAAACTCACCATTTTCATTGTTTATTTAATCCATCAATTGCAAGTCAAAATAGCTTGAAGAAAATGGAAATTGGAGAATTCTTTTAGGTATTATTATGCACTCACTGATTTTTTCTTCTTGAAATCTTTGTGTCCAAAACCCTAAAACAGGTTATATTTGACAATAGGAATCCTAGTTACCTAAACCTCTGTGGATTTTCATCTTCCACTAAATTTATTTCTACAATTAAGGATATTTTTTTTTGGACAATATGATGATTTTAGATTTATTGGTTAAATGTTACCATTGTGTGTTTGTCCTATTTCTTTTGAAATTTTTTATGAATTGCGATTGTGGATGGATTTAGTTGAACTTTTCTCTTTTTTTTTTTTTTTTTAAATCTTTGACAAGTTAGACACGTGGACAGAACGAGTATGGATACCCATAAGGCACCATGGGAACTGGAAAAGGGCTAGAGAGCAGTGGCGGCACACATGGTTTTTTTTTTTTTTTTTAAATTAAGTAATTAACAGTCAAGATTTTTTTTTTTGCAATTAGCCCACCCTAAAATTTTTTTCTGCCTCCGCCCCTGCTAGAGAGACAATGAAGGGGTGAGGAACGGAATCCTTGGAAGTATGTATCTACCCGATTACTGTCCAAAGTAGCATGGAATTAGTCAAACTAGGGGCTCGATACAGTTTAAGGTTTAAGGCGACAACTATAACTGGCGCCTTTATATATTTAATATTGATTAAATTACATTTATTTTACTTTTTTCTTATTTTTTGAGATGCAAAATTAGTAATTAATTTTATTTTTGTTAACATCTCATTTTCATTAATAAAATGACTAATCTATTTAATCTTATTGTGACATAATCAATCTTAAATAATATTTTATCAAAGTTAATTTTGAAAATTTTCTTTTTGTAATTATTGTTGGTAAAATTTTGTAAGTGATGCATACTTTTGGAAAAGAATCTACTATTTTTATACAATCAAAAATTTTTTAAAAGTTTTTTAACATCATTGTGATTATATGTCTTTCTATTGTTTTATTTCATTATCTTCTAACTCTTTTTTATGAAATTTTTGTTCATTTGTGATATTTTCATGTATATTTTCTATTAAATATTTTATATTGCTAGTACCATGCATATTTATCAATAGATCATTTAGGGTTTAATTAATTTTTCTATTCTACTCTCTCTCACTCTTAATTTTGCATTGATATTTTCTAGTAGACATTTATAATTAGAAATATTTACAAATAAAAGAAAAACTATTTAAAATATAAAATTACAATATGATAAGAATAAAATAAATTTTAAAGCATAGAACAATATAATCTAATTATTTAGTGGCATTATCGCAACTTCACTTAACAATAGAATCACTCAATAGTTCCAACCTAGCCAAATAAGATGGATTTAACTCATAATTCTATGAATTAATACTAACAAAATCAAAATTAATTTTATATAGATGATCAAGTATCATAGTTCAAGCGTAAAATATATCAAAAAGAGATAATTTTTATTTTTAAAAGAAAAAATAGTTTTACTTTATCTTAGATAAGGTTAATTAAGGGTATCCACAAGTGTATTCGGTTAGATTCCCCACCAAATTGTAATTATAAGGCAATGCTTGGTGAAAATAAGTTGGAATCTAATTTTGAATAGATATTGGTGTTTTAGAGAGAGAGAGAGAGAGAGAGTGAGTGTGTGTGTGTTGTGTGTGGTGGCAAAAGCTTCAAACTGTATGCAGGTGCGTGTGTCTGGTGTGTGTGTGTGGGGCTAAAGCTTTAAACCGTGTGCGTGTGCGTGTGTTGGCTAAAGCCTTAAACTTTGTGCGTGTGCGTGTGTTTGGTGTTTGTGTGTGTATGTGTGGCTAAAGCTTCAAACCGTGTGCGTGTGTGTTTGGTGTTTGGTGTGTGGTCATGTGGGAGATTGAGTGGCTAATGTTGACAATCTATCATGTAAAAAATTGACTTACAAAAATTAAAGCTTCAAACCATTAGGGGATCCTCAATGATGATTTTGCAAACTTACAACAAATTTTATTTTATTTTTGTAAAACGGTTTAGGCCTTCAATTTGGTCGAATTTCGATTGGTCCATAATTTTGGGGGCCTTGGTGGAAGAGAGCGCAAAACGTACATATGCCCTTTTTTTTTCTTTTCTTTTTCTAGTGAAACTAATTATTGATCCAATTTTGTGGACTTTTTTTAATTGGTCTTAGCCTAAATTGCCTTCGCCTTTGGCCAGTTTAACCATATTAATCTGTGTTCTGTGTAGATGTTGATGTTATTGATTTTTTGTATATATATGTATTTTCATTCATCTTAAATTTCAACAAACTAATATCAAAACTTGTTTTCACAAGAGAATCTGAAAACTTAACCTCTTTAATGGGTAAAAGGAAAGAGAACCAACGCAAATTATTTGGAATTAGAACTCTCCAACATCAACTCCAGGAACTATATATAATCTATAATATAAACTAAAAGCTGAAGCTGAGAGAAAATTTTTAACCTCCCCTAAATATTGTCACGTCAGATTTGCTGCTAACTCACAAATCCACAACATCCTTCCTTCTATCTAATTCATTCTCTCTCACACACACTCTCTCTCTCACTCACGTCTCTTCATCTCCCTCACCTCTTCATCTCCAATGGGTTTTTCCCATACCCATTAAATCAACTCTCTCTCTCTCTCTCTCTCTCTCTCTCTCTCTCTCTCCCATGGGTTTTTTCCCATACCCATTAAATCAACCGATCTCCCAAATTGATTTCAATCTAATTCACCAATCTCTCACAATCTTTTATTTCCCTCTTTTTGGCGTGGCATTTAATGCCCTCATTTTTCAAACACAATTACCTCTTCAAATTATTCAATTTTCATTTCCTTAAATACATTCAAATTATTCGGTTTTCATTTCCATAAAATACATTCATATTTATGTTCAAGTTTTAAATTCCTATTTGTGAGTATTGATTTTTTTATTTGACTAATAAAGTTCCATGAATTTCCTTTTTAAGTTCGTTATTTGCAAAAATTGCGAAAAAAGGGTTGCTCGAATTCTGATCTTTGTTTCCAAATATGCATTCATAATTCTGCTCAAGTTTTCCCTTTATTCCACCTTTTCTCCTTCCTAAACAGGGCTAACATGATGAATTTGGACGGTAGAAATCTAGCCATTTGCTTCCCATACGTCTCATCCAATATTTCCTTTTATGATCGTATTAATCTCTCTCTTACCTTAATTTCCATTTATTTTTTCATTTAATCCTAGAAGATTAATTGTCATCCTCTCTCTCTCTCTCTCTTTCCCCGAAGAAGTTAATTGGCCTTTCTTTTTCCATTTGATGCTTTAACGAATTAATTAACACCCTAATAATTTCACCCACTCTCCCTCTCCCATTATAATCTTTTTCCTGTTTCTATATATAAGATTATATTTTGGCTATACGATACTCAATATAAGACATACAAATTGGATGAATTACTCCAAATGGATGGGTTTGGGTGGGTAATAAATGGGTTGTTTAAAAACCCAATTATATATATAAGATACCCAACCCAGTATTACAATTTTGGTCAAAATATCTTACAACTTCTACCTTCCCATCGTTGAAGATACTAAATATAAGACATAACAGGTTTGGTTGGGCAATTGGATGGATGGGTTTGGGTTTTTTTTCAGTTACTACTAAAGGTAAGTTATAGCGCATTGATGTTTGGAGGAATTATTGACAAATGCTCAGTTTGGTATTCACAATAATCTTTCTGGGTATTGTTTGCTTCTCCAATGTTAAATATGTGAATCAATTCCTTTTATGGAGAATTTCGGGCATGCGTGACTTGTACAAAAACAAGGATTTGTCAATTGCGTCAAATATATTTATATAAGCTGTCTTTGTTAATGAAACTTATTTAACATTGCTGCGTTCTTTGCCATTACTTTTAACATTGTACCACAATTTTTATTTATGTTTTTGTTTCAGGCCAGTTATGAACTTAGGAGGAACATGTGAAGGAAAGTCCAGACCCTCCTAAAAATATCCATATGATGCTGAGTGCTGACTATTTATGATGTTAGTATTGTTGAAGTATAGAGATTAGTGGCGAGAGACATTGTTCAATGAGTAGGTGAATGGAAGACAAGTTTATTTTGTTTTGGTAGTTGTCTCTACTATAAATTAGTGTATTTAGAAGATAAGAAAAAAAAAGAAGAAAAAAAAAAGTGCACATTTCTGGTGTTTTGTTTAGTTGTTTTTAATTCTTATGTTTCCTCTTTATTTATCTTGCCCAATGTTTCCTAGGAAATGACAGGGGACTTGGGTAAAGTTGAGGTTCGTGGAGTTTCTTGCCATGAGACTATTTTGGTCATTTGATATATCTGATGTGGGTAAACTTAAATTCATAGTATTAGTTTTTTTTCGTTGCTGTTACTTTGTTAGAACATAAAACGATGGCTTTTAGTTTCGGTTAGGTTATGTTGATTAATTGTGATTTTTTTTTTTTTTGGGAGATGGCTATGGTAAATAAAGAAAGGAAAAAATTCATTGGTATGTTAAGATTATATTGTTTGCCTTTTGTTTCCACTTATATATTATCAAAATTTGTGATTTAGATTTTAATGCTCTTAATTATTTTGTTGCATTTTAAAGAAATTCTCAAAAACTTCTCCAATAATAAAAAATTGTATTTCGCCTCAAATGATTATGTCTTGCACAAAATTCAAATAAAAAAAATATGGATTATATCCTCACTACAAATTAGTTATATATACCGCGCATCGCGCGGGTCCGCGACTAGTTATATAAATACCTTTGGCATGTCTTTTAATCTACTCTTACGATGATTAGACTTGTTCTATCGATGCTCCAACTTTTTCATTAACATGGTATAATTTGGCGTTCCAAGAAAATATTTTTTATGTGATGAAGACCTGGTAGGAGGAGAAGAAAGAAGAACCCTTCCACCAACATCCTAAAAGAATAAAACCAATTAATAGTAATGAGCTAATAAACCACGCTTAAGGAAGTACAATCTTATCCATATATACTAGCATTTTAAAATCTTGAATGATTTATCAAGAGAGAAGAAGCCCATAATATTGCTTGTGCTTGCGAAATTGAACAAACATTTGTCCATGGCTTTAAGATGGATATACGTGTAGTGGCATATATAGCACTATAGCAGGCTTAGCAGCGTGATAGCTTGTCATATAATTAAGCTAAAGGGTAATTGACTTATACAAAACCAAAGAAGACGAGTTATGAAGGACTTAACCAAAGGCTAATAGGACCCCTCTAAGCATTTTTTGTAATTTTGCTACATTTGTCAAACCAAAGAAGACGACAAATTTCTATAGCAAAATGTCTATACTAAAAACCCCAGTTCATCCAGGGGGTCTGTTTGCATGGCCAAACAAGGGGTAATTATGTAATTTGTAAAAATTAAACAAGAATGGAAGACTATGAGCATACTTTTGTTGTCTTGAAATAAAATTTAATTAATTGATGTGGCGTAAAGTGCCAGCAAAAGCCAATAGAAACGCGACGCATGTAAAGGTATTCTGCTTGCCATTCTCAATTTTGGACATGCAGCAACATTGTTCCAAGTTCCAACCACAGCATGTAACTTGTTGGGTGCAGTTGATGCTGCTAGATTCAGTTTGGAAGTTGGTTTATGCAATATTGTATTGGAGTGTGATTTTCCTGGATTTTGTAAAGCTATAGAGTATGGACTGCAACAATACTTTAAAGATTAGAAATCAGGTTGTTCAACATTATTTCTTTAAATATTTCTGGCATTGTTGTTTGGTTAGAAAAATTACCTTATTTTTTTATTGCTCTTTTAGAATTGACTTTAATTTGATTATTATCATGATTTCTAGTTATTTATTAAATAAAAAACACGACTGCATGTAACAATATGGGGGAGATAGAAAAATAAATAAATAAAGAATAAAAGCATTTGAAATTTAAATAGCATTAGAAATCATTGGGATTGTTCAAGTTTATTACAATTTTTTTTGGAACTCCCATCTCTTTGGATCTTGAATGCAACTCTGAACTTCTTCGATCCGCCCCTTTCAATTTTTAATTTGCATTGCCTTTCACTTTTTGCTTTGGGTTTGGTTAGAAAATGCTGGCTTATTTTCACACACCATATATATATAGTTTATGTATAACTTTTTAAAAACTATTATTCCCCTAGCCCCTCTCTTTTACACAGATTTTTTTAAAAAGTAAATTACGGAAATCAATCCTAAGATTTGAGTTAATAACAAAAACTACCAAAACTTTTTAAAAATATCCAGTTTGCTCCTAAGTATAAGCAGTTTTGGAAAAAAGCACATAAATAATGTTAAGTGATGTTTGTACTTAAGGGGTAAACTTAATATTTTCAAAAAGTCTTAATAATTTTTGTCATTAGCTCAAACCTCAAGGAGTGGTTTCTATATTTTACCATTTTTTTTTAAAAATAAATTAAGCCAATAAAATTAAGTTCAACTTAATTTGTGTATTCTAAATTTGTTCGATCATTTATTACTTCTAAACCCTTTTAAATATTCTATACCATGGTTTGCAAGGTATATAAGCCTAAATGTCTCTTTTTAGGCCATCTTGTTATATATAATATGTAATATAATAAAGGTTTAGTAGGATGTGTTGCCCTCATGTGGGTATATTAAAATCTGTTTTAGGCAAAACTCTGTTACTTCTAAACTCTGTTACATGCTTCCATCATGTAATATAATTTTGTATTTATTTTATTTTTTAATTTTGATTATATTAATAAATTCTTTTCGTTAATCTTCATAGTATAATTTATAATTAACTCGGCACGGACATATTACTAATGGAAGAGAATCCGTCCTTTTTTTTTTTTTCTTTTTTTCCTTCTCTTGTACAAGCTACAAGGTATATAGATACCACCGCCTATTTCATGATTTCATCGATTTGTGGTTTTAAATCCCACCAACCTAGTCAATGGACAAGTTTTAATTTTTTTTTTTTTGCTAAACTAGTCAATGGACAAGTGGTTTTAAATCCATCCCCTATCATATAACCTATTTCTCATGGTCATGGGGCTTGAATTTTGACCCATAGCATTGGAGATACTATTGAGCTCAAGTTTTTTTTTTTTTTGTTATTTTTTAATAATTCGATAATCACCTATTTCATGATTTCATCGATTAGTGGTTTTAAATCCCACCAACCTAGGCAATGGACATGTTTTAATTTTTTTTTTTTTTTTGCTAAACTAGTCAATGGACAAGTGGTTTTAAATCCATCCCCTATCATATAACCTATTTCTCATGGTCATGGGGCTTGAATTTTGACCCATAGCATTGGAGATACTATTGAGCTCAAGTTTTTTTTTTTTTTTGTTATTTTTTAATAATTCGATAATCACCTATTTCATGATTTCATCGATTAGTGGTTTTAAATCCCACCAACCTAGGCAATGGACATGTTTTAATTTTTTTTTTTTTTTTTGCTAAACTAGTCAATGGACAAGTGGTTTTAAATCCATCCCCTATCATATAACCTATTTCTCATGGTCATGGGGCTTGAATTTTGACCCATAGCATTGGAGATACTACTGAGCTCAAGTTTTTTTTTTTTAATAATTCGATAATCACCTATTTCATGATTTCATCGATTAGTGGTTTTAAATCCCACCAACCTAGGCAATGGACATGTTTTAATTTTTTTTTTTTTTGCTAAACTAGTTAATGGACAAGTGGTTTTAAATCCATCCCCTATCATATAACCTATTTCTCATGGTCATGGGGCTTGAATTTTGACCCATAGCATTGGAGATACTACTGAGCTCAAGTTTTTTTTTTTTTTTTTTTTAATAATTCGATAATCACCTATTTCATGATTTCATCGATTAGTGGTTTTAAATCCCACCAACCTAGTCAATGACATGTTTTAATTTATTTTTTTTTTTTTTGCTAAACTAGTCAATGGACAAGTGGTTTTAAATCCATCCCCTATCATATAACCTATTTCTCATGGTCATGGGCTTGAATTTTGACCCATAGCATTGGAGATACTACTGAGCTCAAGTTTTTTTATTTTTTATTTTTTTATTTTAATAATTCGATAATCACCTATTTCATGATTTCATCAATTAGTAGTTTTAAATCCCACCAACCTAGTCAATGGACATGTTTTAATTTATTTATTTATTTTTTGCTAAACTAGTCAATGGACAAGTGGTTTTAAATCCATCCCCTATCATATAACCTATTTCTCAGGGTCATGGGGCTTGAATTTTGACCCATAGCATTGGAGATACTACTGAACTCAAGTATTATTTTTTTTTTCTATTTTAATAATTCGATAATTGAGGAAGAGAGATTTGAATCGTAGATATCTCATTTGGAGAACACTAAGAAGTCTCAACTAATTGAGCGACAAGGGTATTGAGCCCAAGGTTATTAACAAAAGAGAACTTGTTGTATATCATGTAATTACAAAAGAAAGATTTGAATCGTACTATCGTAGATATCTCATTTGAAGAACACTAAGAAGTCTCAACTAATTGAGTGACAAGGCTATTGGGCCCAAGGTTATTAACAAAAGAGAACTTGTTGTATATAATGTAATTACAAAACTCAATTTATTGTTAATAGGTAAGATTGTTTGGGTGAGCCAATCTTTCAATTTTATTTATTTATTTGGTTTACTTATAGTTTTAAAATCTCAATTTTTCTAGGTATAACATATATTCTCCTTTTTAAAAACAAAAAAAAAAATACCAAAAAAACTTAGGAATAAAAGGTGATATTTGTCAAAATGATAATAGTAAAACACACATCATATGATTATGTGGTTCATTTAGAGGCATATACACGGTCGTTGTATTAAACACGTAGATTTACATTGATCATTGATTTATTAATTTATTAATTTTCCTAATTACATTATTGATAGGTAGTATATGATTGACATAACAAACTAGAGGGGGCCATGGGGTTGCTGGAATAGTTTGCTCAACTAAATAGTATTAACCTCAATGTTTCTCATTTTTGTAGTGGTTGGTAATAACTAAAATTTGCTAGTTCAATCCTGGCGTGTATATACTTTTCTTTGTAAAATTTGTCGTAATTCATTCTTTTTTTTTTTTAATGAGAATTTGTCGTAGTTCATTCTAGCTACTTCTTGATTATTCATTGTATGTTCGGTCACGCCCCAAAAACGTGACCCATACTTTGACAATAAATCTGGTTAACTGCACAATAATCGAGAACTTGATTTGATGTTAGTTTGCAACTTGCATATCAATTATGCAAGTCTGTAACTTGCAAGAAAATGAGTATGACTCGTTAAAGCCATTAAAAAAACAAAAAAAAAGTATGACTCGTTAAACTAAAAGTCCACTAAAAGCAGCATCACCCTCTTTCTTTGTGTAACTGTGTTAGAGTTCTAGCTAGTGGTGTTTGACTAGTCAGTATTTCAAAAGCTCAAGCTAAGAAATAAGGAGTGTGCTTTATGTTTATCAAATTAATACATGCTCTAACAAGAATAACTGAGTAATTCTATTATCTTCATAATTGCAATTAGAATTAGACAACAAACTAGTTATATTGAAAAAGGGGCTAATAGTTTTCATTTTTCATTTCATGGAAATTGGAAAACCCTTTTCGCTTTGCTTGGATAATCCTATTTGGTTAAATAATCAAGCAGAAAACGCCTATTTTCTTATATCTTGAATTGTAAGTATGCAAACATGAAAGGACAAGAGACAAAACTGAATATATTAGTAACCAACAATACAATATGAATACATTATACATGCACAACCTTTTTGCTAAAAAGTTTGGTTAATTAGTGTTAACGATAAGGATAAACTTCCTCAAGAGTTACCTCATTCAAATACTATCCTAGCTATAGATAAAGATGCTAACTAGAGATATGTATCTAAGTAGTTGTAGTTGTCTCAAACTCTTGTAATCTAAAGATATATACATATATGATCATACCTTGACCTCCATTAGGTAAGGCAGTGCACTTTCATCTTATAATTATCTGAGTTTACATGGTATCAGAGCCTTCAAACTGACCTCCATCTCCTTTTCCTTCTCACAAGCATTTTATCAAACACCATGCCTTCAACAACTTCTTCTTCCCAAACCGAATCCTCTTCCACAATATCTTCCACACCCACTGCTCCTACTTCTCTTCCCCACATACAACATCTCATCACCATCAAATTAAACCGAGATAATTACCTTCTCTGGAAAGCCCAGATTGTCCCTTACCTTAGAGGCCAACACCTTTATGGCTTCATTGACGGAACCAAACCTGCCCCTTCATCCTCTGTTACAGCTCACACATCTGATACCACCGCTGTACCCAATCCAGAATTTTATACTTGGCACACGCAAGATCAGATGATCTTGAGTGCTCTTATATCGTCTCTCTCTGAAACCGTGCTTGCCCATGTGGTCAAATGCACCACATCCCGTGCAGTCTGGCTCTGCCTTGAACGCATGTTCACATCTCAATCCCGAGCCCGTAGCATGCAAATCCATCACCAACTCTCTACTTTGAAGAAGGGTGACTCTTCTATGGCTGATTTCTACCACAAATTCACCTCCTTGGCCGACACACTTGCTGCAATTGATCAACCCTTGAAAGATTATGATCTTGTTTCGTTCTTCTTGGTTGGACTTGGATCTGACTATGATGCTCTGGTCACTGCGATCCAACAACGCCGTGGTGATGTCACGCTTGATGAGCTCTATGGTGACTTTCTCTCACACGAATTGCGCTTGGCCCAACATCAACCCTCTGTTGATCTTTCTTTGGCCAACGCCAACTTTGCCAATCGCTCCTACTCAAATCGTGGTGGTCGTGGTGGCAGATCTTCCAATCCACCAGCTCCCTCCAACTATGGCCGTGGCTTCCCCTCTAACCAGCAACGCCAACATCGTGGGCGTGGGCGTGGTAGAGGCACTTATAATAATTCTTCACGCCCTGTTTGCCAATTTTGCACTAAGCTTGGCCATTCAGCTTTAACTTGTTATCACAGGTTTGACAATTCCTACACAGTGGAATCTCCTTCAAATATGCAGGCACTTCTGGCAACTCCAACTCATGCTCCTGACACGAATTGGTACAGTGACACAGGCACCACTCATCATCTCACTTCTGATCTAGCCAATCTCAATGTGTGCAGATGAATATCATGGCCTGGACCAGATCCGTGTTGGTAATGGTACTAGTTTACCAATTAAACATATTGGGTTAACCCAATTCTCAACCCCCACTGCCTCTTTTCTTTTAAATAACGTTTTGCATGTTCCTCAAATCTCCAAAAATCTGATTTCAGTTCGCAAATTTACTAAAGATACTAATACTTCCATGGATTTTCGTCCTTCTTGTTTACGTGTGCAGGCTCTGGATTCGAGGAAAACACTGTTATGCGGGCCGAGTAAAGATGGACTGTATCCATTCCCTCTTCTTCCAAGTAAAGATTCCTTCACTCCTACTGCTTTATTTGGTGAACGCACCTCAATCCATCAGTGGCATTCTCGCCTGGGTCATCCTGCTTTTCGAGTCGTAGCTCAAATAATTTCCAAATTTGGTCTTCCAGTCACTTCAAATAAAACAAATTTTAGTTGTTCCGCTTGTCTTAGTTCTAAGAGCAAACAACTCCCTTTTTCTTTATCTCGTACTCAAATTCAGTCTCCTTTAGAATTAATTTATACTGATGTGTGGGGTAATTCCCCTGTTTGTTCTCGTAATGGAAATCGATATTACATTTCATTTCTAGATGCTTACAGTCGTTACACATGGCTTTTTCCAATGTCTCATAAAAATGATGCTCTCCCAATTTTTATCAAATTTCAAAAATATGTTGAGCATTATTTTAATTTGCAAATAAAATCCATTCAATCAGATTGGGGCGGCGAATACCGTTCTCTTTCCAATTTTTTTGCAAATTGTGGCATCACACATCGTGTCTCTTGCCCACACACTCACCAACAAAATGGTGCAGTTGAAAGAAAACATAGGCATATTGTTGAAACTGGTCTTTCTCATGCAAGTATTCCTCTTCGCTTCTGGGATGATGCATTCCAAACGGCTTGTTATTTAATCAATCGTCTTCCTCAATTTCTTCTAAAAAATATTTCACCATTTGAAAAATTATTCCATACTACACCTGAGTACAATTTTCTAAAAACTTTTGGTTGTGTGTGTTGACCCAATTTGAGGCCCTACAACTCACATAAACTACAACCTCATTCCACTCAGTGTGTTTTTCTTGGCTATAGTATTTCTCACAAAAGGTACAAATGTTTTCACATTCCTACTAGTTGCACTTACATTTCTCATGATGTTATTTTTCTAGAGACCCAATTTCCCTTTCAAAAAAATCAAATTCCACCTTCTCCCTCCACCAACTCTATTCTTGGACCTCCAGTTGGATTGATACAGTCCCAACCATTTACAAATGGGCCGCATAACAGAGTTTCCCCTCAACTCAGGCCACTCACGGGTTCAAGCACTCCAAACCAACCCATTCAACCCAATCCGGCCCAAATCCAACACATCCTCCCCAACTCGGCCCAAACCTAGCACATATCACCCAACCCGGCCCAAACCCCTTCACTTAATATCCAACCCAATATATCACCTTCTCTACTCGATAGTCTCTCCACCGAATCTCCAGAAAATTCCAGCACCTCTCCCTCCACCAAATCTCCAGAAAACTCCAGCAACTCTCCAGAAATTGCCACCATCACCGCCACTCCTCCTCCTCCTCTACCTACCCATCCCATGAAAACACGGTCTCACCATCAAATCTACAAACCCAAAACCCACACCGATGGCACCATACGGTACCCAATCCCCAAAGCTCTCCTTGCCGAAACAATCAGTGATTCCTGATCCCCCTAAACCCACACGCTACACCTCAGCCTCCAAAAATCCTCAATGGCGCCGAGCTATGAATATTGAATTTGATGCCCTGCTCAAGAACCACACATGGAAGCTCGTCCCACCTTCACCTTCCCAAAATTTAATCAGCTGCAAATGGGTCTTCAAAGTAAAGCGTCATGCTGACGGATCAATTGAGCGCTTTAAAGCATGGCTAGTTGCCAAAGGTTTTCACCAACAACCCGACATCGATTACGCCGAAACTTACAGTCCAGTGATCAAACCCACCACGGTACGTACCATTCTCTCTATTGCCATATCTGCTGGTTGGTCTATTCGCCAAATTGATATTCAGAATGCTTTCCTCCATGGTCACCTTTTTGAGGATGTTTTCATGGCTCAACCCCCTGGGTATCAGCACCCATCCTATCCCACTCATGTCTGCAAGCTTCAAAAGGCCATTTATGGCCTTAAACAAGCCCCACGGGCTTGGTTTTCCAGACTTAGCTCTCGGCTTCTTCAACTTGGGTTTCATGGTTCTTTATCTGATACATCTCTGTTTTTTTACAAGTCCAAGAGCTTTACTATGTTTATTCTCATATACGTGGATGATATAATTATTACTTGCTCTAAACCAACTGAAATTGATGCACTTCTCATCGTACTGCAATCTGACTTTGCTATCAAAGATTTGGGAACTTTGCATTATTTTTTGGGTGTTGAAGTTATCCCTAATGCTCATGGTGCCTTTTTGTCTCAACAACGATACGTACTTGATTTACTAAAGAGTACCAAAATGATTGATGCTAAGCCAGTCAGTTCACCTATGGCTTCTACCACTAGTCTCATGGCTCATGAAGGAGAAGCCTTCTTAGATGTCACACTATTTCGAAGCACTGTTGGTGCTTTGCAATACCTGTCCCTTACCCGTCTTGATATTGCCTTCCTTGTCAACAAGCTCTCTCAGTTTATGCACAAGCCCACTGTGATTCATTGGCAATCTGCAAAGCGGTTGTTGCGATACCTCAAGCAAACACATCATTTTGGTTTGCAAATCTATAGCCCCTCTTGCAATACTTTACAAGCATTTTCTGATACGGATTGGGCTGGCAGCCGTGATGATCGTCGCTCAACTGGTAGCTTCTGCATTTTCTTGGGCAACAATCTCATCTCCTAGAGTTGTCGTAAACAAGTTACTGTTGCCCATTCCAGCACTGAAGCCGAATACAAAGCCCTTGCCAATGCTGCTGCTGAACTCAAATGGCTTCAATCTCTCTTTGGTGAACTTGGTCTAGCATTGTCCACTCCTCCAACTCTTTGGTGTGACAACATTGGTGCTACCTATCTCTCCTCCAACCCGGTCTTTCATGCTCGGACTAAACATGTGGAAATTGATTTCCATTTTGTTCGAGATATGGTAGCCAAGAAGACTCTCAATGTGCAATTTATCTCCAGCAAAGATCAACTTGCTAATCTTCTGACCAAGCCAATTTCATCTTCCCGGTTTGCACAACTTAGGACCAAGCTCAACGTTCTTCCCATTCCGTTGGGCTTGAGGGGGCGTGTTAACGATAAGGATAAACTTCCTCAAGAGTTACCTCATTCAAATACTATCCTAGCTATAGATAAAGATGCTAACTAGAGATATGTATCTAAGTAGTTGTAGTCAAACTCTTGTAATCTAAAGATATATAAATATATGATCATACCTTGACCTCCATTAGGCAAGGCAGTGCACTTTCATCTTATAATTATCTGAGTTTACAATTAGGGTGCATTTGAACATTATATGATAAATTGATAATCCATGTGACTCGTTGTATTCAGTTAAAATATGAGGATTCTTCTTTGGGTTTTTGGTGAGTATGAGAATTCACCTTCATTGTTTAAAATGAGTTAATTCTTGGCTTACATCTTTTGTTAATCATGAATTATCCTTTTCATCTCATATACTTATCTACTAGATAAATCCTGAATAAACTCTCCCATACCTTAACACCCTTCTTTTGAATTGTCATAAAGCTTGCATTTCTCATATAAGAGGGCATGTCCGAATCCAGAAGCCCTGGTAACAACATTCAGAAACAAACAAAGCAAAGGTGGACTTAGAATTACTGAAAATATTCAAAGAAAAGGATGCCATGACCAGCCGACATCTTGGGCCATGAAAAAACTCCAAAGAAATCAACCAAACACGGCATTTGGAGTATTGACAAAAGGTACGTAAAAGAATAGAGATGAAAATTCTTAAATAATTTAATAATATAAGCTGGAATTAATGTTGGTGCTAGAGTTTTTTTGGACCATCAAACGAGCACGCTGTATTGACTTATATAGTATTTCACAAATCGATCGCTAAGTTCTCTCTGTGTATATATATTAGAGAGATTCTATCCTATCCACCTAGCTAGCTTAGTACAAATTAAAGCAATGTAAATGCATTGACTTGATTGACTCTTCATGTAAACTACTCAATTGACTTTGGACTTGAAGCCAGTGAAGCAGAAAGCAAGACAAATAATATTAACGTATGAACTGACTCAAACAATTCTGTACTTTGACTAAAGTGTGAAAAAATAAAATTTATCCATACTTATAAGCATTACAAATTTCACTAGTCCAAGGTGTCATGATCAGATGTTATTTATTTATCTTTATTTTGGAAAAATGACTTGTTATCTTCTGTTTGGCTATGGTCTTGAAAATGAGATAAAACATTTTCTGTTATTTGGTTTACATAGAAAATTATTAATTAATATTTCTTATAATTTCAAATAATTATATAAACAAAAATATTCATTCACAAAATAGACTCTAAATATATATATGCAATTTATATAGGAGTCTCAAACCGTAAAACATACTCCAAATTCAGAATTTACACTAAAAAAAAAAGTGAGAAAGCAATTTATCATTTGAAAAAATAAATAAAATAAATCAACGACGATTAATGGTTGGTCCATAAAGAGAGAGAAAGGGACAAAAAGATAGAAAGAAGTTCATCATTTGGAGAGTTTTTTGTGATATGAAGTATATTCGTAGTAGTCTTTAGTACGTATGCAGCTTCTAGAAAACGTTTTTTTTACTCTATTAGGTTTTATTTTCTATTAATAACATAAAACAATTTTACACTGCACTAATAAATACCATAAAATACAAAACATAATTTTCAATAAAATATTACTACCGAAACAAACAAAACTTCAAAATAATTACAGAATATCAAACTCAATCAACCCCATATCCCATCTAGGGGTAATTCTACAATAGCTATATGGGTACTTAACCTCTAATAGATAAAATCTCACATCAATAGTACCCATCATCATATTGTTTGGTACCCTAAATTTTTATTTATTATTTAAATTTAATATATATAAAAAATCATAAAATATCAATATCACATATGATGGTACTTATATCACATTTGATAATATTAATTGAGTGGGTACCATACCCACAAAAATAGTGTAATTATTATAGAATGAACCCATCCAGATAAGGTGAACGTAGTATCCACCGAATGCCTTGTCTTGTAATTTTCTGGAAATCCAGTCAAAATAACTATGTTTGATTACAGATAGATTAGTGAGAAAATTGCAAAGAAAGAAATTGGAGCAATTTTGTGATAGGATAAAGTTGACGGTAGTACTAGAGGAGTGGGTTGGTGACCAAGATTCCAACTTCCAAGTCTATTTGTACAAACCAAATAAAGCAAGCGCGTATCCATCACTAATAATTGCCTTTTCATTTAAGGTATGCTGACTCTTTTCTTTTGACTCGGGTAAAATGCTAATCTACCAGTACTTGGAATTTTTGCTCTACTTTTGCATGAGCTGCGCCATCATCAACTATATGTACGAAAAGACAAAAGTATTACGTTCTAAATTTATTGATACATGTTGATCTAGAAGGAAATATTATTTTGTGTAATGGGACAAAATCTCGGGATTTCTGATCTGGTCTTTAAAAATGTACATTTTTTTTTATAAAAATATTTAATGTTTATAAATACAATAAAATTTGAAATTTATAACCTCAGCTTTATAATAAGAGTGTTGTTATTTAAATTAGACATTGATATTTCTGCATCATTTGATGCGAAAATTTCAATGTTTGGTGTAGATTAGTGCAAAAATATTATAAATTGGTGTGGAAATATCATTAGCCTATAATAATTGCTCTTTGATTAAGATAACAATGGATTTATAAGGTAAAAGTAAAACTATCAACACAACAAATCATCACAATATTTTCACAATTATTGATGTGAAAATGTTTTATGTGGATGAGATTTGAATTAAGGAATCAGATCTAAAAGTGGCTCATTTTATTTGATTGGTTGGACTGGTTGCATTGCGCTGGACACAATTATACATGGGTTAAGCTTTTAGTTGGCGTGATTGCCGTCAAGCCAACTTATTATTTCAATATCTCTCTTTCTTTCTTTTTTTGGTTAATTTCATGAACATGTAAAGTAAATAAATATGTATAAAATTAGCTGGTTTATTTGAGGTTGATCACCAAATAATTGGGCTGGGTTGGGTTTTAATTTATCCAACCAATTTGATAAATTGATTTTCTGGAACTTTCTCTTGTCAAGATTCTCACTGACACAGAATCATCTCCCACAATTTCATTTTTAAACTTGATTTTTTCATTTTTCTTAATTTGCAGTTAGCAAAACAATATTTGCATTGCCCATTTTCATCCTAAAACAATATTTATTTTTCTTGTTTATTCTTTCTTTTTATAGCTACGCCAGCAATCTTCTTTTTCATCATGCACATTGTTCATAACTGATGTAGTACACTACATTCCTTTTGGCTGAAATTATAAAATTAAAGAATCAAGACTCAAGAACTTAAATACTTGCATCAAATTATCCTTGGAAATTTGGTCTTAGTCTAAAAACAATATTGGTTAAGGTCAGAGAGGATATGAACCTT
Source organism: Fagus sylvatica (assembly GCA_907173295.1). Taxonomy (NCBI): domain Eukaryota; kingdom Viridiplantae; phylum Streptophyta; class Magnoliopsida; order Fagales; family Fagaceae; genus Fagus; species Fagus sylvatica. Next base: position 51,208,350 of record OU015762.1, on the reverse strand, counting down.
GAGGGATAGCTCAACTGGTCCGGTCTTGGGTGTATTAATCCCCAATAGTCACTAGTTTGAGTCCCCTCAGGGCCACCTACTCAAGGCAAAGCCTTGCGCTTATTGTGGTACATGTGTTAGTAGGGTGCTACGTATCCCCCTGGATTAGTCGAAATACACATATCTACGGAATACTGGTCTGGACACCCAAGGTTATTAAAAAAAAAAAAAGGTCAAAGAGGATATGGAAAAAGATAGTGTTGTTAAATATATTTCAGTATTAATGCAAACATTAGCCATTTTGACCTATTTGTAGGAAAAGGTTAATTTCCTGCAGACAAAATTTTTTCTCCAAACCTATTTGTAGGAAAAGGTTAAAAAGAATATGGTGTTGTCAAGTTTAATAAAATATATTTCAGTATTAACACAAACATTGACCATTTTGAATTTTAATAAAATGGTAAAAGGAATTAATTTAAATCTTACTCAAAGAAGAGGAAGAAGAAAGAATTTCATGTCACTCTCTCTCTTTTTTTGATTGATAATTTTCTACACCCAAGAACCCAGCATCACAATTCCATTTTTGTCTAAATTTCGAAGTAGGTGGACTTTTAGATGCGGTATTTCGTTAGTGATTCTTTCGGGACCGTGGCTTGTCACATGAGTCTGAATTTCATATTTCCGTATGTGAAAAGAAGTATAAATATCTCCATATACTAGACGCTCGCTAATGAGTACCGCATCTTCAGAATTGTAACCCTCCCATGGCATATAAGCTACTAATACGTTTTTTCCCAAAGCGAGTTCGCCGCCAACTGTAGCAGCACCGTCCGCTACAATTTGTCCCTTTTTGATGCATTTA
>OU015762.1:51159668-51207409 GCA_907173295.1 Fagus sylvatica | reverse complement strand
AAATTTTTCCAACAATAATTACAAAAAGAAAATTTTCAAAATTAACTTTGATAAAATATTATTTAAGATTGATTATGTCACAATAAGATTAAATAGATTAGTCATTTTATTAATGAAAATGAGATGTTAACAAAAATAAAATTAATTACTAATTTTGCATCTCAAAAAATAAGAAAAAAGTAAAATAAATGTAATTTAATCAATATTAAATATATAAAGGCGCCAGTTATAGTTGTCGCCTTAAACCTTAAACTGTATCAAGCCCCTAGTTTGACTAATTCAATGCTACTTTGGACAGTAATCGGGTAGATACATACTTCCAAGGATTCCGTTCCTCACCCCTTCATTGTCTCTCTAGCAGGGGCGGAGGCAGAAAAAAATTTTAGGGTGGGCTAATTGCAAAAAAAAAAATCAGTTCCCATGTGTGCCTTATTTTCCAGTTCCCATGGTGCCTTATGGGTATCCATACTCGTTCTGTCCACGTGTCTAACTTGTCAAAGATTAATAAAAAAAAAAAAAAAAAGAGAAAAGTTCAACTAAATCCATCCACAATCGCAATTCATAAAAAATTTCAAAAGAAATAGGACAAACACACAATGGTAACATTTAACCAATAAATCTAAAATCATCATATTGTCCAAAAAAAAATATCCTTAATTGTAGAAATAAATTTAGTGGAAGATGAAAATCCACAGAGGTTTAGGTAACTAGGATTCCTATTGTCAAATATAACCTGTTTTAGGGTTTTGGACACAAAGATTTCAAGAAGAAAAAATCAGTGAGTGCATAATAATACCTAAAAGAATTCTCCAATTTCCATTTTCTTCAAGCTATTTTGACTTGCAATTGATGGATTAAATAAACAATGAAAATGGTGAGTTTGATTTGGTGTTTGACGTTTGTACAGGAAAAAGAGGTGTGCTTATCATGTACAAGAGAGGTAGAGAAAGAGGATGTAAGAGATTTGAAGAGGGTGCATATTGACAAGAGAAAAAGGGCTAGGCGAGGTTAGTGATTGGCGGCTAGGATTTTGATTAGAGAGAGGTGTTTAGAGGTTGTTAGGGTTTAAATGGGAAAGAAAATTATGGTATACACATGTGAGTGAAAGTTATACATGCCAAAAATAAAAAATAAATAAAATAAAAAGAGTTGAAGAATTAATGTAACATAACTGGACCCAAACCTCTAGACTTAAACTTTTGAATTAAGTAGCGTTCTTATACGTTATATTAAGACCTTGATTGGAGTTTCTCAAATGTGTTATCTCCCTATATGATTCTCAAGAATGGCGTACGAGTTGCCTATGGATGACGCGTAGGAAAAGAAAAAAATCCATAGGCAATGGGGAGTTAGAAAGACTTGTTCGTGGCCCAGGTTGAGATCTTGAAGCCCACAAAGAGGGAAATGACTCGTACATATAGGGGATATTGTTGGGTATACACATATAAGTGTAAGTCTCATCGCCTTTGAACCTTCAATGGGATGGGGTAAGATGCACCCCGTAGGCAAGGCCAAGTCTTGAATGCCTACACAACCACACACAATTACCAAACCTCATAAATCATACTTAGAATATCGCAAGCAACATTTGCACACCTCACAGATGCAGATACACTTACAAACACAAACTAACTTAAACCTTATCAAACTAACTTAAACGTCATCATACCTGGAACAAACTCTCAAATATCAACTCACAATTTTGCACTCTCAAGCACAAACCCAAAACTTCCGAAGGTCATCTCATACTAACAAATTAAATAAATAAAAAATTCTTTAATATGATATGAGATTTTAACTCCTATTACTCGGTAGATATATAATGAAGATCAAATTCTTTTTTGATAAGGAATGATTAGATTTTCCTTCTACATTAAGAAAATCCAAATAGATAATCAAATCAAAATATAGAAATTTGAGGTATTTTTCTTCAGATTAAACTACCCAAAAGGCACCTATCAGTTTAGCATTGTTTTAAACAATATGATATGAAAATCAATCACTTGCAAAAGTGGTGTCAAAGTAATTACCATTTGCTTTTGCTTACCTGCGTTCAAGATTATAAAATGATAGATAGCATAGAAAAGGGAATTAATAAAAGAAAAAAATTAAGGTGATGATTGCAATATTTCACACAGGATAGCTAGATACCTTGAGAACCACCAAAGCAAGGAGAATCCTTCCACTCCTCAAAATGTAACCTGAGGATTTCCCTTGCTTTGTCTTTTAAATATTTAGCACAGTCAACTTGGAGTAATGAGCAAAGCTTTGACACGGCCCCAACCTTCAACATCTCTTGGAGCACCATATATGTCCCAGAAAACTTGGATATCATTGAAAGGATCAAAACTGCTCGATCATCAGCTGTTGCTGAAACCCTCAAGATCCTCGTAGAGACCACAGCAATGCTTCCTCTATGACTTATAAACTGAGCTCTCCCATCAGGACAGGAACACAAATGAAATAGTATCCCTAAAATAAGCTCCGTGGTACTGTTTTCAGGAAAACCCAATTCAAGCTCAATGAGCTCAAAAACTGTGCCTGCTTCAACCATCAGGATTTTATTTCTACCCCATGGACAAGCCTCTAACAACACGTGCAAAGCGGCTTTGATTCCTTGTTGAGTAATCCCACTTCTTAAAACTCTTACAATCCCATTAAAGAATTCAGGTTTCAATCTTTCTAGTACACTTGAGTTTGTAGCTTCGATGATTGTCTTCAACACTAACATCGTGTGAGATTTCACAGTGACATGATTTTTCATTTCACAACATAAAACCCACGTCAAAGATTCAATAATATGAACATTTTCCACAAGAAATTGCTTTGTTTCAGCTGAAGGAATCTTAATAAAGTTAAGTACACCAAAGGCTTCTTCAAGACCATCAATTTGGCCTTGTTTGAAACATGTTACAATAAAAATCAACATGGCTTTTGGCACACCGGCCTCCACCATGTACTTCCTATTCCTTTCATTTTCGGCTGCGAGTATCTCCAATTTTCTAATAGTTTTGAGCTGAATCTCAGGCTGCCAAAGGTGTTTGATGAGTTTTTGGACTTGAAACTTGTCGAGAGGTGGTTTAGGCGTGGGAATCCGATCTATTCCATGTGAGGCATTTTGGGTGCACCAAGCTTGGATTAGCCGGCGCAATGTGTGATTAGGGGTTAAGTCTGAGTCTTTTGGCAATGGTTGCTTGGTGACTGGACAGGTTGTGTTCTTGCTTGTGAATAGCCATTGTTCAATGCTTTCTCGGTCGTATGTGATGCCTGTAATGGCGGTCACAGGGTCTTTCATGATTTGTAGGGATATGGGGCAAATAAAATATTGAGGAACTTCAATTTCATCCATGAAACAATACAAAACAAAAACAAAAATTTTTATATGGGGTTATCTTAGACTTAGTTATTTTGTAGGAACTAAGAGAATTGAGATATGGACAAGGTTGTAGTGGTTACACTGGTAAGAGAACGCGGCTTTACATTAACAACTATGAGAGAGAGAGAGAGAGAGCAAGTCATACAAGTCTACGTTTCTAACCAATAATCCATTCTAAAGAAGATTAATTCAGTGGTCAAAGAAGGAAGTTGTGGACCACGGCGAAATCTAAACTATATGACTACGTGGAATTAATATATAAATTAATAAATAATAGAATAGGCTGTGAATTCCAGTTAAGGTTGTTTGGTTCATTAGAATGAAATATAAACTATAGCCAGATTCTATGTATTGAATAAACTTGTCAATTTTTTTGCAAAAAGAAAGTAGAATTTAAACTTGTCAAAACATGGCATTAATGGGGTGATTTCCTTCTTGTCAAATACGGTTAGGGAAATTACAAGTGGTTAGGAAAATAGTATAATAAGCATAGCAGATAAGAATGATAATACTAATACTAACATTTATAGGATGAAGTGAGATAGAATTCAAAGTCCATCATCATTCTTGTAGGATAGCTTGCAACCTCCCCACACATAGAGAAAATTATATGGGAGTAATCATTCCACGCGGTTTCAAGACTTATAGTCATATACTATGAGAGAAAAGATGCATATATTTGATATATGAAACAATTATTATGCATATATTGGAGACATATATGATATATGAAATAATTATTACTTGTTGGAGACATATAATGGCACATAATTACTTCTACATTATTATATATATTGGACCTAGCACCATTTTATTTTCAAATGTCTCCTTATTATCCCCTCCGTCTCATTTTATTTGTTTGTTTTAACCAAATCCAACTTATTTTATGTGAATATCATAAAATATATTTATATCACTTTTTTTTATTAAAATCATACAAAACAGAGGGATAAAAGGTATTAAATTTTTCAATAAATAAATGGCTTATTTATAAAGCTATTAAAATCGTGTTAATTGACTTTTTTAAAATAGACAGTAATAAAATTGAAAAATAAAAATAAAAAAAGGCCATAAGGGACCAAAGCTTGCCTAGATTAAATTCCCCACCATTAAAGATACCCTTTATTTTTTCTTTTTGGCTTGGTCACCACAAATATAGCTAGACTTGTACACATGGACATAAAAGCATCTTTGCTTAAAGCATAAGAAATTAAAAGTGAATAAATTTTTTTTTTTCCTTTTTCATTTCATTTTGACTTGGTACAAAATGAACAAAACTTTCCTCTAAATTAAATTTAAATTGGAAGAAAGTTTTTCAAACTTAGGTATGGGACAATACAAAAAGCATTCACAATGTATTTCTAATCACATGATCAACATAAATTCTTTAATAATCTACGTAAGATATGTAATAGATTTAGAGAAATACGTTCTAAATGGGTTTGAAATTTGGAGGATAATTTTGTCTGTAGAAAATTATCAATCAAAAAAAGAGAGAGCGACATGAAATTCTTTCTTCTTCCTCTTCTTTGAGTAAGATTTAAATTAATTCCTTCTACCATTTTATTAAAATTCAAAATGGTCAAATTTTATTGTATTTATAAACATTAAATATTTTTATAAAAAAAAAACAACACTATCTTTTTCCATATCCTCTCTGTACATTTTTAAAGACCAGATCAGAAATCCCGAGATTTTGTCCCATTACACAAAATAATATTTCCTTCTAGATCAACATATATCAATAAATTTAGAACGTAATACTTTTGTCTTTTCGTACATATAGCTGATGATGGCGCTGCCCATGCAAAAGTAGAGCAAAAATTCCGAGAGACACGACGTAATGGTAGATTGGAATTTGGGATGGAGTGCATTACCCGAGTCAAAAGAAAAGAGTCAGCATACGTTAAATGAAAAGACAAATATTAGTGATGGATACGCGCTTGCTTTATTTGGTTTGTACAAATAGACTTGGAAGTTGGAATCTTTGTCACCACCACTCCTCTAGTACTACAGTCAGCTTTATCCAATCACAAAATTGCTCCAATTTCTTTCTTTGCAATTTTCTCACTAATCTATTTGAAGTCAAACATAGTTATTTTGACTGGATTTCCAGAAAATTACAAGACAAGGCATTCGGTGGATACTACTTTCACCTTATCTGGATGGGTTCATTCTATAATAATCACAATACTTAATTAGGTATTATCAAATATGATATAAGTACTATCATATGTGATGTTGATATTATATAATTTTTTATATATATTAAATTTAAATAATAAATAAAAATTTAGGATACCAAACAATATTATGATAGGTACCATCTATTAGAGGTTAAGTACCAATATATATATTGTAGAATTACCCCTAGATGGGATATGGGGTTGATTGAGTTTGATATTCTATAATTATTTTGAAGTTTTGTTTGTTTCGGTAGTAATATTTTATTGAAAATTATGTTTTGTATTTTATGGTATTTATTAGTGCAATGTAAAATTGTTTTATGTTATTAATAGAAAATAAAACCTAATAGAGTAAAAAAATGTTTTCTAGAAGTTGCATGCGTACTAAAGACTACTACGAATATACTTCATATCACAAAAAACTCTCCAAATGATAACTTCTTTCTATCTTTTTGTCCCTTTCTCTCTCTTTATAGACCAACCATTAATCCTCGTTGATTTATTTATTTATTTTTTCAAATGATAAATTGCTTTCTCACTTTTTTTTTAGTGTAAATTCTGAATTTGGAGTATGTTTTACGGTTTGAGACTCCTATATAAATTGCATATATATATTTAGAGTCTATTTTGTGAATGAATATTTTTGTTTATATAATTATTTGAAATTATAAGAAATATTAATTAATAATTTTCTAATGTAAACCAAATAACAGAAAATGTTTTATCTCATTTTCAAGACCATAGCCAAACAGAAGATAACAAGTCATTTTTCCAAAATAAAGATAAATAAATAACATCTGATCATGACACCTTGGACTAGTGAAATTTGTAATGCTTATAAGTATGGATAAATTTTATTTTTTCACACTTTAGTCAAAGTACAGAATGGTTTGAGTCAGTTCATACGTTAACATTATTTGTCTTGCTTTCTGCTTCACTAGCTTCAAGTCCAAAGTCAATTGAGTAGTTTACATGAAGAGTCAATCAAGTCAATGCATTTACATTGCTTTTGTAGTAAGCTAGCTAGCTAAGTGGATAGGATAGAATCTCTCTAATATATATACACAGAGAGAACTTAGCGATCGAAATTGTGAAATATCATATAAGGTTCCATTTGGGTTAGCTGTTTGAAAATGTACGTTTTTTAAAAAGTGTATTTAGAAAATATAATTTTAAAAATCACAATTAAACGTTTGGATAATTTTAATCTAAAATTGTTGTTTCAGGTACAAATGACGAAAAAGACTTAACTATACTTTTAAGTTATCTGACTATTTTTCAAATGTTATGAATGTTACGAATAGTAATAAGAACAAATAATAATAATAATATACTTAGCTATGCCTATGTACTAAAAAAATGTACTAAAGATGTAGGACATCACTTTTAATGGCCTGATCCTATCAAAATAATTCAAACCACGCATAGTGGCTTGATGCTATCAAATCTGGCAGACTTCACGTGGGCTCCTTGAAACTCCAACCAAAAGCAAATGTCAAAGTCTATATGTTAAAGAAAGGTTCAGAAAGTCCAAGCCAAAAAAGCAAATATCAAGTCTAGAAAAAAAAGAAAGAGTTACTAGTGGTAGAAAATCCATGCAAAGAAGCAAATTTGGTACAAGAAAGTCCAACCAACAAGTTACTGGACCTAGAAAAAACTAATGAAGAACCAGGCATGGTCTTCCTTTAAAAGAAGCAAAGAAGTCACTGGTCAGTCCAATAAAAATCGAGAGGCAGACGCGACAAAAAATAGAGAGGTGCATGGAAGAGCAGAGGTGGACATCGTTGAAGAGAAAAAGAGAACAGGTGAGTTAGATTTTTGCCTGATATTTTGGTTATAAAGAATAAAGTTGAGGATAGTTTAGATATTTGCACAAAACAAAAGAGCGGTGCGTACACAAAATTTGGGGTGCAAATTGCGCCTATTGAAAAAGCATCAGATCACCTCCAGTTTCTAAACGCTATATTTGTGCGATTTTAGCAAAATTGTGTTTTTAAAATCACGGGGCCAAACGTCTTAAGATTTGCGATTTTTATGCAAATCGCGCGTTTACCCTGAAAATCGTGGGGCCAAACTGGCTCTAAGTCAATACAGCGTGCTCATTTAATGGTCCAAAAAAACTCTAGCACCAACATTAATTCGAGCTTATATTATTAAATTATTTAAGAATTTTCATCTCTATTCTTTTACGTACCTTTTGTAATACTCCAAATGCCGTGTTTGGTTGATTTCTTTGGTGCTTTTTCATGGCCCAAGATGTCGGCTGGTCATGGAATCCTTTTCTTTGGATATTTTCAGTAATTCTAAGTCCACTTTTGCTTTGTTTGTTTCTGAATGTTGTTACCTGGGATTCTGGATTCGGACATGCCTTCTTATATTTGTTGCAAATGCATGCATTCTCCTCTAGAAATTCCCTTTGAATTAACACTCAACGAAAGCTGATCTTTTGCATTATAATTAATAATTAGTAACCTATTGGTCTCGTTACCAGAAGCATCTAATCACTAAAGGCTAAAGCCTAGTGAATATATATATATAATTAGCTGCTAATTAAGTTGAAACCACAAAAATGGAACTTTCAAAATGAGTAATGCTTTTCAACCTATAAATTAATGGAGGATAACTTTTCAAGAGAAATATAGCTAGATCTCATAGTGCTTTGGGAGTTGTTGAAAAAAAAAAGAAAAAAAAGCACCAAATTAATTTGAGACATAGGGCATGCGATTGAGACCATAATATATTAACCTGTTTAATATATCTATATGCACACAACTTATGCATGCATGACGGTTTTAGACTTTTAGGTTTAGTGTTAGGTTTTGAACCATTAAAAATCCACTTATTATTATTATTATTATTTTATTTCCCTAGCTAGAGTAAAAGGTTAAGGGGATTCCAACAGATTGAACTTGTACTCTCTCCATGGGAAGAGACGAGTGTACCATGTTTGTTTGGTGGTCATGACTAGTGAATCTTGTGTTAATACTTACTACTAGGTATAAGCAACATGTTGTTTATGTCATTATGTGTACGTGCCTAAAGTTTGTGGATATCCATTTTAATCTTGGTTCATATATATATATATATAGAACTTGCTGGAAATTCAGTAGAGATGGATAGAGAAAAGTCTTGTATTATTTTATTTTATTTTTGCATAAAGTTATATGTAATTCGACCAATAGTTTGAACAAATCACGCTTAATGTTTCTTGCAAGTTGCCTACTGACATAAAGTTGAGTTCTCAGACTTATGGTTGTGCACCCAAGTCGTCCCAACCAGAAGATTCTAGTGTCAAAGGATGAGATCATGAGACACGTTTTGGGGGGAGACTTATAGACTATCAATAATTAATCAGGAAGGTGTAGAATGACCGGCGACGATTTTTATTGAGAAAAGTATATACATTCTTGGATTGAGCAAGCAATACGTATTATTTGAATAAGTTTAGGACCATATAATTTTTCACAACTTTAAGTATAATTTGTTGAGATGTGTTATGCTGGTTGATGAAAAATATAGGTGGATTCAGTGATAGGCCACGGTGGAATAAATATTAACCACTCACAAAATTATACGACCATGAATTATGCATAAAGTTGTGATGGTAGGGACGTTGATATGATTTTGAACATCTAGATATGATTAATATTAATTATTTGAGCAAACTGTTCTAGATAGTAATGACTATCATGATGGATAGTAACGAATAACGATAGAGGCATATCAATTTTGGTTTTTTCTCCCTCTCTCATTCTTCTAGTTTAGGTCTCTTCTTGAATTATAATGTCAACAAGATTAATTATTTTCTATATGTTTGTTAAGATCCATGGTTCTGGACTTTGGGTATTGGTCAAAGTTAGACTTAAAAATTGGTGGGTGTACAAAGCTCTGAGGACATGACTATATCCAGATATTATAGTTAATCTGTGAAAGTATATATATAATTTTTTTAGAGCAAAAAAAGAGAGTTTCTTTTTTGTCAAAAAATTTAGGCTTGATTTTGGTGACGAGTGTTTATATATAGAACTATATATTTTATTATTTGAAGAAATATATGATGCGTCAATATTCTAATGGAATATGCAAATATAGGAGGTTTTATATGGAATAATTACCTAACATGAGAAAAGGGAAGGAAATAGAAATTTGGAGCACAATTATACTTTCATTGTTCTTTTGGGAAGGTTTGGCATCTTGATGTCGACTTTTCGCCACCTAGGGCTGTAGGATCTCACTTAAGTGGCAATGACCTCTTTCTTTCCTCAACCTAAGAAATAATGTAACGAAGGGGATTCTTATTTGTAGAAAATGTACTTCAAACTTGGAACGAGCACCTAAAATGTTGGCTACTGACCAGGAGGAATAAAATTGTTTGTTTGAGAATACATTTTAGGCTAAACAATTGTTTTCGTCCCTAAACTTTGCATGAAATTCGGTTTTCGTCCCTGAATTTTGAAAAGTTTAATTTTCATCCCTGAACTTTGATTTTTTTTAAAAGGACAAAATTTATATGTAAAAATGAACTTTTTCGAAGTTCAGGACGAAAAACGAATTTCATATAAAGTTTAGGGATGAAAACAATAGTTTAACCTACATTTTAATATTTCATGTAATGAGGCTGAAATCTGTTTCATGAATTTATGGGCAGGCAGAAGGCTTGATAATAATAAATTACGGCCCTGTCTCCAGGCTCCATCCTAGGCCCAAGTTATTAGTTATAACTTATACGTATATCGTGGTCCATTAAGTTGAAATTGAAACAAGTAAACAACTAGTCCATTAACTTGGTTTGGTCGTTAATAAAACAAATACGTTCAACTAGAACAAAACAACAACAGCCCACTAAACTCAAGTGGGTTCAGTTCAGTTCGCATCAAAGTACTAAAAAAAATAAATAAACCTATGTTGTAAGTTTTGTTATTAAAATCCCAATTTGAATCTTAAAATCTTACGATTTTACGATTCAATATTATGAAAACGATTCAAATCTTAACTAAATCTTAAATGTGGTAGAATCTTAATAGAATCTAGATTTGAATCTTAGAATCTTTAGAATCCCGATTTTCTTCCGATTCTATACGATTCTACTGCACAAGGTTTAATGAGAATATGGCTTGTGTTGGGCTGATTTTTAGTATGTTAGTAGCCCAAATACTGAATAGCCCATTAAATAAAAAGTAAAGCAAACCCTAATCCCCTAAAACAGAAGTGGAGAGACCGAGAGAGTGAGAGACTGAGAGTGTGAGACTCTAAGACTGAGAGAGTGCCATCTCTGCTATCGCAAGTCGTAACCAAGTTTGTTCCCTCTCTTCTGTTTTCTCTATTCGGCCTTCACATGAATTCTCGCTTGATTCATTTTTAATTTGGTACTGAGTAGTGAGCACTGAGCCACTGACTATTGAGCCGAAGTGATTGTGAACTTGAAAATAAATTAAGAGATTTTGATGATCTTCTCATGGATGATTTAGATGGAAGCAACAACATGGATGAAAATCTTGTTTATGGTGAAGGTCTCCTATTAGAGGACAACATTCATCAAATTAATGATGATCTTGGTTTTTAGATCTTGGTTATTCACATTGAACAATAAGTAATGTGTTATTTTTGTCACAAAATCACCATTGTGGAAAATGGTTGGGAAATATTTTGATTTATGTAGTGTTATTATTTGGAATATTATGTATGTTTGTAGTTGTGTGGTATTAAAACTTGGAACTTAAAAGTTTGAAATTTGAAATTTGTCATTTGGTATTTAGTAGTTGATGACTTATTGCATTTTATAAGTTTTATGTCCAAAACTTATTTATTTTTCAATGATTCTTTCACATATGTTATGAATTATAATTATTTATACATTTTTTATTTACGGAAAGTAAAATCTTACGATTTACGATTCAAATCTACGATTCGATTTGCGAAACCCTCCCAACAATTCAAGGTAGAATCTCGATTTTAATAACTATGGTTGTAAGCCACTTGATTCCTCAACCTGTAGGGAGAGAGAGAGATATTGCCGTTTGCTTGCTGATGCGACATACAATCTTCAGGAAACAGTAAAATGAAAAGAAATATAAGGTACAGATTCTCGCTTTTTTCTAACTGTGTATATATTTGCTTCTTTTTTTTTTGACAAAGTGGATATTCTTTAGCTTTTTATTGGCTTCACTTTGAGCTTGGCTTCTGAGTTCCGATTGAATTTTTAGCTTCGAATTTACTTTTAAAGGACTTGTTTTTCATTGTAGAATGAATGAATTTCTGGGGTTTTGTTCTCATTGCATGTTTTTTTTAGTTTCACACTAGTTACTAGGCGCAAAATGTGATTGCTCTCTATAATTAATGTCTTCAAGGAGTTGCACATAAAGTATTAGACATTTGAAAAAAGAAAAGAAGCAAACTTGTTGAATGGTGCACTCAGAAGAAAATAGGTGATGTGGGTTTTATAAATGAAGGTCAAAATCTACAACCACTTTATGAAACTACTTCATTTGCCATTTACCCACTTGCTTAATTCAATCAATTGTAGTATGAATTTACAGTTTTTGGTGCATACATCTGTTTGTATAGTGTGTAACAGATTCCCAGTACATTTACATATGTTGATTTTAGATTTGTTAGTTCCTTTTATAGAAGCTGTGGCTCTTAGAAATGATCTTTTATCAGTTAAGAGAGAGAGTAATAGGCAATCACATATTGAAGGAGATGCAAATTTTTTATTAATTGCAACTCAGGAAAACAAAAGATTGATTGGAGAATTAGTCTAATTTTAGATTGTGAGTATATTAGTCGAGAAGCAAATTTGAAGGCTATAGTTCATTGTGTTGATAAAGAAAAAAAAAAATAACAATGAGCCTTGTGGCCCAATGGCATTGCGCCATTGCTTGTTCTCCTTTATGAGGAGAACCAAAGTTTGAATAATAAAAAAAAAAAAAGCTAGTTAGAATAGGGTATCTCATGGAAGATACAGAAGTTCTGAACACAAGTTTCCTAGCGTTTTCTTTGAGATTGTTATTAATTGTTTTACAATATACATGAAAATATCACAAATGAACAAAAATTTCATAAAAAAGAGTTAGAAGATAATGAAATAAAACAATAGAAAGACATATAATCACAATGATGTTAAAAAACTTTAAAAAAAAAAAATTGATTGTATAAAAATAGTAGATTCTTTTCCAAAAGTATGCATCACTTACAAAATTTTACCAACAATAATTACAAAAAGAAAATTTTCAAAATTAACTTTGATAAAATATTATTTAAGATTGATTATGTCACAATAAGATTAAATAGATTAGTCATTTTATTAATGAAAATGAGATGTTAACAAAAATAAAATTAATTACTAATTTTGCATCTCAAAAAATAAGAAAAAAGTAAAATAAATGTAATTTAATCAATATTAAATATATAAAGGCGCCAGTTATAGTTGTCGCCTTAAACCTTAAACTGTATCAAGCCCCTAGTTTGACTAATTCAATGCTACTTTGGACAGTAATCGGGTAGATACATACTTCCAAGGATTCCGTTCCTCACCCCTTCATTGTCTCTCTAGCCCTTTCCCAGTTCCCATGTGTGCCTTATGGGTATCCATACTCGTTCTGTCCACGTGTCTAACTTGTCAAAGATTTAAAAAAAAAAAAAAAAAAAAAGTTCAACTAAATCCATCCACAATCGCAATTCATAAAAAATTTCAAAAGAAATAGGACAAACACACAATGGTAACATTTAACCAATAAATCTAAAATCATCATATTGTCCAAAAAAAAAATATCCTTAATTGTAGAAATAAATTTAGTGGAAGATGAAAATCCACAGATGTTTAGGTAACTAGGATTCCTATTGTCAAATATAACATGTTTTAGGGTTTTGGACACAAAGATTTCAAGAAGAAAAAATCAGTGAGTGCATAATAATACCTAAAAGAATTCTCCAATTTCCATTTTCTTCAAGCTATTTTGACTTGCAATTGATGGATTAAATAAACAATGAAAATGGTGAGTTTGATTTGGTGTTTGACGTTTGTACAGGAAAAAGAGGTGTGCTTATCATGTACAAGAGAGGTAGAGAAAGAGGATGTAAGAGATTTGAAAAGGGTGCATATTGACAAGAGAAAAAGGGCTAGGCGAGGTTAGTGATTGGCGGCTAGGATTTTGATTAGAGAGAGGTGTTTAGAGGTTGTTAGGGTTTAAATGGGAAAGAAAATTATGGTATACACATGTGAGTGAAAGTTATACATGCCAAAAAAAAAAAAATAAATAGAAAGAGTTAAAGAATTAATGTAACATAACTGGATCCAAACCTCTAGACTTACACTCTGTTTGGGAGGGGGGAAAGGAAGGGAATGGAATGGAAAAATAAGAATATTTTAAGAATATTCTTTTCTTTCCCCTGTTTGGAAGTTTAAGTAGGAGGGAATGGAATGGAATGGAAAGACCATTCCCTTGTTTGGAAGTTTAAGTGAGGGGAATGGAATGGAACACTCATTCCTCCCTATTCCCTCCAAATCCCAAATTTTCATTCCCCCCAAAATTGGAAGGAATAGGAGGGAATGAATTTAAGTTTAATGATTTTTTCACCAAACGTCCCAAAATGCCCTTAGTATTTTTGTAAAATCCTAAATTACCCTTATAGATTTGACATTTTATTTTCCTCAATTTCCATGGTATTTCTATAATATTGTATTTCTAAATGACCATGCATGGACCTTTAACAATATCAATTTTCTTTTAAAAGTTTATTTTGTGGACAATGAATCTCGAATTTCCATTTATTGGGATTATATTTTAGTTTATATTGCTTAGATTTTGTACTTGTTTATAATTAAGCGGATTTTATACCACCTGTTGTCCTGTACTGGTTTCTTTCTCTGTTAGCAAGGGCCAGAAAAATAGAAATAAACTCTCATGGTATTTCTATAATATTATTGTGACACCACAAGGTGTCATATATGGTGTAGTAATTCTATAGTATTATTCTATAGATTAATCTTACATTTTATAAAAATAAAGGGTATTATAGTAATATTGTTATAAAATGATTCATTTCCATTCCTTCTAATATTACTCCCAAACAAAGTTACTTACATTCCATTCCATTCCATTCCTCTATTTTAAAACATCCAAACAAGATTACTTAGTTTCATTTCATTCCATTCCATTCTATTCCATTCCATTCCATTCTATTCCATTCCCTTATAATTTATTCATTCCATTCCCCTCTAAACTCCCAAACGAAGCCTTAAACTTTTGAATTAAGTAGCGTTCTTATACGTTATATTAAGACCTTGATTGGAGTTTCTCAAATGTGTTATCTCCCTATATGATTCTCAAGAATGGCGTACGAGTTGCCTATGGATGACGTGTAGGAAAAGAAAAAAATCCATAGGCAATGGGGAGTTAGAAAGACTTGTTCGTGGCCCAGGTTGAGATCTTGAAGCCCACAAAAAAGGGAAATGACTTGTACATATAGGGGATATTGTTGGGTATACACATATAAGTGTAAGTCTCATCACCTTCAAACCTTCAATGGGATGGGGTAAGATGCACCCCGTAGGCAAGGCCAAGTCTTGAATGCCTACACAATTACCAAACCTCATAAATCATACTTAGAATATCGCAAGCAACATTTGCACACCTCATATAAAGTTTAGGGACGAAAACAATAGTTTAACCTATATTTTAATATTTCATGCAATGAGGCTGAAATCTTATTCATGAATTTATGGGCAGGCAGAAGGCTTGATAATAATAAATTACGGCCCTGTCTCCAGGCTCCATCCTGGCCCAAGTTATTAGTTATAACTTATACGTATATCATGGTCCATTAAGTTGAAATTGAAACAAGTAAACAACTAGTCCATTAACTTGGTCTGGTCGTTAATAAAACAAACACGTTCAACTAGAACAAAACAACAGCAGCCCACTAAACTCAAGTGGGTTCAGTTCAATTCGCATAAAAGTACTAAAATAAAAAATAAAACCTATGTTATAAGCTCTGTTATTAAAATCCCGATTTGAATCTTAAAATCTTACGATTTTACGATTCAATATTATGAAAACGATTCAAATCTTAACTAAATCTTAAAGGTGGTAGAATCTTAATAGAATCTCGATTTGAATCTTAGAATCTTTAAAATCCCGATTTTCTTCCGATTCTATACGATTCTATTGCACAAGGTTTTTTTTTTTTTGGGCCTCCAATGAGAATTTGACTTGTGTTGGACTGATTTTTAATATGTTAGTAACCCAAATATTGAATAGCCCATTAAATAAAAAGTAAAGCAAACCCTAATCCCCTAAAACAGAAGTGGAGGGATCGAGAGAGTGAGAGACTGAGAGTGTGAGACTCTGAGACTAAGAGAGTGCCGTCTCTGCAATTGCAAGTCGCAACCAGGTTTATTCCCTCTCTTCTGTTTTCTCTATTTCGCCTTCGCATGAATTCTCTCTTGATTCATTTTTAATTTGGTATTGAGCAGTGAGCACTGAGCCACTAACTATTGAGCTGAAGTGATTGTGAACTTAAAAATAAATTAAGAGATTTTGATGATCTTCTCATGGATGATTTAGATGGAAGTAACGACATGGATGAAAATCTTGTTTATGGTGAAGGTCTCCTATTAGAGGACAACATTCATCAAATCAATGATGATCTTGGTTTTTAGATCTTAGTTATTCACATTGAACAATAAGTAATGTGTTACTTTTGTCACAAAATCACCATTATGGAAAATGGTTGGGAAATATTTTGATTTATGTAGTGTTATTATTTGAAACATTATATATGTTTGTGGTTATGTGGTATTAAAACTTGGAACTTGAAAGTTTGAAATTTGAAATTTGTCATTTGATATTTAGTAGTTGATGACTTATTGCATTTTATAAGTTTTATGTCAAAACTTATTTATTTTTCAATGATTCTTTAACATATGTTATGAATTATAATTTTTTTTTTTATTTACGGAAAGTAAAATCTTACGATTTACAATTCAAATCTACGATTCGATTTGCGAAACTCTCCCAACGATTTAAGGTATAATCTCGATTTTAATAACTATGGTTGTAAGCCACTTGATTCCTCAACCTATAGGGAGAGAGAGAGAGATATTGCCGTTTGCTTGCTGATGCGAAATACAATCTTTAGGAAACAGTAAAATGAAAAGAAATATAAGGTACAGATTCTCGCTTTTTTGAGTTTTTCTAACCATGTATATATTTGCTTCTTTTTTTTTTTGACAAAGTGGATATTCTTTAGCTTTTTATTGGCTTCACTTTGAGCTTGGCTTCTGAGTTCCGATTGAATTTTTAGCTTCGAATTTACTTTTAAAGGACTTGTTTTTCATTGTAGAATGAATGAATTTCTGGGGTTTTGTTCTCATTGCATTTTTTTTAGTTTCACACTAGTTACTAGGCGCAAAATGTGATTGCTCTCTATAATTAATGTCTTCAAGGAGTTGCATATAAAGTATTAGACATTTGAAAAAAGAAAAGAAGCAAACTTGTTGAACGGTGCACTCAGAAGAAAATAGGTGATGTGGGTTTTATAAATGAAGGTCAAAATCTACACCCACTTTATGAAACTACTTCATTTGCCATTTACCCACTTGCTTAATTCAATCAATTGTAGTATGAATTTACAGTTTTTGGTGCATACATCTGTTTGTATAGTGTGTAACAGATTCCCAGTACATTACATATGTTGTTTTTAGATTTGTTAGTTCCTTTAATAGAAGCTGTGGCTCTTAGAAATGATCTTTTATCAGTTAAGAGAGAGAGTTATAGGCAATCACATATTGAAGGAGATGCAAATTTTTTATTAATTGCAACTCAGGAAAACAGAAGATTGATTGGAGAATTAGTCTAATTTTAGATTGTGAGTATATTAGTCGAGAAGCAAATTTGAAGGCTATAGTTCATTGTGTTGATAAAGAAAAAAAAATAGCAATGAGCCTTGTGGCCCAGTGGCATTACCTATTCTCTTTTATGAGGAGAACCAAAGTTCAAATCCCCTCTCTTCCATTGTTGTAACTATCGAATAATAAAAAAAAAATAAAAAAATAAGCTAGTTAGAATAGGGTATCTCATGGAAGATACAAAAGTTCGGAACACAAGTTTCCTAGCGATTTCTTAGAGATTGTTATTAATTGTTTTACAGTTCATGTAGTTCTAACTTCTAAGGTTTGTTCCTTGGTTTTAATGCTTTTTTTTTCCTTTCTCTTTTTACCCTTCAAATGGTTATATATTATTATTGGATTTGATGGTACATTGTCGATTAATTTTAGCATAAGAGGGCCACAAGTCTTAATAAAGAATTAAGAATAATAAAACTTATATTGTAAAATATACGTGAGTTCTTGCTTTGCCTACTTTTGGTTACAGTCAGTCCCATGTTATAACTTTGCTATCCTTTGAAATGTTGTAAAACCTCCTATAAGTACCTACCAGTTGAAAACATAGATAATGCAGTAAGAGTTTGACAATTGAAGAAATTTTTTAGACCATGTCGGAGATTTTTATGTGACTTTCTTTTGCGTCACTCATGTGCAAGTCTAGTTTGATCTATGGCTCCATTTGCAATAAGTAGCTTCCAGTATGTATTAGTAACAATTACTACAAGATTTGATGTGTCTTCTAGTTCTGGTGCTATTACTTTTTCCAATCTTGTGTTTGTAATTATACATTCACATTAATCTTTTATGTAGATTTTTCTTTACGGTACAGGTGCTATAATGTTAATGCATAAACGATACACTCTTTACTGCCCATTGCATCAATGGAGTCTCCTGTAAGTTTTTTCACTTGCTTCTTAATATTAAATTCTTATTATGCTTTAATCATTGTCACTTTGTTGTTGCCATTAATTAAACATGGTATCATGGTTTTAAAAACTAGACCATAAAAAGAACCAAAAAAGGGAGAGGTTGAATTGGAGACCTTTATCTTTTTCTCTAAATCAATTGTGTTCACTTTCTTTTGAATTTCAACGCTCAAAGCTCTCCTTTTATATGGCTGGTCTTCTTCTACTCGGGCTCTTCGTGCTACTCTCACTCTCACTCTGAGTGAACAATCTTGTATTTCTTCCTCTCGTTTGGTACCATATATCTGATCAATCTCTAGTCTTTCATGCCTTGGGATCACTGCTGGCAACATCTCATTCACGTGTCATTAAGCTCTGGGTCTTGATTGAAGCTTGAAGGAGAAGAATTGGTCCCAGAAGGCCCGCTAAACTTGCGAATGGTTTCTCTGTCGGACGGTCCAAATGTGGTCTGTAAAGTTGTAAGCGAGTATTCAAGTTGTCTGGTTTGAGAGTTTATAGAACCGGTTGAGTAGCTATTTCACAGTCAAACCAGTTGGACCGCCTGGTCCAATTCGTTTTTAAAACAGTGCATTGTACTGCTGAAATTTTCTTTCTCTTTAAGCCTTGGTTGTATGCTTCACAATGACACTCTAACTGAACCACTTCTCTGTTGTTTGGTACTGTCAAGTGGTTTTGTCTAGTAACACAATCAACCTTTATGAACATTGCTTTGTTTTGTCTATAATACACAGCCACTTGGAATTAAACTTGACAATTTAATGTCATCTTAAGCATTCTAAAAGTTTCTTTTAGCCTCAATTGTTGTCCACTAGCTGTTTAGTTGCCCTGTCTTTTTTATATACCTCACATCTTTCCTTGCTTTCAGTGCAATGAAACACAGGTCTCTAGTAGGATTGGTGACCGATCAACCAGTGATGTAGTTGTGAGACTACGAACACAGGATGGCCGAGATGATTGGATATACAAAGCAAGTATTTTGCTAACCGCCTTTCTGAGAATTGGCCAACATGTCAAATCCTTGACTCACGCAACTGTGTTGAGGTTCACTGTCTTGAATCTAACTTTGACTACCATGTCAATGTTCTACGCCTTCTCTATGTTGTCATAGATGGCTCAGTGGATGACACGTGTCATGGTGTTCGAAATGCTCAATGTGATTAGGAAAACTAATAAATCAATGATCAATGTAAATCTACGTGTTTAATACAACGACCGTGTATATGCCTCTAAATGAACCACATAATCATATGATGTGTGTTTTACTATTATCATTTTGACAAATATCACCTTTTATTCCTAAGTTTTTTTGGTATTTTTTTTTTCTCTCTTTCTCTCTATTTATTTATTATTTTTAATAGCTTGTGTGTTTGGATGAGCTTCTTCTTTTCTTTTCTTTTTTTTTTTAAGGAGAATATATGTTATACCTAGAAAAATTGAGATTTTAAAACTATAAGTAAACCAAATAAATAAATAAATAAAATTGAAAGATTGGCTCACCCAAACAATCTTACCTATTAACAATAAATTGAGTTTTGTAATTACAAGATATACAACAAGTTCTCTTTTGTTAATAACCTTGGGCCCAATAGCCTTGTAGCTCAATTAGTTGAGATTTTTTAGTGTTCTCCAAATAAGATATTTACAATTCAAATCTCTCTTCCTCAGTTATCGAATTATTAAAAAAAAAAAAAAAAAAAAACCTTGAGCTCAGTAGTATCTCCAATGCTATGGGTCAAAATTCAAGCCCCATGACCATGAGAAATAGGTTATATGATAGGGGATGGATTTAAAACCACTTGTCCATTGACTAGTTTAGCAAAAAAAAAAAAATTAAAACTTGTCCATTGACTAGGTTGGTGGGATTTAAAACCACAAATCGATGAAATCATGAAATAGGCGGTGGTATCTATATACCTTGTAGCTTGTACAAGAGAAGGAAAAAAAGAAAAAGAAAAAAAAAGGACGGATTCTCTTCCATTAGTAATATGTCCGTGCCAAGTTAATTATAAATTATACTATGAAGATTAATGAAAAGAATTTATTAATATAATCAAAATTAAAAAATAAAATAAATACAAAATTATATTACATGATGGAAGCATGTAACAGAGTTTAGAAGTAACAGAGTTTTGCCTAAAACAGATTTTAATATACCCACATGAGGGCAACACATCCTACTAAACCTTTATTATATTACATATTATATATAACAAGATGGCCTAAAAAGAGACATTTAGGCTTATATACCTTGCAAACCATGGTATAGAATATTTAAAAGGGTTTAGAAGTAATAAATGATTGAACAAATTTAGAATGCACAAATTAAGTTGAACTTAATTTTATTAGCTTAATTTATTTTTTTTTAAAAAAAAAAAAGTAAAATACAGAATCACCCTTGAAGTTTGAGCTAATGACAGAAACTATTAAGACTTCTCGAAAATATTCAGTTTACCTCTTAAGTACAAACATCACTTAACATTGTTTATATACTTTTTCCCAAAACTGTTTATACTTTAGGGGCAAACTTGATATTTTTAAAAAAAATTTAATAATTTTTGTTATTAACTCAAATCTTAGGATTGATTTCCGTAATTTACTTTAAAAAAAAATCTGTGTAAAAGTACACCTATGCTTAGAGAGGGGCCGAGGGGAAGAAGAGTTTTTAAAAAGTTATATATATATATATATATATAAATATATATATATATATATATATATATATATGAAAATAAGCCAGCATTTCATGTACTAGTGGGAAGTCAAGTCAAAGGCCCAAAGCACAAAAGTGAAAGGCAATGCAAATTAAAAATTGAAAGGGGCGGATCGAAGAAGTCTCAGACTTGCATTCATAGATCCAAAGAGATGGGAGTTCCAAAAAAAATTGTAAATGGGCTTTTGGCACACACAAACCCAATCATTGACATCCTAAGTTGGGCCCAATTGTTTCCAGAAAATGCTGGTTTAGTGTATCGGTTTGACCCAAACACGATGCTAGCCCAGCAATTCAAATGTTTTTTTTTTTTTGGGGGTTAAATTTCAAATGCTTTTATTCTTTATTTATTTATTTTTCTAATCTCCGCCATATTGGTTACATGCAGTCGTGTTTTTTATTTAATAAATAACTAGAAATTTCATTGATAATAATCAAATGTAAAGTACATCATATGCTAAAAGAGCAATAAAAAAATAAGGTAATTTTTCTATCCAAACAACAATACCAGAAATATTTAAAACAAAAATTATAATAGACTGAACAACCTAATTTCTAATATTTAAAACCACGTATAGTTCTCACTTCTTATAATAAAAATTTCAATTCATAAATCAATGGAGATTGTTGGGTATTGTTGCAGTCCATACTCTATAGCTTTACAAAATCCAGGAAAATCACACTCCAATACAATATTGCATAAACCAAATTCCAAACTGAATCTAGCAGCATCAACTGCACCCAACAAGTTACATGCTGTGGTTGGAACTTGGAACAATGTTGCTGCATGTCCAAAATTGAGAATGGCAAGCAGAATACCTTTACATGCGTCGCGTTTCTATTGGCTTTTGCTGGCACTTTACGCCACATCAATTAATTAAATTTTATTTCAAGATCGACAACAAAAGTATGCTCATAGTCTTCCATTCTTGTTTAACTTTTACAGTCCATGGTGGATGAACTAATATAGACAATCGTCTTCTTTGGTTTTGTATTAGCCCTATTAGCCTTTGGTTAAGTCCTTCATAACTCATAGGTCAATTACCCTTTAGCTTAATTATATGACAAGCTATCACGCTGCTAAGCCTGCTATAGTGCTATATATGCCACTACACGTTTATCCATCTTAAAGCCATGGACAAATGTTTGTTCAATTTCGCAAGCACAAGCAATATTATGGGCTTCTTCTCTCTTGATAAATCATTCAAGATTTTAAGATGCTAGTATATATGGATAAGATTGTACTTCCTTAAGCGTGGTTTATTAGCTCATTACTATTAATTGGTTTTATTCTTTTAGGATGTTGGTGGAAGGGTTCTTCTTTCTTCTCCTTCTACTAGCTAGGTCTGTTGAGGATCATGTTAAGGATCCTCTGCCTTAATCTAAGGCTTTCCATCTATATACTCATTGACCCGTAATTGTAGCAGCCCAATATTTCTTTCATTTATTTGTAATCTTTCCATACATTTAATTACCATCTATGTCTATGTAATTACTCCTATAAATGAAATGACTCACTACTGAAATAAGTGGTGGTTTTCAAACACTCACATGGTATCAAAGCTTTTGTGGATTAACCTCCCACGATCCCACCATGGCTGCTGAACCCTCCTCCACTCTTCTCCCTTTCAACACTCTCATCTACATGGTTACAATCAAACTTTCCTCCTCCAACTATCTCCTATGGAAGAGCCAATTGCTTCCTCTCTTAGAGAGTCAAGAGTTAATCGGTCATGTGGATGGAACTCTTGAGCCTCCACCCCGTTTTGACCCTGCAAATTGTTAGACACCAAACATCAAACACCTGGCATGGAAACAAACCGACCAATGCCTCCTTAGCCTCCTGCTGTCCTCCCTCACCGAAGAAGCCATGGCTGAAGTTGTGGGTCTCACCACCTCACGCGAGGTTTGGATTGCCCTAGAGAACACCTTCAGCCACCGCTCCAAGGCCCGAGAAATCCGTCTCAAAGACAACTTGCAACTGATGAAACGCGGCACCCGATCTGTTTCGGAGTACGCCCGTGCCTTCAAAACCATCTGCAATCAACTCCACGCAATCAGATGAGCTGTTGATGGCACCGACAAAGTGCACTGGTTTCTCCGCGGCCTCGGCTCTGAATTCTCGAGCTTCTCCACGGCTCAAATGGCCCTCACCCCTTTACCATGTTTTGCAGATCTAGTGCCTAAGGCAGAGAGTTTTGAGCTCTTCCAAAAATCGTTAGAGCCTGCTGTCCCGACCGTTGCAGCGTTCGTTGCTTCTAACCGCACCTCCCAAAAACCGAATCAACGGAACACTTCCTCTCTCAATCCTCAAGGTCGCACTGGTGGCCACGGTAGAGGCAGGGACGCTTCTCTGGTAGACGCCCTCCGCGTTGTTAGATCTGCCGTGTGGAAGGCCATTATGCGGATCAATGCAGGCAACGGTATGATCGCCATGGTCATGCCCCTGAAGCTCAGCTTGCCGAGGCCCTCACTTCCTCATGCTCCATCTCTGGAAATGAAGCCTTAGATTGGTATTTAGACAGAGGAGCTTCGGCCCACATGACTTCAGACCACTGCAATTTGGATCAGTTCACTTCCTATACGGGTAAGGATTGTGTTATTGTTGGGAATGGTGCGTCCCTACCCATCTCACACTGGTACAATTTCACCTTCCCCTGATCTTAAATTGTTAGATGTTTTGGTTGTCCCTCATATCACTAAAAATCTTCTATCCATTAGTAAATTAACCAATGATTTTTCGTTCTCCGTTACATTTATTGATAATTTTTTTACTATTCAGAATCGCCAAACGGGAAGGGTGGTGGCAACCGGTAGACGAGATGGCGGCTTATATGTGCTAGAATGTGGCAACTTAGCTTTTGTCTCTGTCCTAAAAAATAAATCTCTTTATGCTTCATATGATTTATGGCATGCTCGCCTTGGACATGTGAATCATTCTATTATTTCCCTTTTGAATAAACAAGGACAACTTCATCTTACCTCTTTATTGTCATCTCCTGTGTTATGTAGTACATGTCAACTTGAAAAGAATCACCGTTTGCCTTATACTCGTAATGAACATCGATCATCAAAGGTGTTAGATCTTATTCATTGCGATATATGGGGCCCTTCCCCTATCAAGTCAAATTTATGTTTTTCATACTATGTTTTATTTGTTGATGACTATTCTCGTGTCACTTGGCTTTACCCAATGAAATTAAAATCTGAATTTTTTAATATTTTTCTTCGATTTCAAAAGTTTGTGGAAAATCAACATTTTGCTCGCATCAAAATTTTTCAAAGTGACTGTGGTGCAGAATTCACTAGCAACCGCTTTCAAGCACTGCTTCATACCTTTGGCATTCACCATCAACTCTCTTGTCCCATACACCCGCACAAAACGGTCGCGCAGAAAGAAAACATCGTCATGTAATTGAAACAGGTCTGGCTCTCCTTTTTCATTCTCACATTCCCACTCACTTCTGGGTTGACGCTTTTAGCACTGCAGCTTACATCATCAACCGTTTGCCCACGCCGCTTCTCCGAGGTAAGTCTCCTTTTGAGCTTCTATATGGCTCCTCTCCAAATTATGAAAACTTCCATCCCTTTGGTTGTCGTGTTTATCCCTGTTTACGTAATTACATGACTAACAAATTTTCCCCTTGTAGTATTCCCTGCATCTTTATTGGTTACAGTTCCTCTCATAAAGGGTTTCGTTGCCTTGACCCCACCACCTCTCGAATTTATATCACCCGACATGCCCAGTTTGATGAGCACCACTTTCCCTTCCACCATACTTCCCAAGCTCAACCCATGTCCTCCCTTCAAATCTCAAATTTTCTGGAACCGAGTTTTTCCCCTACAGATATGTCCCTGTCTTCTCCTGCACCACATTCCCAACACATTCCTCAATCCGGATCCAACCCGTGTATTATTTGTACTGATCCTGTTGATGAGTCTGTGCAGGCAACTACTTCTCATGCAGGTTCATCTTTGTCGCACTCAAATTCCAGCACGGCTCCTCCTAAGCCCGTCACTGAGTTACCTATCATTGCTCGCCCTCCTATTTCCGCTGCTTCGTCAAGCTCCCATCCTATGCTCACACGAGCCAAGGCTGGTATTTTCAAAACTCGTCACCCGGCACATCTCAGTCTTGTGGAATCCTCTGGACTTCTTTCTGCTCTTCTTGCATCCACTGAGCCTAAAGGATTCAAATCTGCTGCTAAGAATCCTGCATGGCTTAATGCCATGGATGAAGAAATTCAAGCGTTGCAAAGTAATCATACTTGGATCTTGGTTCCTCGACCTACCAACACCAACATTGTGGGTTCAAAATGGGTGTTTCGAACCAAATACTTGCCCGATGGCTTTATCGAGCGTCTCAAAGCCCGCCTTGTTACCAAGGGCTACACACAGGTACCTGGTCTTGACTACACTGACACCTTTAGTCCTGTCATTAAAGCTACCACTGTCCGTGTTGTTCTCTCTCTTGCTGTGACCAACAAATGTCCCCTTCGCCAATTTGATGTCAAAAATGCGTTCCTCAACGGGCATCTCACTGAACATGTTTATATGGAACAGCCCCCTGGCTATATTGACCCTCGCTTTCCCAATCATGTTTGTCAGTTGAAGAAAGCTCTCTACGGCCTCAAGCAAGCACCTCGTGCTTGGTTTCAGCGCTTTAGCTCCTTCCTCCTTCAACTTGGCTTTTATTGCAGTCGTGCTGACACATCACTTTTTGTTTTTCATAAGCACTCTAACATAATCTATTTGCTTCTCTATGTTGATGACATCATTATTACAGGCAACAACCCCTCTCTCCTTGAGAACTTTACTTGCAAGCTCAATTCTGAGTTCGCCACAAAGGACTTGGGTTCACTTAGTTACTTCCTTGGTCTTGAAGCTACACCCACCACTGATGGCCTCTTTATTAGTCAGCTGAAATATGCCCGCGACATTCTCACACGAGCTCAGTTACTTGACAGCAAACCAGTCCACTCCCATGGTTGTTTCTCAGCACCTGTCTGCTGATGGTCCTTTGTTCTCAGATCCCACACTTTACAGGTCTTTTATTGGTGCTCTCCAATATTTAACTATTACACAACCTGATATTACTCATGCTGTCAACTCTGTTAGTCAATTCCTACATTCCCCGACTGACAACCACTATCTTGTTGCCAAACGCATTCTTCGCTATGTTAAGGGCACACTGCATTTTGGTCTTAATATTCATCCATCTATTGCTCCTGGTGCATTAGTTGCTTACTCAGATGCTGACTGGGCTGGGTGTCCCGATACTCGCCGCTCTACCTCTGGCTACTCTATTAATCTTGGTGACAATTTGGTTTCTTGGAGTGCCAAGAAACAACCTACTGTCTCTCGCTCCAGTTGTGAATCTGAGTATCGTGCTTTGGCTCTCACTGCTGCTGAAATTGTTTGGCTCACGCATCTTCTTCGTGACCTTAAAGTTTCTCATTCTTAATCGCCTCTACTACTGTGTGACAACAAAAGTGCAATCTTCTTGAGCTCCAATCCTGTCTCTCACAAACGGGCAAAGCATGTTGAGCTTGACTACCACTTTCTTCGTGAACTTGTTCTCGCTGGCAAGCTTTGCACCCAGTATGTGCCTTCTCATTTCCAAGTTGCCGACATTTTCACCAAAAGTGTGTCTCGACCTCTCTTTGAATTCTTCCGATCCAAGCTTCACGTCCACTCAAATCCGACGCTTAGCTTGCGGGGGGGTGTTGAGGATCATGTTAAGGATCCTCTGCCTTAATATAAGGCTTTCCATCTATATACTCATTGACCCGTAATTGTAGCAACCCAATATTTCTTCCATTTATTTGTAATCTTTCCATACATGTAATTACCATCTATGTCTATGTAATTACTCCTATAAATGAAATGACTCACTACTGAAATAAGTGGTGGTTTTCAAACACTCACAAGGTCTTCATCACATAAAAAAATATTTTCTTGGAACGCCAAATTATACCATGTTAATGAAAAAGTTGGAGCATCGATAGAACAAGTCTAATCATCGTAAGAGTAGATTAAAAGACATGCCAAAGGTATTTATATAACTAGTCGCGGACCCGCGCGATGCGCGGTATATATAACTAATTTGTAGTGAGATATAATCCATATTTTTTTTATTTGAATTTTGTGCAAGACATAATCATTTGAGGCGAATACAATTTTTTATTATTGGAGAAGTTTTTGAGAATTTCTTTAAAATGCAACAAAATAATTAAGAGCATTAAAATCTAAATCACAAATTTTGATAATATATAAGTGGAAACAAAAGGCAAACAATATAATCTTAACATACCAATGAATTTTTTCCTTTCTTTATTTACCATAGCCATCTCCCAAAAAAAAAAAAAAACAATTAATCAACATAACCTAACTGAAACTAAAAGCCATCGTTTTATGTTCTAACAAAGTAACAGCAACGAAAAAAAACTAATACTATGAATTTAAGTTTACCCACATCAGATATATCAAATGACCAAAATAGTCTCATGGCAAGAAACTCCACGAACCTCAACTTTACCCAAGTCCCCTGTCATTTCCTAAGAAACATTGGGCAAGATAAATAAAGAGGAAACATAAGAATTAAAAACAACTAAACAAAACACCAGAAATGTGCAATTTTTTTTTTTTCTTCTAAATACACTAATTTATAGTAGAGACAACTACCAAAACAAAATAAACTTGTCTTCCATTCACCTACTCATTGAACAATGTCTCTCGCCACTAATCTCTATACTTCAACAATACTAACATCATAAATAGTCAGCACTCAGCATCATATGGATATTTTTAGGAGGGTCTGGACTTTCCTTCACATGTTCCTCCTAAGTTCATAACTGGCCTGAAACAAAAACATAAATAAAAATTGTGGTACAATGTTAAAAGTAATGGCAAAGAACGCAGCAATGTTAAATAAGTTTCATTAACAAAGACAACTTATATAAATATATTTGACGCAATTGACAAATCCTTGTTTTTGTACAAGTCACGCATGCCCGAAATTCTCCATAAAAGGAATTGATTCACATATTTAACATTGGAGAAGCAAACAATACCCAGAAAGATTATTGTGAATACCAAACTGAGCATTTGTCAATAATTCCTCCAAACATCAATGCGCTATAACTTACCTTTAGTAGTAACTGATCCATCCAATTTGTTATGTCTTATATTTAGTATCTTCAACGATGGGAAGGTAGCCAAAATTGTAATACATCTTATATATAGAAACAGGAGTAAGTAACGTATTATAATGGGAAAAAGAGGGAGAGTGGGTGAAATTATTAGGGTGTTAATTAATTCGTTAAAGCATCAAATGGAAAAAGAAAGGCCAATTAACTTCTTCGGGGAAAGAGAGAGAGAGAGAGAGAGAGAGAGAGAGAGAGAGGATGACAATTAATCTTCTAGGATTAAATGAAAAAATAAATGGAAATTAAGGTAAGAGAGAGATTAATACGATCATAAAAGGAAATATTGGATGAGACGTATCGGAAGCAAATGGCTAGATTTCTACCGTCCAAATTCATCATGTTAGCCCTGTTTAGGAAGGAGAAAAGGTGGAATAAAGGGAAAACTTGAGCAGAATTATGAATGCATATTTGGAAACAAAGATCAGAATTCGAGCAACCCTTTTTTCGCAATTTTTGCAAATAACAACTTAAAAAGGAAATTCATGGAACTTTATTAGTCAAATAAAAAAATCAATACTCACAAATAGGAATTTAAAACTTGAACATAAATATGAATGTATTTTATGGAAATGAAAACGGAATAATTTGAATGTATTTATGGAGATGAAAACTGAATAATTTGAAGAGGTAATTGGGTTTGAAAAATGAGGGCATTAAATGCCACGCCAAAAAGAGGGAAATAAAAGATTGTGAGAGATTGGTGAATTAGATTGAAATCAATTTGGGAGATCAGTTGATTTAATGGGTATGGGAAAAAACCCATGGGAGAGAGAGAGAGAGAGAATTGATTTGATGGGTATGGGAAAAACCCATAGGAGATGAAAAGACATGAGGTGAGATGAAGTGAGTGAGAGAGAGAGAGAGAGTGTGTGTGAGAGAGAATGAATTAAATAGAAAGAATGATGTTGTGGATTTGTGAGTGAGCAACAAATCTGACATGACAATACTTGGGGGAGGCTAAAAATTTTCTTTCAACTTCAGCTTTTAGTTTATATTATAGATTATATATAGTTCCTGGAGTTGATGTTGGAGAGTTCTAATTCCAAATAATTTGCGTTGGTTCTCTTTCCTCTTACCCATTAAAGAGGTTAAGTTTTCATATTCTCTTGTGAAAACAAGTTTTGATATTAGTTTGTTGAAATTTAAGATGAATGAAAATACATATATATACAAAAAATCAATAACATCAACATCTACACAGAACACAGATTAATATGGTTAAATTGGCCAAAGGTGAAGGCAATTTAGGCTAAGACCAATTAAAAAAAGTCCACAAAATTGGATCAATAATTAGTTTCACTAGGAAAAAAAAAGGGCATATGTACGTTTTGCGCTCTCTTCCACCAAGGCCCCCAAAATTATGGACCAATCAAAATTCGACCAAATTGAAGGCCTAAACCGTTTTACAAAAAAAAAAGAATTTGTTGTAAGTTTGCAAAATCATCATTGAGGATCCCCTAATGGTTTGAAGCTTTAATTTTTGTAAGTCAATTTTTTACATGATAGATTGTCAACAATAGCCACTCAATCTCCCACATGACCACACACCAAACACCAAACACCAAACACGCACACGCACACGCACACGGTTTGAAGCTTTAGCCACACACACACACAAACACGCGCACACACACACACACTTTAGCTTTAGCTTTGAAGCTCTCTCTCTCTCTCTCTCTCTCTCTCTCTCTCAAAACACCAATATCTATTCAAAATTAGATTCCAACTTATTTTCACCAAACATTGCCTTATAATTACAATTTGGTGGGGAATCTGACCGAATACACTTGTGGATACCCTTAATTAACCTTATCTAAGATAAAGTAAAACTATTTTTTCTTTTAAAAATAAAAATTATCTCTTTTTGATATATTTTACGCTTGAACTATGATACTTGATCATCTATATAAAATTAATTTTGATTTTGTTAGTATTAATTCATAGAATTATGAGTTAAATCCATCTTATTTGGCTAGGTTGGAACTATTGAGTGATTCTATTGTTAAGTGAAGTTGCGATAATGCCACTAAATAATTAGATTATATTGTTCTATGCTTTAAAATTTATTTTATTCTTATCATATTGTAATTTTATATTTTAAATAGTTTTTCTTTTATTTGTAAATATTTCTAATTATAAATGTCTACTAGAAAATATCAATGCAAAATTAAGAGTGAGAGAGAGTAGAATAGAAAAATTAATTAAACCCTAAATGATCTATTGATAAATATGCATGGTACTAGCAATATAAAATATTTAATAGAAAATATACATGAAAATATCACAAATGAACAAAAATTTCATAAAAAAGAGTTAGAAGATAATGAAATAAAACAATAGAAAGACATATAATCACAATGATGTTAAAAAACTAAAAAAAAAAAAAAAAAAAAAAAAAAAAAAAAAATTGATTGTATAAAAATAGTAGATTCTTTTCCAAAAGTATGCATCACTTACAAAATTTTTCCAACAATAATTACAAAAAGAAAATTTTCAAAATTAACTTTGATAAAATATTATTTAAGATTGATTATGTCACAATAAGATTAAATAGATTAGTCATTTTATTAATGAAAATGAGATGTTAACAAAAATAAAATTAATTACTAATTTTGCATCTCAAAAAATAAGAAAAAAGTAAAATAAATGTAATTTAATCAATATTAAATATATAAAGGCGCCAGTTATAGTTGTTGCCTTAAACCTTAAACTGTATCAAGCCCCTAGTTTGACTAATTCAATTCTACTTTGGATAGTAATCGGGTAGATACATACTTCCAAGGATTCCGTTCCTCACTCCTTCATTGTCTCTCTAGCAGGGGCGGAGGCAGAAAAAAATTTTAGGGTGGGCTAATTGCAAAAAAAAAAAAATCTTGACTGGGTTAATTACTTAATTTAAGGTAATTTAAAAAAAAAAAAAAAAAAAAAAAACCTTGACTGGGCTATAGCCCATCCAAGGCTTAACGTGGCTATGCCACTGCTCTCTAGGCTTTTCTAATTCCCATGTGTGCCTTATGGGTATCCATACTCATTCTGTCCAAGTGTCTAACTTGTCAAAGATTTAAAAAAAAAAATGTTGAACTAAATCCATCCACAATCGCAATTCATAAAAAATTTCAAAAGAAATAGGACAAACACACAATGGTAACATTTAACCAATAAATCTAAAATCATCATATTGTCCAAAAAAAAAATATCCTTAATTGTAGAAATAAATTTAGTGGAAGATGAAAATCCACAGCGGTTTAGGTAACTAGGATTCCTATTGTCAAATATAACCTGTTTTAGGGTTTTGGACACAAAGATTTCAAGAAGAAAAAATCAGTGAGTGCATAATAATACCTAAAAGAATTCTCCAATTTCCATTTTCTTCAAGCTATTTTGACTTGCAATTGATGGATTAAATAAACAATGAAAATGGTGAGTTTGATTTGGTGTTTGACGTTTGTACAGGAAAAAGAGGTGTGCTTATCATGTACAAGAGAGGTAGAGAAAGAGGATGTAAGAGATTTGAAGAGGGTGCATATTGACAAGAGAAAAAGGGCTAGGCGAGGTTAGTGATTGGTGGCTAGGATTTTGATTAGAGAGAGGTGTTTAGAGGTTGTTAAGGTTTAAATGGGAAAGAAAATTATGGTATACACATGTGAGTGAAAGTTATACATGCCAAAAATAAATAAATAAATAAAATAGAAAGAGTTGAAGAATTAATGTAACATAACTGGACCCAAACCTCTAGACTTAAACTTTTGAATTAAGTAGCGTTCTTATACGTTATATTAAGACCTTGATTGGAGTTTCTCAAATGTGTTATCTCCCTATATGATTCTCAAGAATGGCGTACGAGTTGCCTATAGATGACACCAGGGGCGGCTCTACTTGTAGCTCAGGGTGTTCAAGTGAACACCCTGAGTTCTTAAAAAAATGCATGAGTTCTTACAAAAATGCAATAAATTTTTTTTTTTATATATATATTGAAGTATTGAACACCCTCAAATAATATTGAACACTCTAGTTGATATCCTGAACACCCTGCAGCATCTTTTTCTTCTTCTTCTCCGCCCCTTCTTTTTCTCTGCCCATTCTTTCTTCGTTCTTTTACTTTTTGTTTTGCTGAAACAGCTGTTTCCTATTTCATTTTCTTTGTTTTATGTGCATGCCTTCTTTGTGTGTGGCCACTGTCCTTCCACGTGTCAACTATGTGTATGAGTAAAACAAAATTTTTGCCAATGTGAACTATGAGTATGTAGCTTTGAATTTTTCTGACAGTACTTCCTTTTTTTTTTTTTTTTTTCCTCAATGTTTTAAGAAGTATCTATTTAAATATTAAAATAAATTTTGGTGTGTTTATTTTTTCATTATTTAATATAAGCGTCCATTATTATTATTGGGACTAACATTTATACTAAAGATTGATATGAAATAAAAGTTTATAATTTAAAGAATCTTAATATTAATTGATACCAAAATATTTCATTTTTCTGCCAAACTGACACGGCTTCCGATACAGTATTAACAACATTGCTACCGACTTGACACATTAAATAAAATATTAAATACTTTTTACTTAAGTGCCAAAGACTTATCCTATTTAATATTCTACTTCATTATATATATTTTGTATATGCTATTTTATTCTCTTTGTCTTTGAAAGCAAACCACTTCACCCTTAATTATTTTATTTCTCAGATGATCTTAACGGTTTATATAATTAGAAGGAAATTTTAAAATTTATTGTCTTTGAATTTTTTTAATGATATCAGTATATTCAAATTATCATTTTATTAGATTTATATAATTTAAGTTTTTTAATGACTATTTAAATTTTTAATAGTAATTTAAGTTTTTTAGTGAACACCCTGAAAAAATTTCCTGAAGCCGCCACTGGATGACACGTAGGAAAAGAAAAAAATCCATAGGCAATGGGGAGTTAGAAAGACTTGTTTGTGGCCCAGGTTGAGATCTTGAAGCCCACAAAGAGGGAAATGACTCGTACATATAGGGGATATTGTTGGGTATACACATATAAGTGTAAGTCTCATCGCCTTTGAACCTTCAATGGGATGGGATAAGATGCACCCCGTAGGCAAGGCCAAGTCTTGAATGCCTACCCAATTACCAAACCTCATAAATCATACTTAGAATATCGCAAGCAACATTTGCACACCTCACAGATGTAGATACACTTACAAACACAAACTAACTTAAACTTCATCATACCTGGAACAAACTCTCAAATATCAACTCACAATTTTGCACTCTCAAGCACAAACCCAAAACTTCCAAAGGTCATCTCATACTAACAAATTAAATAAATAAAATTCTTTAATATGAGATTTTAACTCCTATTACTCGGTAGATATTGTCAATTTGTTTCAGTATATTTCTGATATATGAAGTTACAGAGGTATTGTATACATTTATAGAGAGATTTGCTACGCTATTTTTGGGCTATACAGATTTTTAGTGCTAGAATCATGGCTTGGTAGTTTATAGCTTATTCCTGAAATCTTTCTGATTTGGTTGACTCCTATAATCTCTCGGATTGACAACTCACGCCAACATTCCCCCTCAAGTGGAAGCATCCAAATCTTCAATGCGCAACTTGTCTAGTGAGTTGTAAAACTGTCTGCTTGATACGGCCTTTGTAAGAATATCCGCCAGTTGATCTTCGGACTTCACAAATGGAAACTGGATTATTTTAGCTTCGAGATTTTCTTTAATAAAATGTCTGTCAATCTCCACATGTTTAGTGCGATCATGTTGGATAGGATTGTGAGCAATGGCAATCGCTGCTTTGTTATCACAGAAGAGGTCCATTTCGGAGGTAGGTGCAAAGCCAATTTCTGTTAGAAGTCTTCTCAGCCATAGAAGTTCACAAAGTCCTTTAGCCATTCCACGGAACTCTGCTTCAGCACTTGACAGTGCCACCACCTTTTGTTTCTTACTCCTCCACGTAACAAGATTTCCCCCGACAAACATGAAGTAGCCTGAGGTAGATCTTCTGTCTATGGTGTTCCCTGCCCAATCTGCGTCTGTATAACCATTAACTCTGAGGTGGTTATTCTTTGCAAACATAAGTCCTTTTCCTGGGGAGGATTTTAAGTATCGCAAAATCCGTATTACTGCTTCCATATGATCCTTACTCGGTTGGTGCATAAATTGGCTTACCACACTCACTGCATAAGCAATATCAGGACGGGTATGCGAGAGGTAAATCAGTTTCCCAACTAACCTCTGGTATCTTCCTTTATCTGTTGGCACTTGATTTAGATGTTCTCCGAGCCTGTGATTCTGAACAATTGGAGTGTCTGCTGGCTTACAATCCAGCATTCCAACCTCACAAAGTAAGTCTAGTATATATTTTTGCTGAGATAAGAATATACCTTTCTTTGATCTAGCAACTTCTATTCCCAGGAAATATTTAAGTCCTCCCAGATTTTTCATCTCAAATTCGGTTGCCAATTGTTTCTGAAGTTTATCCATTTCCTCTGCATCATCCCCTGTAATGATCATGTCATCAACGTATACAATTAAAGCTGTTACCTTGCCCCGTTGATGCTTTAAAAATAATGTATGATCTGAATTGCTTTGGCAGAAGCCATACTTCTTCATTGCTTGACTGAACCGTCCAAACCATGCTCGAGGTGATTGTTTCAGTCCATACAATGCACGCTGCAACTTGCATACTACTTCAGTTTTTGAAGATGCTGTGTAACCTGGAGGAGTGTCCATGTAGACTTCTTCTTCAAGATCACCATGAAGAAAGGCGTTCTTTACATCCAACTGATGTAATGGCCAATCAAGGTTGGCTGCGAGTGATAGCAAAACCCTGACTATATTTAGTTTAGCCACCGGTGAAAAAGTTTCTTGGTAATCTACACCATATGTCTGGGTGTATCCTTTTGCAACTAGTCTCGCCTTATATCGTTCTATAGATCCATCTGCCTTATGTTTAACTGAGAAGACCCACCTGCAGCCGACTGTCTTCTTCCCTTGGGGTAGTGGGACCAAGGTCCATGTTTGATTCTTTAGTAGTGCCCCCATTTCTTCCTCTATTGCTTTTGTCCATTTAGGATCCATTAATGCCTCCTGAACTGTAGTAGGAATATGGCATGCAGAGAGCTCCTGTGAAAAACTCTTGAGTGGCTCAGGCAATTTTTCAGTGGAAACATAGTTGGCAATTGGATACCTCGACCTTCTTTCCTCCATTTCTGGGGAGTATCTGTTTGGTGGTTTGCCCCGGTTTTGCCTGAAAGGTAAGTTATATCCAGTATCTATAGCATTGATAATTGAGGGTGTGCCAATATTACTTACCTCAGGAATATTCTCAGGAGATGGACTTGCAGTGACCAAGAGGGGGGATTCTTCTTCTTCAAATGGTATAGGCTCAGCTGCCAGAGGTTCTTCTTCGGGTGGTATAGGTTCAGCTACCAGAGGTTCTGATGGTGTGTCATTCTGATCCTCAAACCACTCAAAGGTTAGCCACTTCAGCTCTTCATCTAGTGTCTCCCCCTGAAGAGGAGTAGTGGATACCGAGGAAGGGTAGAAAGGAGCGGACTCCAAAAAAGTGACATCCATAGTCACATAAGTACGCTGAGTAGTAGGGTCATAGCAGCGGTAGCCTTTTTGGTGGGTAGCATAGCCCAAGAAGAGGCACCGAAGGGCACAAGGGTCAAGTTTGTTACGCTGGTTCTTATGAAGATGAACATACGCCACACAGCCAAAGATGCGGGGTGGGAGCATGAGGGCAGAAGGTAGAGAGACCGAAGCTGACAAGGATTGGAGTGGAGTTTGGAAATGCAAGACTTTGGACGGAAGGCGGTTGATCAAATAGACAGCAGTGGTAACAGCATCAGGCCAATGTCTTGTGGGAACATGTGCGCCGAGAAAGAGGGCTCGGGCAGTTTCAAGAATATGTCGATTTTTCCTTTCAGCTACCCCATTTTGTTGTGGTGTCTGGGAACATGAAGTTTCATGAATAAGGCCGTGGAGTTGAAAATAGGACTGAAAATGGTGATTGACATATTCTCCACCATTGTCAGAACGAAGAATTCGAATCTGAGCTGAAAACTGAGTCTGAATCATAGCATGAAATGACTGAAAAACCTTAAATACTTCATCCTTATGTTTCAGCAAATATAGCCAGGTCATGCGTGTGCAATCATCAACAAATGTTACAAACCAACGGACACCAGAGACAATAGACACGGGGGATGGTCCCCATACATCGGAATGTATTAAAGCAAAAGGAACGTCACTTTTATTCATGCTTAAAGAATAAATAGCCCTATGACTCTTGGCTAAAATACAAGTATCACAATGTAACTCAGAAGTTTCTACATCAGAAAATAAATCAGGAAACAAATGCCTTAGATACCCGAATGATGGATGTCCCAAACGGCGATGCCACAACCAAATCTGTCGAGTTTTGGAATTTAGTGAAGAAGACACGTGATGAGCTCTTCCCATACTGAAGTCTTCCATGTAGTACAATCCCCCCCTCTTAGTACCACGCCCAATTATCTCCTTGGTGAGAATATCCTGTATAAGACAAAAATCAGCAAACATGAGTACCACACAATTCAGGTCTGTGGTAATTTGACTCACAGATAGTAACTTGTGGGACAATGAGGGAACAAGTAAAGTGTTGAATAATTGAAGAGAGGGTGATAATGTCACAGAACCAGCTCCTGTGACAGGAGAGACCACTCCATTGGCATTTGCAATGCTAGTGCGCCGTGGGGATGAATAGTGAGAAAGATCCGCAGGATCAAAAGTCATATGATCTGTGGCCCCAGAGTGAAGTAACCAATCATCATGGTTGGTATTGCAGTGAGAACTAATTAAGGCATGACAGGGATTACCTTGATCCACAGAAGAAAAATTCTGTTGAGGAATTAGAGAAAGACACGGTTCAGCTGCTGCTATAGCAGCCTTGCCTATGCCTGTACTTGTACCAGCAGTGTCTTGTTTCTTCCGGGCTTGGAGTTCATGCCACCAGTCCGGATATCCATGCAGTTGGAAGCAATTTTCCCGTGTGTGCTTCATATTGCCACAATGAGTGCACTTTAATCCGTCAGATGATGATCGGCCTTTAGAGCCAGATTTTCCAGCATGTTGTGGGTTCGATCCATGGATCCCAAGCTTGAGGCCTCTCGAAGCAAGCACTGCTCCTGGAGGGGGTTCATGGTCACCTGCGTTCATCACCACCTGACGAAGAGCCTCTCTACGGACATGAGCATAAGCTTGCTCTATGGTGGGAAAAGGGTGTAGCTGCAGCACGTCACTCCGGATGTTATCCAGCTTGTCGTCAAGACCATCCAAAAAAACGTAGACCCGATCTTCTTGGAGGAGATTATTATACCTTTGAATATCAGCAGGGCATTCCATTGGATTTGGACGTCGAAAATCAATTTCACGCCAAAGACCTTGCAAGTCAGTGTAATATTTTTCCAGGGATCCACCTGCTTGACGGAGACGTGAAACACGGCGCCGGAGATCATAAACCTGGGATGTATCACCACCATCAAAATAGGTGGTGGCAGCAGAGTCCGACACCTGTTTGGCTGTGGGAAACCGAATAAAGTTTCCAATTAACGTTGGATCCATGGAGTTGATAAGCCATCCTTTGACAACGGCGTTGTCGGTGCGCCATTTGCGAAAGGATGGGTCGGTAGGGGATGGTGGGGTCAGTTCACCGTTGATGTAGCCCAACTTGTCTTTGCCGGAGATGTACATCTCGACAACTTGGGACCACAAGCCATAGTTGGAGCCATCCAACTTGATGCCAATCAGTAGAGCTGCAGGTTCTGAGGTCACGGTTGGGGCCTGGGCTTTGGACAGAGCTTCGGCCATCTTGGAGGTGAGTAAATCAGAGAGAATCCGGTCGGTGGTGGATTCCTCTGTCTGGGTTGGTGTTTCGGTGGCTGCCATAGGTAGATAAGAGGCTAAACCCTAGGACTGGGCGTGAACAAGGGACCAGATCGAGACTTGCTCTGATACCATGTCAATTTGTTTCAGTATATTTCTGATATATGAAGTTACAGAGGTATTGTATACATTTATAGAGAGATTTGCTACGCTATTTTTGGGCTATACAGATTTTTAGTGCTAGAATCATGGCTTGGTAGTTTATAGCTTATTCCTGAAATCTTTCTGATTTGGTTGACTCCTATAATCTCTCGGATTGACAACTCACGCCAACAGATATATAATGAAGATCAAATTCTTTTTTGATAAGGAATGATTAGATTTTCCTTCTACATTATCCAAATAGATAATCAAATCAAAATATAGAAATTTGAGGTAATTTTCTTCAGATTAAACTACCCAAAAGACATCTATCAGTTTAGCATTGTTTTAAACAATATGATATGAAAATCAATCACTTGCAAAAGTGGTGTCAAAGTAATTACCATTTGCTTTTGCTTACCTGCGTTCAAGATTATAAAATGAT
This sequence comes from Fagus sylvatica, assembly GCA_907173295.1. Lineage (NCBI taxonomy): Eukaryota > Viridiplantae > Streptophyta > Magnoliopsida > Fagales > Fagaceae > Fagus > Fagus sylvatica. The sequence goes on along the minus strand of OU015762.1, from coordinate 51,168,660 downwards.
AGATAGCATAGAAAAGGGAATTAATAAAAGAAAAAAATTAAGGTGATGATTGCAATATTTCACACAGGATAGCTAGATACCTTGAGAACCACCAAAGCAAGGAGAATCCTTCCACTCCTCAAAATGTAACCTGAGGATTTCCCTTGCTTTGTCTTTTAAATATTTAGCGCAGTCAACTTGGAGTAATGAGCAAAGCTTTGACACAGCCCCAACCTTCAACATCTCTTGGAGCACCATATATGTCCCAGAAAACTTGCATATCATTGAAAGGATCAAAACTGCTCGATCATCAGCTGTTGCTGAAACCCTCAAGATCCTCGTAGAGACCACAGCAATGCTTCCTCTATGACTTATAAACTGAGCTCTCCCATCAGGACAGGAACACAAATGAAATAGTATCCCTAAAATAAGCTCCGTGGTACTGTTTTCAGGAAAACCCAATTCAAGCTCAATGAGCTCAAAAACTGTGCCTGCTTCAACCATAAGGATTTTATTTCTACCCCATGGACAAGCCTCTAACAACACGTGCAAAGCGGCTTTGATTCCTTGTTGAGTAATCCCACTTCTTAAAACTCTTACAATCCCATTAAAGAATTCAGGTTTCAATCTTTCTAGTACACTTGAGTTTGTAGCTTCGATGATTGTCTTCAACACTAACATCGTGTGAGATTTCACCGTGACATGATTTTTCATTTCACAACATAAAACCCACGTCAAAGATTCAATAATATGAACATTTTCCACAAGAAATTGCTTTGTTTCAGCTGAAGGAATCTTAATAAAGTTAAGTACACCAAAGGCTTCTTCAAGACCATCAATTTGGCCTTGTTTGAAACATGTTACAATAAAAATCAACATGGCTTTTGGCACACCGGCCTCCACCATGTACTTCCTATTCCTTTCATTTTCGGCTGCGAGTATCTCCAATTTTCTAATAGTTTTGAGCTGAATCTCAGGCTGCCAAAGGTTTTTGATGAGTTTTTGGACTTGAAACTTGTCGAGAGGTGGTTTAGGCGTGGGAATCCGATCTATTCCATGTGAGGCATTTTGGGTGCACCAAGCTTGGATTAGCCGGCGCAATGTGTGATTAGGGGTTAAGTCTGAGTCTTTTGGCAATGGTTGCTTGGTGACTGGACAGGTTGTGTTCTTGCTTGTGAATAGCCATTGTTCAATACTTTCTCGGTCGTATGTGATGCCTGTAATGGCGGTCACAGGGTCTTTCATGATTTGTAGGGATATGGGGCAAATAAAATATTGAGGAACTTCAATTTCATCCATGAAACAATACAAAACAAAAACAAAAAAACCAAAAAATTTTATATGGGGTTATCTTAGACTTAGTTATTTTGTAGGAACTAAGAGAATTGAGATATGGACAAGGTTGTAGTGGTTGCACTGGTAAGAGAACGCGGCTTTATATTAACAACTATGAGAAAGAGAGAGAGACAGTTATGTGTGGTCCATTCTTGCAACAAGTCATACAAGTCTACTAGAGCAAAATTCTAAGTTTCTAACCAATAATCCATTCTAAAGAACATTAATTCAGTGGTCAAAGAAGGAAGTTGTGGACCACGGCGAAATCAAACTATATGACTACGTGGAATTAATATATAAATTAATAAATAATAGAATAGGCTGTGAATTCCAGTTAGGCTGTGAATTCCAGGTTGTTTGGAATTCCATTAGAATGAAATATAAACTATAGCCAGATTCTATGTATTGAATAAACTTGTCAATTTTTTTGCAAAAAGAAAGTAGAATTTAAACTTGTCAAAACATGGCATTAATGGGGTCATTTCCTTCTTGTCAAATACGGTTAGGGAAATTACAAGTGGTTAGGAAAATAGTATAATAAGCATAGCAGATAAGAATGATAATACAAATACTAACATTTATAGGATGAAGTGAGATAGAATTCAAAGTCCATCATCATTCTTGTAGGATAGCTTGCAACCTCCCCACACATAGAGAAAATTATACGGGAGTAATCATTCCACGCGGTTTCAAGACTCATAGTCATATACTGTGAGAGGAAATATGCATATATTCGATATATGAAACAGTTATTACTGTTGGAGACATATAATGACACATGATTACTTCTACATTATTATATATATTGGACCTAGCACCATTTTATTTTCAAATGTCTCCTTATTATCCCCTCCGTCTCATTTTATTTGTTTGTTTTAACAAAATCCAACTTATTTTATGTGAATATCATATAATATATTTATATCACTTTTTTTTTATTAAAATCATACAAAACAGATGGATAAAAGGTATTAAATTTTTCAATAAAATAAATGGCTTATTTATAAAGCTATTAAAATCGTGTTAATTGACTTTTTTTAAAATAGACAGTAATAAAATTGAAAAAAATAAAAATAAAAAAAGGCCATAAGGGACCAAAGCTTGCCTAGATTCCCCACCATTAAAGATACCCTTTATTTATTTATTTATTTTTTTGGCTTGGTCACCACAAATATAGCTAGACTTGTACACATGGACATAAAAGCATCTTTTTATCTTTGCTTAAAGCATAAGAAATTAAAAGTGAATAAAAGTTTTTTTTTCCTTTTTCATTTCATTTTGACTTGGTACAAAATGAACAAAACTTTCCTCTAAATTAAATTGGAGGAAAGTTTTTCAAACTTAGCTATGGGAAAATACAAAAAGCATTCACAATTTTTTTCTAATCACATAATCAACATAAATTCTTTAATAATCTAAGTAAGATATGTAATAGATTTGGAGAAATACGTTCCAAATGGGTTTGGAATTTGGAGGATAATTTTGTCTGTAGAAAATTATCAATCAAAAAAAGAGAGAGCGACATGAAATTCTTTCTTCTTCCTCTTCTTTGAGTAAGATTTAAATTAATTCCTTTTACCATTTTATTAAAATTCAAAATGGTCAATGTTTGTGTTAATACTGAAATATATTTTATTAAACTTGACAACACCATATTCTTTTTAACCTTTTCCTACAAATAGGTTTGGAGAAAAAAATTTGTCTGCAGGAAATTACCCCCCCCCCCCCCCTTTTTTTAAATCAAAATGGTTAATGTTTGCATTAATACTGAAATATATTTAACAACACTATCTTTTTCCATATCCTCTCTGACCTTTTTTTTTTTTTAATAACCTTGGGTGTCCAGACCAATGTTTCGTAGATACGCACATCTCGACTAATCCCAGGGGGATACGCAGCACCCTACTAACACATGTACCACGATAAGCGCAAGGCTTTACCTTGAGTAGGTGGCCCTGAGAGGACTCGAACTAGTGATTATTGAGGATTAATACACCTAAGACCGGACCAGTTGAGTTATCCCTCAGGGTTCATATCCTCTCTGACCTTAACCAATATGGTTTTTAGACTAAGACCAAATTTCCAAGGATAATTTGATGCAAGTATTTAAGTTCTTGAGTCTTGATTCTTTAATTTTATAATTTCAGCCAAAAGCAATGTAGTGTACTACATCAGTTATGAACAATGTGCATGATGAAAAAGAAGATTGCTGGCATAGCTATAAAAAGAAAGAATAAACAAGAAAAATAAATATTGTTTTAGAATGAAAATGGGCAATGCAAATATTGTTTTGCTAACTGCAAATTAAGAAAAACGAAAAAATCAAGTTTAAAAATGAAATTGTGGGAGATGATTCTGTGTCAGTGAGAATCTTGACAAGAGAAAGTTCCAAAAAATCAATTTATCAAATTGGTTGAATAAATTAAAACCCAACCCAGCCCAATTATTTGGTGATCAACCTCAGATAAACCGACTAATTTGATACATATTTATTTACGTTACATGTTCATGAAATTAACCAAAAAAAGAAAGAAAGAGAGATATTGAAATAATAAGTTGGCTTGACGGCAATCACGCCAACTAAAAGCTTAACCCATGTATAATTGTGTCCAGCGCAATGCAACCAGTCCAACCAGTCAAATAAAATGAGCCACTTTTAGATCTGATTCCTTAATTCAAATCTCATCCACATAAAACATTTTCACATCAATAATTGTGAAAATATTGTGATTTGTTGTGTTGGTAGTTTTACTTTTACCTTATATATCCATTGTTATCTTAATCAAAGAGCAATTATTATAAGCTAATGATATTTCCACACCAATTATTAATATTTTCGCACTAATCTATACCAAATATTGAAATTTCTGTACCAAATGATGCAGAAAATATCAATGTCTGATTTGAAAATAACAGCACTCTTATTATAAAGCTGAGGTTATAAATTTCAAATTTTATTGTATTTATAAACATTAAATATTTTTATAAAAAAAAAAATGTACATTTTTAAAGACCAGATCAGAAATCCCGAGATTTTGTCCCATTACACAAACTAATATTTCCTTCTAGATCTACATATATCAAAAATTTAGAACGTAATACTTTTGTCTTTTCGTACATATAGTTGATGATGGCGCAGCCCATGCAAAAGTAGAGCAAATATTCCGAGAGACACCAAGTAGCGGTTGGAATTTGGGATGGAGTGCATTACACGAGTCAAAAGAACAGAGTCAGCATACCTTAAATGAAAAGACAACTATTAGTGATGGATACGCGCTTGCTTTATTTGTTTTGTACAAATAGACTGGAAGTTGGAATCTTTGTCACCACCCCCACTCCTCTAGTACTACAGTCTACAGTCAACTTTATCCTATCACAAAATTGCTCCAATTTCTTTCTTTACAATTTTCTCACTAATCTATCTGTAATCAAACATAGTTATTTTGACTGGATTTCCAGAAAATTACAAGACAAGGCATTCGGTGGATACTACGTTTACCTTATCTAGATGGGGTCATTCTACAATAATTCATACTATTTTTGTGGGTATGGTATCCACTTAATTGGTACTATCAAATATAATATAAGGTAAACTACATTTTTGGTCCCTAACGTTTACCTAAGTTGCGCGTTTGGTCCCTAACGTTTAAAATGGGCAGAAATGGTCCCTAACTTTTCAAAACGATGCACCATTGGTCCTTCCGTTAGTCTCCGTTAACTAGGTGTATACATGGCTAACGGAATTATGACGTGAATAATTTTTAATTGATATGTAATTTTTTTTTTTAATGACAACTAGGATATGACATGGCATACCCATTTAAAAATAACCCAACCCAAAAAGAATTAACCCAATCCAAATAAAAAAAACCCACCCAAATTAAAATTAACCCACCCCACCCAAATCAAATTAACCCTAAAATTAGATTCTAATTCTCTAATTCTCAACTAATGATTTTAGAGAATTAGAGTAGACGGCTTCACAGAGATAGGCATTGGCTGGTTGTCCGGGGTGATTGGTATATGGACAGTGTAAGTAGCAAACTCTACATTGCCGGGATCATTGTCGACATCATAGCTGGAATCGCTTATGTGGTGAATTGTGGGCACTCTTGAAAAATGGGATTCAGAAGCCATGTTGGTGTTGAAACTATTAGCAGCAACAACAAGACCCTAAAAAGTTCACAGAGGAAATTAGTATTACTTGCCCACTTACGCTATGAAGAAAAGGACGAGATTTGTGTACAGAAAACTTGGGAAGCGTTCAAAATAATGCATTTTTTAATTTTGAGATTTAGAAATGAAAACGAAAAATAATTCAGATAATAATACAGAGAGTATAAAAGTGAAATCTTCTAAAGTAAAAATATTTCCAATCACTCTCTGTTTCTCTCACTAGAACTCACCCTCTGTTTCAAGTACTCTCTCTCTCTGAAGCAAGCAAAAGCAATCTATGTCTCTCTCTCACACACACAAAATTCAGCTATAAATAATTTGGGTGGGGTGGGTTAATTTTAATTTGGGTGGGTTTTTTTTATTTGGATTGGGTTAATTTTTTTTGGGTTGGGTTGTTTTTAAATGGGTATGTCATGTCATATCCTAGTTGTCATTAAAAAAAAAGTACATGTCAATTAAAAATTGTCCACGTCATAATTTTGTTAGCTACGTATACATCAAGTTAACGGAAACTAACGGAATAACCAATTGTGCATCGTTTTGAAACGTTAGGGACCATTTCTGCCCATTTTAAATGTTAGGGACCAAACGCGCAACTTGGGTAAACGTTAGGGATTAATAGTGTAGTTTACCCTATAATATAAGTACAATCATATGTAATGTTGATATTATATGATTTTTTAGGGTAAACTACACTATTGGTCTCTAACGTTTACTCAAGTTATGTGTTTGGTCCCTAACGTTTAAAATGGGCAGAAATGGTCCCTAACGTTTCAAAACGATGCACCATTGGTTCTTCCGTTAGTCTTCGTTAACTTGGTGTATACATGGCTAACGGAATTATGATATGGACAATTTTTAATTGACATATACTTTTTTTTTTAATAACAACTAGGATATGACATGAAATACCCATTTAAAAACAACCCAATCCAAAAAAAATTAACCCAATCCAAATAATAAAAAAACCCACCCAAATTAAAATTAACCCATCCCACCCAAATCAAATTAACCCTAAAATTAAATTGTTTTAGCTGGGAGTCAGAAAAAAATTAATAATGATTAAAGAGAGAGAATTGAAGAACGTACCATCTTCTGGGTAGGTTGGTAAAAAAAAAAAAAAGTCAGAGAGATATATATATATATATATATATCCCAACATGAAACTTAAGGTATTGACAGAGAAAGTAATCGCCGAAGGTGGATCTTGATCTAGAAGATGGCAGTGACACATTGTCTTATAGAAGACCCACATCGGCAAGACCCATCCCCTATCCATCCCCTATCCTTTTCATAGTTATCTATTCGACCATAAAGCGGAGGAGAAATTAGAACTCAAAGGTAGACAATTTCAAAAAGACACCGAGTTTTAATCCGAATAAAATGACTTTTGAGTTTTAATCCGAACTCAAAGGCTCTGAGAAGTATTCATTCATAGCAATAAAGAATTCTCTTCTCGCTCCTTCCGTAAGTTCAATTTCAGCAAAGTGAAAGCAAGCGTCATAATTCTTTAATTTGGGTTTTTTTTAGGGTTAATTTGATTTGGTTGGGGTGGGTTAATTTTAATTTGGGTGGGTTTTTTTTATTTGGATTGGGTTAATTTTTTTTGGGTTGGGTTGTTTTTAAATGGGTATGCCATGTCATATCCTAATTGTCATTTAAAAAAAAATTACATATCAATTAAAAATTGTCCACGTCATAATTCCGTTAGCCACGTATACATCAAGTTAACGGAGACTAACGGAAGGACTAATGGTGCATCGTTTTGAAACGTTAGGGACCATTTCTGCCCATTTTAAACGTTAGGGACCAAACATGCAACTTAGGTAAACGTTAAGGACCAATAGTGTAGTTTACTCAATTTTTTATATATATTAAATTTAAATAATAAATAAAAATTTAGGATACCAAACAATATGATGATAGGTACCATCGATGTGAGATTTTATCTATTAGAGGTTAAGTACCCATATAGGTATTGTAGAATTACGCACTACAACAAAAAAGAGGTATTAACAACATTAGATTAACAACATGTATAATAAAACGTTGTGGAAGAATGATTTAACAATATTCATGTTAGGCATGTTGTTAATGTAAAATACAGTAACTCTCTTTTACCACATGCTATTTCGAGAATGTTGTTAGAACAAATAATAACAACGTTTTTTAAAAAAAAAGTTGTTAATTTGGCCGGCCCTAATAATTAAAAACCCTAATTAGATCTAATTATTTGGCCGGCCCTAATTCTCTCTCTCAACACACGCCCAAGCTCATCTCTTTCTCTCTTCCTCTCCCTGTCTCTTCCTCTCCCTCTCCCCCTCACTCTCTCTTCTTCCCTCCAGCCTCACCATCGCTCCCTCTCACTGCCGCTCTCCCTCTCACTATTGCTCAGAGATCCATTCTTTAGGTGTAAGTGGTAAGTGATATTTCTAAACCTTTTACTTTCAATCCTTCCTTTTTATTATATGTTGTTTTGGGGTTTCATTAGAATTTTTTTTTCACATGTCTAGTACACGAATCTATTTCTGATAACTGAGCCTTTTGGTATGTCAACTTTTTCTGTTGTAGAATTTTTTTCACTTGCAAGTATGTCCCTTTTGGTATCAGAAAATTTACTGAGCTTGATGACTCACATGCCGCCTTCCATGCTGCTCTGAAGGCCTGGAATGACAAGTATCAGTTTTATCTTCTTTGTTAATTCAAATAAGCTAATTATGTACATTATATACATATTATTAACCTATCCATCTATCTCATGCCATTAGTCCATTAAAAAGCTATAGTCATGTGCGTGCCAGATAAAACTATTTGTCAAACATGTGGTAATTTTCTAACTTTTGTGCATACAAACTAGAGAGTAGAAACTCTGGAATTGGAGGAACCCCTTATAAGTTCCTAGTATCAGAAAGAAGAATGAAAGCCAAGCCAGAACAAAGCTTTCTTCATAGAAATTCAGATGCTACAAGTGAGCAACTTTGTATGCTTTTATTTAAGTGCTAAGAAGTAAGAACTGCCATGTGCAGCATAGAACACACATAAATACACGCAACATTTGATACAACTGATTTTCTAGAGAAAGTCTTTAAGAAATTACTTAGCAAAGAAAAGTCTGCTGTAAATTAGCAAAGGAAAACTGAATTTATTTAAGAGAAAATAAAAAATATGAGTTGGGTTCCAAATCGAAACCAAGGTACATATCTTGGTAAAATTTCTTAAAACACCCGTTCAGATTTGACATTAGAAAAATATGGCTTCATGCAATTATGAGCTACAGAGTGGAATGTATGGATTTGTCTGTATAATCCAATTTAGAACATTCTGAAAGTTTTCACCTTTAAACAAAGATAGAATTTGATTAAAGTAAAGGAAAAATCTGTAACTTTGAAATAGATTCTTGTACACTATTGGTGAGTCAAGTACTTTTGATGCCAAAATCCAATCCTAATGAACAAATTTGTTTATTTGTGTATAAAAATTTATAATATCTGTCATGTTTCAG
>OU015762.1:51127211-51159568 GCA_907173295.1 Fagus sylvatica | reverse complement strand
ACTAATCTATCTGTAATCAAACATAGTTATTTTGACTGGATTTCCAGAAAATTACAAGACAAGGCATTCGGTGGATACTACGTTTACCTTATCTAGATGGGGTCATTCTACAATAATTCATACTATTTTTGTGGGTATGGTATCCACTTAATTGGTACTATCAAATATAATATAAGGTAAACTACATTTTTGGTCCCTAACGTTTACCTAAGTTGCGCGTTTGGTCCCTAACGTTTAAAATGGGCAGAAATGGTCCCTAACTTTTCAAAACGATGCACCATTGGTCCTTCCGTTAGTCTCCGTTAACTAGGTGTATACATGGCTAACGGAATTATGACGTGACAATTTTTAATTGACATGTAATTTTTTTTTTTAATGACAACTAGGATATGACATGGCATACCCATTTAAAAATAACCCAACCCAAAAAGAATTAACCCAATCCAAATAAAAAAAACCCACCCAAATTAAAATTAACCCACCCCACCCAAATCAAATTAACCCTAAAATTAGATTCTAATTCTCTAATTCTCAACTAATGATTTTAGAGAATTAGAGTAGACGGCTTCACAGAGATAGGCATTGGCTGGTTGTCCGGGGTGATTGGTATATGGACAGTGTAAGTAGCAAACTCTACATTGCCGGGATCATTGTCGACATCATAGCTGGAATCGCTTATGTGGTGAATTGTGGGCACTCTTGAAAAATGGGATTCAGAAGCCATGTTGGTGTTGAAACTATTAGCAGCAACAACAAGACCCTAAAAAGTTCACAGAGGAAATTAGTATTACTTGCCCACTTACGCTATGAAGAAAAGGACGAGATTTGTGTACTGGAAAACTTGGGAAGCGTTCAAAATAATGCATTTTTTAATTTTGAGATTTAGAAATGAAAACGAAAAATAATTCAGATAATAATACAGAGAGTATAAAAGTGAAATCTTCTAAAGTAAAAATATTTCCAATCACTCTCTGTTTCTCTCACTAGAACTCACCCTCTGTTTCCAGTACTCTCTCTCTCTGAAGCAAAAGCAATCTATGTCTCTCTCTCACACACACAAAATTCAGCTATAAATAATTTGGGTGGGGTGGGTTAATTTTAATTTGGGTGGGTTTTTTTTATTTGGATTGGGTTAATTTTTTTTGGGTTGGGTTGTTTTTAAATGGGTATGCCATGTCATATCCTAGTTGTCATTAAAAAAAAAAGTACATGTCAATTAAAAATTGTCCACGTCATAATTTTGTTAGCTACGTATACATCAAGTTAATGGAAACTAACAGAAGAACCAATTGTGCATCGTTTTGAAATGTTAGGGACCATTTCTGCCCATTTTAAACGTTAGGGACCAAACGCGCAACTTGGGTAAACGTTAGGGACTAATAGTGTAGTTTACCCTATAATATATAAGTACATCATATGTAATGTTGATATTATATGATTTTTTAGGGTAAACTACACTATTGGTCCCTAACGTTTACCCAAGTTGTGCGTTTGGTCCCTAACGTTTAAAATGGGCAGAAATGGTCCCTAACGTTTCAAAACGATGCACTATTGGTTCTTCCGTTAGTCTTCGTTAACTTGGTGTATACATGGCTAACGGAATTATGATGTGGACAATTTTTAATTGACATATACTTTTTTTTTTAATGACAACTAGGATATGACATGAAATACCCATTTAAAAACAACCCAATCCAAAAAAAATTAACCCAATCCAAATAATAAAAAAACCCACCCAAATTAAAATTAACCCATCCCACCCAAATCAAATTAACCCTAAAATTAAATTGTTTTAGCTGGGAGTCAGAAAAAAATTAATAATGATTAAAGAGAGAGAATTGAAGAACGTACCATCTTCTGGGTAGGTTGGTAAAAAAAAAAGGAAGTCAGAGATATATATATATATATATATATATATATATATATATATATATATATAAATCCCAACATGAAACTTAAGGTATTGACAGAGAAAGTAATCGCCGGAGGTGGATCTTGATCTAGAAGATGGCAGTGACACATTGTCTTATAGAAGACCCACATCGGCAAGACCCATCCCCTATCCATCCCCTATCCTTTTCATAGTTATCTATTCGACCATAAAGCGGAGGAGAAATTAGAACTCAAAGGTAGACAATTTCAAAAAGACACCGAGTTTTAATCCGAATAAAATGACTTTTGAGTTTTAATCCGAACTCAAAGGCTCTGAGAAGTATTCATTCATAGCAATAAAGAATTCTCTTCTCGCTCCTTCCGTAAGTTCAATTTCAGCAAAGTGAAAGCAAGCGTCATAATTCTTTAATTTGGGTTTTTTTTAGGGTTAATTTGATTTGGTTGGGAGTGGGTTAATTTTAATTTGGGTGGGTTTTTTTTATTTGGATTGGGTTAATTTTTTTTGGGTTGGGTTGTTTTTAAATGAGTATGCCATGTCATATCCTAATTGTCATTTAAAAAAAAATTACATATCAATTAAAAATTGTCCACGTCATAATTCCGTTAGCCACGTATACATCAAGTTAACGGAGACTAACGGAAGGACTAATGGTGCATCGTTTTGAAACGTTAGGGACCATTTCTGCCCATTTTAAACGTTAGGGACCAAACATGCAACTTAGGTAAACGTTAAGGACCAATAGTGTAGTTTACTCGATTTTTTATATATATTAAATTTAAATAATAAATAAAAATTTAGGATACCAAACAATATGATGATAGGTACCATCGATGTGAGATTTTATCTATTAGAGGTTAAGTACCCATATAGGTATTGTAGAATTACGCACTACAACAAAAAAGGGTATTAACAACATTAGATTAACAACATGTATAATAAAACGTTGTGGAAGAATGATTTAACAATATTCATGTTAGGCATGTTGTTAATGTAAAATACAGTAACTCTCTTTTACCACATGCTATTTCGAGAATGTTGTTAGAACAAATAATAACAACGTTTTTTAAAAAAAAGTTGTTAATTTGGCCGGCCCTAATAATTAAAAACCCTAATTAGATCTAATTATTTGGCCGGCCCTAATTCTCTCTCTCAACACACGCCCAAGCTCATCTCTTTCTCTCTTCCTCTCCCTGTCTCTTCCTCTCCCTCTCCCCCTCACTCTCTCTTCTTCCCTCCAGCCTCACCATCGCTCCCTCTCACTGCCGCTCTCCCTCTCACTATTGCTCAGAGATCCATTCTTTAGGTGTAAGTGGTAAGTGATATTTCTAAACCTTTTACTTTCAATCCTTCCTTTTTATTATATGTTGTTTTGGGGTTTCATTAGAATTTTTTTTTCACATGTCTAGTACACGAATCTATTTCTGATAACTGAGCCTTTTGGTATGTCAACTTTTTCTGTTGTAGAATTTTTTTCACTTGCAAGTATGTCCCTTTTGGTATCAGAAAATTTACTGAGCTTGATGACTCACATGCCGCCTTCCATGCTGCTCTGAAGGCCTGGAATGACAAGTATCAGTTTTATCTTCTTTGTTAATTCAAATAAGCTAATTATGTACATTATATACATATTATTAACCTATCCATCTATCTCATGCCATTAGTCCATTAAAAAGCTATAGTCATGTGCGTGCCAGATAAAACTATTTGTCAAACATGTGGTAATTTTCTAACTTTTGTGCATACAAACTAGAGAGTAGAAACTCTGGAATTGGAGGAACCCCTTATAAGTTCCTAGTATCAGAAAGAAGAATGAAAGCCAAGCCAGAACAAAGCTTTCTTCATAGAAATTCAGATGCTACAAGTGAGCAACTTTGTATGCTTTTATTTAAGTGCTAAGAAGTAAGAACTGCCATGTGCAGCATAGAACACACATAAATACACGCAACATTTGATACAACTGATTTTCTAGAGAAAGTCTTTAAGAAATTACTTAGCAAAGAAAAGTCTGCTGTAAATTAGCAAAGGAAAACTGAATTTATTTAAGAGAAAATAAAAAATATGAGTTGGGTTCCAAATCGAAACCAAGGTACATATCTTGGTAAAATTTCTTAAGACACCCGTTCAGATTTGACATTAGAAAAATATGGCTTCATGCAATTATGAGCTACAGAGTGGAATGTATGGATTTGTCTGTATAATCCAATTTAGAACATTCTGAAAGTTTTCACCTTTAAACAAAGATAGAATTTGATTAAAGTAAAGGAAAAATCTGTAACTTTGAAATAGATTCTTGTACACTATTGGTGAGTCAAGTACTTTTGATGCCAAAATCCAATCCTAATGAACAAATTTGTTTATTTGTGTATAAAAATTTATAATATCTGTCATGTTTCAGGAAAATATATTACAAGAAGATGAATCGTTTTCAAGTAAGTTGTAATTTATTTATTTAATTGATTTTTTTGAACTTATAGTGACAAAGTTGTTCTAATCCATTAATCATTTTATGTTGTATATATGATAAAGGTTGCTAAAAATATTTCAAAGAAAGCTAAAGCGCAACGTACAACTGCAATTTTTTCAAAAGTGCAACAGGTCAATGAGAGGGTGATAATATCATCGGAAGGGTATAATTCCCCCCTCACTCATTCCCCAAATATTCAAGCAATCCCTGAATCTTTTAATGCGAATGCTAAAACACTGAAGAAGACACGGGGACCAAAAAAATTGAAAGGATATGTCTCAAGTCAAAGCCCACGTTTGGAACTTCGATACAATGGAAGAGGTCAACTAGTTGGGACCAATTCAGACAAATTTTCAACACATCTTGGGTGCTTAGTGCGTGAACATGTGCCTGTAGCAATTAAAAATTGGACAAAGGTTGATTCACGGACTAAGGACAATCTATAGACATTAGTTCAGGTATATAAAAAATTTATATAATATGTTACATTACAAATGATTTGCTTCTCGTTTTTCAAATTTGACTAACTTATTTCTTCTATATGCCAACACAGCAAAAATTCATTATTAATGAATGCCATAAAAAGATGATATTAAGAATGATGAGTGCAAAGTGGAGACAGTTAAAATTAAGTTGCTGTAATGGAGGTAATAGTTTAAGCTTTCTTCTTAGATATTTGTGATTCTAAGTTAATGTCATTGTTTGTATCCTACTATCATTAAATTTATGGATTTATGTTTCATTTTGTAGGTGCTGGTTAGTATGAAAGGAATTAAGAAAGAGGATTTCATGGAGACATGTTGCTTGCGCAGGAGTTTGGAGCCCTTTACTTCTTGAATTGAAAATAGTTTAAACATTGATTGATTGAAGTTAAAGATCATCTAGATAGTTTGGTTTATTTGTTGAATATTATGTCTTTTGTTCTTTTGAAGCAAAACTAGCTCGCATTGTACTATTTGAATTGAAACTAGTTTACCTTTCTAATTGAAATTAGACTTTGAAGTTTAATTATATAAAGTGTATGTGTGTTGGTAATCTTGTGTTGATATAATGTTTGGATTATGAATTATATAAACATGGAAACAAGTCTTCTTCTTCCCAAAAAAATAAAATAAAATAAAGGTCTATAGGTAGCCATTAAAAGAATATAATTAAAAAAAAAAAAGTGTATAACACAACATTCTATGAATGTTGTCAAAACATATTCAAAGCACTCTTCTACAACGTTTAGAAAATGTTGTGAAAGGAACAAACAGACAACATTATTTAATGTTGTAGTAACATGTATAGACAATGTATAATAAATGTTGTCTAACATATAAAGACCACATTCAGTAAACATTGTAAAAAGACTTTTAACAACATTTTTTAAGCATGGTCTTTACATGTTTCGAGAACATTTTTTAAACGTTGTTAATTAGATATTTAACAACATACTAGGCAACGTTAATTGAAAGTTGTTGAAAGTCTGACACTTTCTACAACACCTCATCCTACAACATTTTGAAGTTTGATATTCTGTAATTATTTTGAAGTTTTGTTTGTTTCGGTAGTAATATTTTATTGAAAATTATGTTTTGTATTTTATGGTATTTATTAGTGCAGTGTAAAATTGTTTTATGTTATTAATAGAAAATAAAACCTAATAGAGTAAAAAAAAAACGTTTTCTAGAAGTTGCATGCGTACTAAAGGGTATAGCTTGAGTCCAGTACTCCTATGCACTGGACCCGTTGAGATCATGACACGTGTCAAATTATTGACATATATAATGATCTTAATGGGTCTAGTGCACAGGAGCACTGGACCCAATCCAAGTCCCATACTAAAGACTATTACGAATATACTTCATATCGCAAAAAATTCTCCAAATGATAACTTCTTTCTATCTTTTTGTCCCTTTCTCTCTCTCTATGGACCAACTATTAATCGTCGTTGATTTTTTTATTTATTTTTTCAAATGATAAATTGGTCGCACTTTTTTTTTTAGTGTAAATTCTGAATTTGGAGTATGTTTTACCGTTTGAGACTCCTATATAAATTGCATATATATATTTAGAGTCTATTTTGTGAATGAATATTTTTGTTTATATAATTATTTGAAATTATAAGAAATATTAATTAATAATTTTCAATGTAAACTAAATAACAGAAAATGTTTTATCTCATTTTCAAGACCATAGCCAAACAGAAGATAACAAGTCATTTTTCCAAAATAAAGATAAATAAATAACATCTGATCATGACACCTTGGACTAGTGAAATTTGTAATGCTTATAAGTATGGATAAATTTTATTTTTTCACACTTTAGTCAAAGTACAGAATTGTTTGAGTCAGTTCATACGTTAATATTATTTGTCTTGCTTTCTGCTTCACTGGCTTCAAGTCCAAAGTCAATTGAGTAGTTTACATGAAGAGTCAATCAAGTCAATGCATTTACATTGCTTTTGTAGTAAGCTAGCTAGCTAAGTGGATAGGATAGAATCTCTCTAATATATATACACAGACAGAACTTAGCGATCGATTTGTGAAATACTATATAAGTCAATACAGCGTGCTCGTTTGATGGTCCAAAAAAACTCTAGCACCAACATTAATTCCAGCTTATATTATTAAATTATTTCAGAATTTTCATCTCTATTCTTTTACATACCTTTTGTCATACTCCAAATGCCGTGTTTGGTTGATTTCTTTGGTGTTTTTTCATGGCCCAAGATGTCGGCTGGTCATGGAATCCTTTTCTTTGAATATTTTCAGTAATTCTAAGTCCACCTTTGCTTTTTTTGTTTCTGAATGTTGTTACCTGGGCTTCTGGATTCGGACATGCCCTCTTCTATTTGTTGCAAATGCATGCATTCTCCTCTAGAAATTCCCTTTGAATTAACACTCAACGAAAGCTGATCTTTCGCATTATAATTAATAATTAGTAACCTATTGGTCTCGTTACCAGAAGCATCTAATCACTAAAGGCTAAAGCCTAGTGAACATATATATAATTAGCTGCTAATTAAGTTGAAACCATAAAAATGGAACTTTCAAAATGAGTAATGCTTTTCAACCTATAAATTAATGGAGGATAACTTTTCAAGAGAAATATAACTAGATCTCATAGTGTTTGGGAGTTATTGAAAAAAAAAAAGAAAAAAAAGCACCAAATTAATTTGAGACATAGGGCATGCGATTGAGACCATAATATATTAACCTGTTTAATATATCTATATGCACACAACCAGTGGCGGCTCCAGAAAATTTTTTCAGAGTGTTCAATACAAAACTTGAATATAATATTACAAAAAAAGAATAATAATAATACATGAATCTTGCAGTATAGAAGAATTTGGTCTGCTATTATAATCATTATGTTTATGAAGATGAATATTTTGGTATAAGTAATTTCTTTATCAGAAATTTCTTCACAGTATTAGCAAAAGAATAAAAAATAAACTATAAGACATTCAACACTTGATGTGCGGATAAATAGACAAAAAGAATTTAATTTAATTAAGTTATATGATTAATTAAATACTATTATTTAAGTTGTTAATATTAATTAAAAAGCCACAAGCTACAAAGTAACAAAAGCACAAATAACCAAATAAATAAATCACAAATCAAAGCACAAACCCACACAGTGGACACAATAAAACTGTGAAACAAACAAATTCTTCCATATCAAACCATCACCAGTTGTTTTTTTTGGACTTATTTTGTTATTGTGGTTGTTATTTGAGTTAATTTTTTGTTGTTATTTGGGCTTTTGTTTTTTTTGTTGGGTTAAGTGGATTGAGTTTATTAGGATTAGGATGTTCAAAATTTATTTGAGAGTGTTCAAAATTTTATTTAAGGGTGTTCAAAACATCTACAACACACACACACACACACACATATATATATATTCTTTACTTTTAACAAACCAGGGTGTGCACCATAACGTGGAGCCGCCCCTGCACACAACTTATGCATGCATGACGGTTTTAGGTTTAGTGTTAGGTTTTGAACCATTAAAAATCCACTTGTTATTATTATTATTATTTTATTTCCCTAGCTAGAGTAAAAGGTTAAGGGGATTCCAACAGATTGAACTTGTACTCTCTCCATTGGGAAGAGACGAGTGTACCATGTAATGTTTGGTGGTCATGACTAGTGAATCTTGTGTTAATACTTACTACTAGGTATAAGCAAAATGTTGTTTATGTCATTATGTGTACGTGCCTAAAGTTTGTGGATGTCCATTTTAATCTTGGTTCATATATATATATAGAACTTGCTGGAAATTCAGTAGAGATGGATAGAGAAAAGTCTTGTATTATTTTATTTTATTTTTGCATAAAGTTATATGTAATTTGACCAATAGTTTGAACTTTGAACAAATCACGCTTGATGTTTCTTGCAAGTTGCCTACTGACATAAAGTTGAGTTCTCAGACTTATGGTTGTGCACCCAAGTCGTCCCAACCAGAAGATTCTAGTGTCAAAGGATGAGATCATGAGACACGTTTTGGGGGGAGACTTATAGACTATCAATAATTAATCAGGAAGGTGTAGAATGACCGGCGACGATTTTTATTGAGAAAAGTATATACATTCTTGGATTGAGCAAGCAATACGTATTATTTGAATAAGTTTAGGACCATATAATTTTTCACAACTTTAAGTATAATTTGTTGAGATGTGTTATGCTGGTTGATGAAAAATACAGATGGATTCAGTGATAGGCCACGGTGGAATAAATATTAACCACTCACAAAATTATACGACCATGAATTATGCATAAAGTTGTGATGGTAGGGAGGTTGATATGATTTTGAACATCTAAATATGATTAATATTAATTATTTGAGCAAACTGTTCTAGATAGTAATGACTATCATGATGGATAGTAACGAATAACGATAGAGGCATATCAATTTTGTTTTTTTCTCCCTCTCTCACTCTTTTAGTTTAGGCCTCTTCTTGAATTATGATATCAACAAAATTAATTATTTTAACAGTTCTATATGTTTTCTAAGATCCATGGTTCTGGTATTGGTCAAAGTTAGACTTAATTGGTGGGTGTCAAGCTCTGAGCACATGACTATATCCAGATATTATAGTTAATCTGTGAAAGTATATATATAATTTTTTTAGAGCAAAAGAAGAGAGTTTCTTTTTTGTCAAAAAATTTAGGCTTGATTTTGGTGACTAGTGTTTATATATAAAACTATATATTTTATTATTTAAAAAAATATATGATGTGTCAATATTCTGATAAAGTGTGCAAATATAAGAGGTTTTATGGAATAATTATCTAACAGAAAAGGGAAGGAAATAGAAATCTGGAGCACAACTATATTTTCATCGTTCTTTAGGGAAGGTTTGGCATCTCAATGTCGACTCTTCGCCACCTAGGGCTGTAGGATCTTGCTTAAGAGGCAATGACCTCTTTCTTTCCTCACAACCTAAGAAATAATGTAACAAAGTGGATTCTTATTTGTAGAAAATGTACTTCAAACTTGGAACAAGCACCTAAAATGCTGGCTACTGACTAGGAGGAATATAATTGCTTGTTTGAGAATACATTTTAATGTTTCAATTTTTTTTTTTTTTATTATAACCTTAGGTGTCTGGGCCAACGTTCCGTAGATACGCGCACCTCGACTAATCCTATTGGAACATGTAACACCCTACTAGTCACGTGTACCACGATAGGTACAAGGTTTTGTTTTGGATAGGTGACCTTGAGGGGACTTGAACTAGTGACTATTGGGGAGCACATCCAAGGCCGGATCAGTTGAGCTACCACTTGAGTATCTTGTTTTTGTAGAATTAATTTATTCCAAAAGTATGTAAAAATGTTATAGCACATTTGGTACATTGTAACGGTGATTACATAGGAATAGGAATTAGCATTTCAAGGAATACAAGATGTTGTAATGTAATAACTATTCATATTCATTAGTTTAGTGACATCATATGAATAAAACTTGAATTAATAACTTGTCAATTTAACTAAAATTAATAACTTTTCAATTGTTTGTGAGTCTAATTTAGTAATTTAACTAAATTTTATACAATATTATTGACGTTTGTTCTGATTTAGTTTTTAAATTCTCCGCATCCGCACCATTACAATTCAAACCCAGTTTTATTAAAAACAAAAAGAAAAAAAGAAATAGAGAAGAAAAAGGTGATTTTCAAATTCATTAGCCAATACTCTAATAAACCATTAACCAGATATAATATAAAAAAAACGAGGTTTTTTTAAAAAACTAAAAGAAATAAATAGATTACGATTGAATATCATGAATTTAAAACATGAGATACATTGAACAATTTCAAAAAAAGGTGAAACAAGAAGAGAGAGAGAAATAACAATATTAAAAGCAGAAATTGAGGTTCTGCCGTCATCTCTATTAATTTTGTTCATTAGTAATTAAAAAAATTAATATATTTATAAAATATTAAAAATTTTGTCAATATATTGTTTAAACAAGTCTTTTCAAAGTGATATGTTGTTTAAAGAAGTTTTCAAAGTGAAAACGTTGTTTAAATAAATTGCATTTTATTTAATGTTTTCTCTCCTGTGTTTCAGTCTCTCTCTTCCGCACCATCCATGATTCTATATGAGGCTTCTCGCAGCATCAAAGTTGCAAATTCCAAAATTTAAAGAGATGATAAGTTGCAAATCGAATAGTGCGTTAAAGGGCCAAGTTCAAGGTGGTTGTGTGGTTAACGCTTGGTGGTTGTAGTCCCGGCGGCATCAACAAAAAAAGACCGCCAATGGACAGACCTTTTCTTTCTTTCTCTCTTTTTGTTTTTTGATTTTCTCTCTCACTTCCTCTGAGTTTTGTTCGTCCCAATCGTTTGTGGCGGCGGCGGCGGCGGTGTTAGTGCCGAGGTCAAACTCGCACCACCACCACGTGGCGCGTGGATTTTCACGCGCTCGAATTCTGGAATTAGCGCCAATACTCCATTCAATTGTAAACCATTAACCATGTGATATAATAAATTAAAAAAAACGAGGTTTTTTTAAAAAACTAAAAGAAATAAATAGATTCACGATTGAATATCTATAGAATTTAAAACAGTGAGATCAACAATACGGTGAAACAAAAACTTGCAGCAAAAAGAAAAAAAAAAAAAGGTTTGAAACAAGAAGAGAGAGAGAATAATTATTTTTAAAGGGGGAAACACCTTTTTTTTTTTTTTTTTTTTTTTTGAGGGAAAACAGTTGTTATTATCATTAAAATATTGAAAGAGAGGGTACAATCATAAAAAAAAGGAACAAAAAAGAAATAGAGAGGAAAAACATAGAGAAATTTCCTCATCCGGGAGGTGCAGAATGGAAAAACCACTATCCGGGAGATCCTGTAACTCCATCTCTCCACAGCTGGGCAATGAGGAAATCTGGAACTGTATCTCTCCAAGTTCTGCAAGTTTCAGTCTCTTGTGCATAATGGGCTAAAAGATGGGCTACTCGGTTCGAGTCGCATGGACTAAATCTGATCTGGGCATTTGGAAACATTGTTAGAAGTTCTCTGATATGAAATACAATATGACCAATACATGGTCCCTCACAATGTCCCTCCTGTATTGCTTGGACAACAACTTGGGCGTCATTCTCTATAATAATGTTGTGTAGGTCCAACTCTTGAGCAAGATGACACCCCTCTTGTATTGCAAAGGCTTCAATTACCTCAGCACTGAAATTTCCTTGAGTCCGGCAACTTCTCCCAGCAATGAATCTAGCATTATGATCCCGAATAACCACACCAATTCCCAACCCGCCATCATTTTCAAAAGTGGCCCCATCCGTATTTACTTTGAGAATACCATTGTCTGGAGCATGCCACCATGCCGGAGATTGAGGCGATGCCTGTTGCTCATGATTAAGGTTTAAGAAATCCTCCATCATCTGTCGGGCAAGACGAAGCACGTCATGTAGTGTTCCAGAAGAGTCGCCATGGATTTTTTTGTTACGGTCCCACCATATGTTCCAAGCCACCACCCAGAAAAATTCAATCCTTACAGACTTACCTTTCTCCAGTAATAGTAACATAGCCTCCCTAATGTCACCCACATGTCTTGGGTATAGTTCTTGAAAAACCACTTTTATTCCAAACTTCCTCAAGTTCTGAACATTCCCATAGAGCATGAACAATTGATTCTGAGGCCCTTCCGCATCTTGGACATGTTGGGTCTATATTTAATCCACGGTGCTACAAAATTTCCTTTGACGGGATTCCTTTCTTACATGCTCTCCATGCAAATATACGGATTTTACTAGGGATTTTCATGCGCCAAATTTTTCTTCCATAAGGGCTGGTACGGATCACCTACAGAGCTTTCTTCAGGATGATTTGGTTCCAAGATATTTTGTGCTATGCAATAAGCACTTTTCACCGTAAACATGCCAGTACTATTTCCTATCCATACCCGAGTATCCTCCATTTGCAAGTTCCCCAGTGGTATGCTCATTATGGCAGTAATATCCATAGGTAAGAAGAATTGATTCAGTTTCTCAACGCGCCAATTTCCACTGTCTTGATCAATAAGCGACGATACTTGGGGTGTATCATTTATATCAATCCTTGGTGTTCGCACTTTGAAAGTGCTTAGTGTAGGCAACCATCGGTCTTCCCATATATTGATGCGTATTCCGTTACCAACCCTCCATCTACTTCCTTGTCTGATAACCTCCAAAGCATTCCAAATGCTGCGCCATGCATAGGATGGATTGTGTCCAACCGGTGCTTGGAGTAGGTTTCCAGTAGGAAAATATTTGGACTTATACACTCTGTATGCCATAGAGTTTTGATTTTGAGATAGGCGCCATCCCTGCTTTGCCAACATTGCGAGGTTGAAACTATGGAGGTTTCTGAAGCCCATACCTCCTTTGGACTTTGAGAGACAACGATTTCCATCCCACCCATGCCATTTTATGTTCATCATATCGTTGTCCCCACCAAAACTTTCTTATTAATCCTTCCATCTCATGGCACAATACTTTTGGTAGTAAAAAACAACTCATTACATAGGTTGGGATTGCTTGTGCCACAGATTTTATGAGAACCTCTCTTCCACCATAGGATAATAATTTTTCTTTCCATCCACTTATTTTCCGCATCACTCTCTCTTTAATCTCCTTAAACACCACAGTTTTTGATCTACCAATAAGCGTTGGAAGGCCTAGATATTTGTGGGGATGAGCGTCTTGCATCTCACCAAACATTGCTCAAATTTCTCTCTGATGGTTTTGAGCAGTGTAGCGGCTAAAGTGTATAGAGGACTTGTCTAAATTTATCTTTTGCCCTGATGCCTTCTCATACATGTCAAAAATATTCAGCAATTGTTGGCAATCACTACATTGTGCCTTACAGACTAAAAAACTGTCATTTGCGAAGAAAAGATGAGTGATCCTTGGCCCTCCTCGGCTTACTGCAACTCCTTTTATATTCTGCTGATTTTCTGCCTCCGTAAGAAGACTGGAAAAACCCTCTACACAAAGGAGGAAGAGGTATGGTGATAGGGGGTCTCCTTGATGAAGTTCTCTGGATGGAATAATTGTTCCGCATGGCTCCTCATTGAGTACTGTATAGTTGAGATGCATTTCATAATAAGTGAGATCCACTGGTCTTCGAACCCCAACTGGCGCATAATGTGTTCAATAAATACCCACTCCACTCTATCATAGGCTTTACTCATATCAAGTTTAAAAGCCATATAAGTATCTTTACCCGTTCTTTTTTGTTGGAGATAATGCATGACTTCGAAAGCAACAAGAGCATTGTCTGTAATAATTCGCCCAGGAACAAAGGCACTCTGATTTTCAGATATAATGTTAGGAAGAACACTCTTTAACCTGTTTGCTAGCACCTTGAAGATCAGCTTTTAAGTGACATTGCATAGACTGATTGGTCGAAATTTAGTCATTCGCTGCGGTGTTTTAGTTTTTGGGATGAAAGCTATATTTGTCTTATTAAAATATTTCGGTGAGGTGGTTGTGTTGAGAATCTGTAGCACGTTCTCAGTTACCTCAGTACCAATAAGTGCCCAGTATTTTTGGAAGAATAAAGCAGACATCCCGTCTGGTCCTGGGGCTTTTGTAGGGTGCATTTGGTGAAATGCCTTATGGATCTCGTCAGCAGTAAATTCCCTACAAAGCTGCATGTTCATCTCTCTTGTGACTTTTGCTTGGATTGCTCTGGCCCCCTCTCGTACTTGGTTTGGCCTGGATGTGGTGAAAATTTGCTCGAAATAGTTCACTGTTAGTTGTTTGATTTCGGCCTAGCTACCAACCCATTGATTGTTTGTGTCAAATAAACCCCGTATTTCATTCCTTTGTCGCCTCTGGCATGCTTTCATATGGAAGAATTTGGTGTTTCTGTCTCCTTCTGCTAACCATTGGACACAAGCACGTTGTTTCCACATTTGTTCCTCTCCAATTAATAATTCATTCAGGTTTCGGCGTGCTTCATTGATCTCCTCACCCTTCCCATCAAATCACATTTCTTCTTCAGCAATCAGATGTTCAAGACTCTCTCTTAGCTTGGAAATTTTTCTAGTAACATTGCCATATACTTGTTTGTTCCACTCGGATAATTCTATTGCACATTGTTGGAGACGTTGGTTTAAACTAGTATAGGTTCCTCCCCAGTATTAGTTGGATTCCAAGCTTTCTTTATCACTTCGCGAAAATCTTCTGACCTTGTCCACATGGCTGCAAAGTGAAAACGACGCTTAACTCTCATTCTTGGTCTACCTTCCAGGTTAAAAAGAATAGCACAATGGTCAGAAGATGATTCAATCATGTGTTGAGCAATTGCATTTGGGAATTTGAGGTACCCTTCAACATTAAGAAAACCTCTATCAAGTCGTGCAACAACTCTACCATGATCCGTTCTATTATTACACCAAGTGAATCGTGGTCCGTCATAATTGATTGCATGAAAGTAACATGTATTAATTACTTCCCGAAAACAGTTCATTTGAGCTTGATGTCTGGCGATCCTCCCTATCTTCTCATTATTTTCCAGAATTTCATTAAAGTCACTAATGCATATCCACGGCATTGTATAAAAAGAATTGAGTTTTTCCAATAGCCTTCATGTGCCTTCCTTGTGGCTTGTTTCTGGGTGTCCATAGAACCCTGTGAAACGCCATATGTCTCCCGTATTGGGCATTGTAACCTCAGCATCAATGTGATATTTAGAGTAACTGTTGATTGCTACCTCGTAACCATGTCTCCATAACATAGCCAAACCTCCACTACGACCGTCACTTGGTATTGACAAACCATTTTCGTAAACTATCACACGTTGAATACCATCCATTCTTGTTACATTCAGTTTTGTCTCCATAAGGAAGACAATTTTGGGATCATTGCGGTTCATTAAACCGCGGAGTGCATGAACTGTTTGGGAGTTCCCAAGCTGGAATTGTCGGGGGCTTGGGAACTCCCAAACAGTTCCAGCTTAGGATATTCATTAAGCCCAGTGGGGTTGACTAGCAACCTCCGCCGATCCTAATTCTCCGTTGTACTCCGTATCTTCCTTCTCGGTACAAATCTTTTTTCGAACTTGTACAGGGCCCCAGTCTTCAACCATAGTTTCAAAAGAGTGTTTTTCCCCACTATGGACCAGCAAGCCCCCCTCTATCTCCTGTGATATGCCTTTTGTTCGTGCCTTTTTTTTTTTCCATTGTCCACCTTTCTTTCACGTGTCACCTTTGTGAGAGCTAGTAACCCCCATCTGTTCTATTCCAATTAAGTGTTGAGGTAACAGAAATGTAGAAAACAAAGTAAATGTGTATAGAAGAGGAAACTAGAATTACTTGTATTTCTTTCTTAATCAGATTACAGAGTATCTATTAATATTTATACCAAACTAATTGAGGCTTACAACTAAAACTGCTTAACAGAATTTTAACAAACTCTTAACAACTTCTACATAGCTTATCTAAATTCTATTAACAGCTAATTACAGCTATTATCAACAGCTAATTACAGCTGTTTAAGTGAACCAAGTAATCTGCACGTGGTCTTATTGTAGCTTCTGCAATTGTCTTCTGCTCTGTATGTTCTGCATTCTGCACTGCATGTTCTGCATTCTGCAATAGTCTCTGCTCTGTATGTTCTGCATTCTGCACTGCATGTTCTGCATTCTGCAATACTCCCCCTCAAGATGGAAGACACAAGTTGTGAACTCCCATCTTGTTAAGCAGACTGGAGAACAGTGGAAACCCCAAAGCTTTAGTCATGATGTCAGCCACCTGATGCTTACTTGGTACATGTAAGCTTCGAATTAAACCTTCTTGAATTTTATCTCTGACCAAGTGGCAATCTATTTCGATGTGCTTTGTTCTTTCATGAAAAACTGGGTTGGCAGCAATGTGTAATGCTGCCTGGCTATCAGAAAACAAAAGAGAAGCTTGAGCTTGATTAATTCTGAGATCAAACAGTAAAGTTTTGAGCCATATAACTTCACATACAGCTGAAGCCATTGCTCTATATTCTGCCTCGGCTGAGGATCTTGAGACAGTGGTTTGTTTCTTAGACCTCCATGAAACTAATGAACTACCTAAGAACACACAATAGCCAGTAGTGGATCTTCTTGTGTCAGGGCAGCCTGCCCAATCTGAATCAGAGAAGGCCTTAACATGTAGGTCAGAATCTGAGGGATATAGAAGACCTTGGCTGGGAGCTCCTTTGATGTATTGGACTATATGTTGAGCTGCTTTAAGATGAGAATCTCGAGGGTGCTCCATAAACTGACTTAATCTATGAACAGAGAACACAATGTCTAGTCTGGTCATTGTGAGGTACATTAATCGGCCTATGAGTCTTCTATATACAGTAGGGTCTGGAAGTAAAGATCCTTCACCTTTGGAAAGCTTCAAATTCTGATCCATTGGGCATCTTGCTGGTTTACAACCCAACATACCAGCATCTTCCATAATTTCAAGGGCATATTTTCTTTGTGAAACAGAAATTCCCTTTGATGATCTTGCAATTTCAAGACCTAAAAAATATCTAACTGGTCCCAAATCCTTGAGTTTGAACTGACTGTCCAAATAAGTCTTGAGCTGAGCAACAGCAGTGGCATCATTGCTGGCAATTAGGATATCATCAACATATACTAAAAGTGCAATGAAGCATGAGCCATGTTGCTTGGTGAAGAGAGAGTAGTCAGCTTTGGATTGGGTAAAGCCATGTTGGAGCAAAGTAGTGGAAAACTTTGAGAACCACTGCCTAGAGGCTTGTTTCAAACCATACAATGACTTTTGGAGTTTACAAACAATAGATGGAGAGTGAGACTGCTCCCCCTTGCTGTGAAATCCAGGTGGAAGGGTCATGTATACCTCCTCATCAAGCTCCCCATGGAGGAAAGCATTATTGACATCAAGTTGGTATAAGACCCAACCCTTCACAGCAGCAATAGCAAGTAAGCATCTAACAGTGACAAACTTTGCAACAGGTGAAAATGTTTCAAAGTAATCGAAACCTTCTTGTTGGTTGTAGCCTTTAGCAACAAGTCGAGCCTTGTACCTCTCAAGGGTACCATCTGATCTAAGCTTGACCTTATAAACCCATTTGCAACCAATGGGGGTCTTGCCAGGTGGAAGAGGTGTAAGGGACCATGTTTGGTTAGCCTCCAAGGCTGTAATTTCTGCAGTCATGGCCTCACACCAGTGAGGAGACTTGCTGGCTTCTTTGTAAGTGGAAGGCTCTCGGATGGTAGAGGCAATGAGGGCAAAGGATTTATATTGGGAAGACAATTTGGAATAGGACAAAACATGAGACAAAGGATAAGAGGTTGAAGAAGTAGTACCTGGAACCATTGTGGAGGATGAGCAAGGATCAAAAGAAGCATGATTGCAGTGATAGTCTTGCAAGTAACCAGGAGGTTTATGAATTCTTTGAGAAATTCTGATGGAGGGAACATATGTAGTAGGTTGAGGGTTATGTGGAGGTTGAGGGGTAGGTTGTAAAGCTACTGGTGGTGGCATTGTGAAAATAGCATCAACACAAGGCTGAGGAAAGACAGCAGAAGGCATATCAGGTAACTGAATGGACTGATTTGAGGAAAACTGAGGTTGAGGCTTGTGTTGGTGAAAAGGGAAAATGGTTTCATGAAAGATAACATCTCTAGACACAAAGATTTGATGGGTTTTAAGATCTAAGAGCCTATATCCTTTGGTTCCAAAAGGATAACCAAGCATAAGACATTCCCTAGATCTAGGAGCAAATTTGTGCCTATTATGAGAAAGAGTTGCTGCATAACACAAAGAACCAAAGACTTTAAGGTGAGAATATGGTGGAGTTATCTTAAACAAAGCTTCATAAGGAGATTTGTTATTGATAATAGGAGATGGAATGCGATTGATAAGGTATGCTGCAGTGAGGACACAATAACCCCAATATGGGAGAGGCAAATGAGATTGAAATCTTAGAGACCTTGCAACAGTTAAGAGGTGTTGATGTTTCCTCTCAACAATGGAATTTTGTTGAGGTGTTCCTACACAACTAGTTTGATGTAGTGTACCTTGTTGAGCATAAAAATCTGCCATATCAAACTCAAGACCATTATCTGATCTAAGGATTCTAATTGAGGCAGAAAACTGAGTTTGAACAAGTTTAAAGAAAGATTGCAACAAGCCACGAGTTTCAGATTTTAATTTCATGAGAAATATCCATGTACATCGTGTGCAATCATCTACTATGGTAAGGAAATACTGTTGATTATTGACAGTAGGAACATGAAATGGTCCCCAAATGTCACAATGGATCAAATCAAAAGGAGAAATGGAGACATGAACACTAGTAGGGAAAGGCAATCTTTTCATTTTTGACAAGTGATAGATATTACAGTGTTGAGATACAGAAGGAACAGCCAAGTTATTTATGACATGACTTAACAATTGTAAACGAGAAAGAGAAGGATGGCCTAGCCTATGATGCCAAACATCAAAACCATCTTTATTGGTATTGGAATTCAAAGCTAAAGAAACATTACAGGGAACTGAAAGTCTTGGTTTAGTTTCTGTAACTTGCAAAATGTATAGCTCATGCTTCCTCTTAGCCAAGCCAATCCTCTTCCAATTGGTAAGGTCCTGTATACAACAGAATTTAGAGAAGAAAAGCACACAACAAGGTATGGAGTCTGTGAGTTTAGTGACTGATATGAGATTAAAGGAGAAGGCTGGTACACAAAGTACATTAGTAAGGATCAAAGTTTGTGTAATCTGCACAGAACCAGTGTGTGTAGCTAACACTCTTTGTCCATTAGGTAAGTGTATATAGCTGTGAATTGTGGAAGTAATAGAAGTGAAACTTGATAAGGAGTACACCATGTGATCAGTGGCTCCTGTATCAATGATCCATTCATTTTGAGACAAAAAAGGTCGATGTGAAGGCTGGACAGAAAAAACTGAATGTCTAGGAATGAAATTTGGGAAAGAAGAATGATATATACCTGACAAGAACTGAGAAGAAGCTGTGGCAACTTGATGAGGAGTGGATGAAGAAGCCTCAGACTGAGATGATGCAGGTGGTGGTGTTTGAGGTGGAGGTACTGCATTTAAAGAAGCCTGGGAGGACAGTAAGGCAAGCAACTGTTGGCATTGAGCTTGTGTAATAGGCATGTGTGGTTCTTCAAGTACAGAAACTTGATTGGCAGCATGTGCATTGCCACGGGATTTGTAACCAGGTGGAAAGCCATGGAGCTTGTAACACTTATCCACAATATGCCCTGCAACACCACAGTGACTGCACATTGGCCTATCCTTCTTCCCAAATTGGCCTCTGCCTCCATAGTTATGTCTAGGCATCTCAGATCTGGTATAAAGAGCTATAGAGTCACCATTAGCAGTCATGGATGGAACTCCTATGCCTCTTTGCCTCTCTTCTTGCACAACTAATGAAAAAACCTTATTCATAGCTGGCAGAGGCTCCATCATCAGAATCTGAGCTCTGACATTGGCAAAACTATCATTAAGCCCCATTAAGAACTGCATCACGATCTCATATTGCTTATTCTCAGTCAAAATCTTCAATGCTCCACAAGAACAAGGAGGAAAAGACCTATAATTGTTCAATTCGTCCCAAAGACTCTTTAGCTTGGTAAAGTAAACACTTACATTGCACTGATCCTGAGTCAGAGAAGAGATAGCTTTCTGAATCTCAAAGACTCGTGGACCATTCTCTTGTGCAAATCGTTCCTTCAGGTCCTCCCACATTTCTTGTGCTGTGTTGGCATATATCACACTTGAAGCAATATCCTTGGAGACTGAATTCAGTATCCAGGAGATCACCATTGTATTACAGCGAGTCCAAAGATTGAATGATGGAAGAGTTTCATCATTTGGTGCAGTGATTGTTCCATTGATGAAACCAATCTTGTTCTTTGCTGTGAGGGCCATGATCATTGATCTTGACCAAGTGTTGTAGTTCTCACCAGAAAGTGGCTGAGACACCAGTATCGTGCCTGGACTGTCACCATGGTGAAGGAAAAGCTGGTTTGTGGATTCATCTCGTTGAAGAGGAGATGAGCCACTACTGCCAGGGATTGCGGAAGCATCATTGGCCATTGTAGGCTCTGATACCATAACAGAAATGTAGAAAACAAAGTAAATGTGTATAGAAGAGGAAACTGGAATTACTTGTATTTCTTTCTTAATCAGATTACAGAGTATCTATTAATATTTATACCAAACTAATTGAGGCTTACAACTAAAACTGCTTAACAGAATTTTAACAAACTCTTAACAACTTCTACATAGCTTATCTAAATTCTATTAACAGCTAATTACAGCTATTATCAACAGCTAATTACAGCTGTTTAAGTGAACCAAGTAATCTGCACGTGGTCTTATTGTAGCTTCTGCAATTGTCTTCTGCTCTGTATGTTCTGCATTCTGCACTACATGTTCTGCATTCTGCAATATGTGGATCAGCCAAAGAGCCCTTCTTGCCAGCATCTCCCTCCCTTAATATGGGATTACTGGCATTTGGAGGCACTGGAATAACTAATGTGTCCATCTCATCAATTTGTATTGGTTCTATTTCAATGCCTTGGTCTGGACAATATGAAATCTGGTTGTCTCTAGTCTCTTGCACCATATTTATTATGCTAGTTATAGTTCCTTCATTAGCTTCTTCATTAGTAAAACCCAAATCTCTATCAATCTCCTGTAATTTTTCCCAGAAATCGGATACAGGCTTCTCAATTGGGGTCTTATTTTTTAGATTTGGCTCGTGTAAGCTAGTGTTCGTCCACTGATCTTAAGGATATTTCCACCCTAAGATTTGTAGTTGTGTGTGGCGATTTTGCCTCCAAATCATTGGTTTTGTCTTGTGTGTTGCTCCGCCCCATCTCCGACTGATATCGCCTATTGGGTCGTCCTATACTACTTCGCATCCACGGCCCATATTGCTGATTTCTTTCGGGTAAAGATCCCTGGCTTCGCAACCAGATTCCATAGTCACTATCCCCATATGTAAGGAGCCAACACCAATAACAAAAGTTCGGCAATCTTTCATATTTAAAAGATACCAATGCTTCACGGCCACCCCCAAATCCAACTTTTCTTCCCCTACACAGTGGCGCCTGAACATCAATACTTAAACGTACTCTCACAAAATTACTTCCTCCACGGGTTTCATCCTCACTATCAACTCTTTCAACTTTTCCTAGAGTTCCCCCAATAGTCCAACCTGTTTCTGGTTTAATATGGCACACCAAGCAAGTCATGAATTTGGGCCCATAGTGTGATATTCGTGAAACTAACCTGTGAAAATAGAGAATCATCTTCAATTCGTTGAAGGAGGATGAAGAATTTGTCAAAAGACCAAGGGCCATTAGTGATAACACGTTCCATGTTGATCTCGTCCTCAAAATTGAGTAAGACCCAATTTTCCCCCATGTCTCACGCTGTAAACTTTTTTGCTGCCCTCCAAAGAGGTTTCATGGTGCGTAAAACAACCTCAAGGTTGAGAACCTTCTTCGTTAAAAACTTCGCTGCTAGATAACCTTCGCCTTTGTTGTTATCCTCCTCAAGTTTCACTTTTTATTCCTCCTTGTTGGTTAGAGAAAATTTTTCCCACAACTTCTCTAGAGAGAATCCATGATATGGCTATATGGTGGTGTGATTGTATGTGACGCAGAAGAATCCTACCTGGAGAGGCTCCGAGAGGAACGAATTTGTACAAAGACAAACAATGTTCTATTGGCGTCTATACACTAAAGGTGATAACCCTAGACCAGAGAAAAGTTTTCTTAGGATGAATGAATTTTATTGAAGACATAAAAGAGAATAAAAGAAATAAAAAAGAAGACATATGAATATGATATGATCCCCCCCCTTTTTTTTTAATCTTTTCTTTTCTCTAATTTCTGGTGGATGGGATGTCCAATAAAGTGTTTGTCTTTTATGGTTGAGTGTTGACTGTTGTATTTTCCTTTCCTGGTAAACTATGGTGGGTAAAAGCATCTCCAAGAGCTCTGTATCCGGCTCTTTATCTCCACATATGGAGAGCCAAAATGAAGAAATGATGCTCTAACAGCTCTTCAAATTGCTCTTTAAATTGCCAAAATGCTACAGTAGCTTTTCACAAATGAAAAGCTACTGTACACTCTTTAGCCGAATAAAAAATTGTTTTTGACCGGCGTTATTTAAGTTTTTTTTTCCTTCTCTTTCATTTTGCACGATTTCTTTCTCTCTCTTCCTTTATTTTTTCCTTCTCTGTGCTCTCCCCTCTGTTCTCTGTTCTCCATAGCTCTCCCCTCTCTTCTATTGAAGATCCGGCCTGGCGTGGTGGTTGACGGTCTCGGCCTGAGCTTGGGTTTGCACCGATCTTGGTCTCAGCTTAGGTTTGCGCCGATCTCAGCTTGGGCTTGGGTTTTGTGGTCTCTACCTCTCTCGCGCGCATCTCTCACCATTTTTCATTCCACCTCCATCCACACCGCCTTAAATTTGTGGGTCTCCTGAGGGTAGCACCACCGTGCGAAGCAAACGTCCCCATCCTTCGTCAATCTCAAGTTCCGGCGAAACTTCCATGGGTTGAAGAAGGATCGGCTCTTGAACGACGCTCATAAGGCAATGGGTTTGATGGGTTTTGATTAGAGATGGGTTTTTATCTTAGATGGGTATGGATCTAAAAAATGGGTTTGATGAGGCTTTGATTCTGTAAATTTGGGTTTTGACGAGGCTTGAGGTTGTTTGTAGAGTTGTGTTCACGGTGGTTATGGTGGAGTCACGACTGATCAGAGAGAGAGAGAGAGAGAGATATTTCATTTGCTAGATGGAGAAGAAGAAGACACCGGAGAGAGAGGAAAGAGAATGTAAAAATATGAGAGAAAGAAAAAGGAAAATTAAAAAGAAAAAGAATAAAAAAAAGAATAAAGAAAGAATATTTAAATAGAGTAAAGAAATAATAGAGAGTTTACTGGAGAATGTATCTGAAAAAATGAATAGAAAGTGGCTGAAATCTCCACATGTGGAGATAAAAATGAAGACTCTCCTGGAGATGCTCTAAGTAATGAGTCTCATTACTACCCATTTTGACTTTTGAAGTTTGATGTTATAGTTCCACATATATCTTTGTCACATGGTATTAATTGGGAAACTATTATAATTATCATATTCGTTAATC
Source organism: Fagus sylvatica (assembly GCA_907173295.1). Lineage (NCBI taxonomy): Eukaryota > Viridiplantae > Streptophyta > Magnoliopsida > Fagales > Fagaceae > Fagus > Fagus sylvatica. Next base: position 51,135,582 of record OU015762.1, on the reverse strand, counting down.
ATAGTAAGCATTCACGAATGGCATTTGGCCTAATGCTTTAGCAAATCAACTACCTTTGAAAAGCACCTGAGTTTTTGCTTGACATCCACGTGGTATTATAAAACATTAAAACCTTAAACAAATGGAATAATGAAATCATGTAATTGGCTGTACAATATTAGGAACCTTTTAGTAATATCCAATCATGAATCATCTCTTAAAGATTTAGGTCTTTCATTTGATAGGCTGCTTTAGAAATTGCGTTTCTCTAATTGGCATGTTTAGTTAAAGAAGTTTTATATTGGTACACATACTGTGGTAGTGACAATGTTACATCAAATGTGAACCTATTGTGGGCAATTAATAGTAAAAGAGTGTCTCATTGTACTCAAGTGCGAGAAATGCAAGCTTTATGACTGTTGAGAATAAGAAGAGAGAGAGAAAAGAGAGACTGAAAGTGAGCAAAATAGCTCTGTATGATATATTCAGCAATAAAGTTAATACACAGAACTGCCTTTATATAAGCAGAGTAGTGTGTGCAGTACAAGTATATTGGGTCTAAAGCCCAATAAGCCTACAATAAACCTATAATATATACAAACATCCCCCCTCAAACACAAGGTGGTGACAAAGAAGCCATCTTGAGTTTGGACACAAGATCGCGTAAGCGTCCTGGTGGATTGGACTTGGTGAATACATCAGCAAGCTGGTCTTTAGAGGAGATAGATAGTAAGTGAAGAGCACTCTGTTGAAGATGATGACGAATGAAGTGATAATCGATCTCAATGTGTTTGGTGCGCTCATGAAAAACATCATTATGGGCAATGTGAATAGCACTACGATTGTCACAGTGAATAGGAGTACTGGTGGTTTGGGGAGCACCCATGTCAGCCAGGAGCCAACGAAGCCAGAGGAATTCTGAGGTGGCATCGGCGAGAGTACAATACTCAGCTTCAGTACTGGAACGAGCAACAACAGACTGTTTCTTGATACGCCAAGAGATAAGAGAGGAACCTAGTAAGAAGCAGTAACCTGTGGTAGAGCGACGATCAGTGGGATCTCCAACCCAGTCTACATCAGCATAGGCGCACAACTCAAGGGAAGAATGTGCCGAGAAGTGAAGACCATGAAAGAGCGTTCCCTTGATGTACTGAAGAATACGAAGAACTGCAGCATAATGAGTTGAGCGAGGAGCAGACATGAACTGACTAACCAGATGAACAGCATAAGCAAGGTACGGACGGGTAACAGTAAGATAGATGAGACTGCCCACCAACTGTTGGTATAGAGTAGCATCAAAGAGAGGCTCACTATCAATAGTATTGAGCTTGACATTAAGCTCTAAGGGAGTGGAGTCAGTTTTGCTATCAGTGAGACCGGCCTTAGAGAGAAAGATCAGAAGCATACATGGCCTGAGAGAAATAGTAACCATCTGAAGAGGAGGTGACCTCAAGACCGAGAAAGTAGCTAAGAGTGTCAAGATCTTTCATCTCAAAATGTTGACTAAGAAACTTCTGTAGATCACATATGCCTGTAGTGTCATCACCTGTAATAATCATGTCATCAACATAAAGAAGAATGAAAGTGATACCAGTAAACGTATGACGAATGAAGAGAGTTGAATCATAGGAACTAGAGGTGAAACCCTGCTGAGCAACCACATTACTGATCTTAGCAAACCAAGCCCGAGGAGCTTGCTTAAGACCATAGAGAGCACGGCGAAGGCGACAAACTTGATTCTGAGAATCAGGGTAGCCAGGAGGTGGCTACATGTAGACTTCTTCAAGAAGATCACTATTGAGGAATGCATTTTTCACATCCATCTGAAACAGAGGCCGATGACGAACAGCAGCAACAGCAAGTAAGGATCGAACAGAGGTAAGAAGGGCAACAGGAGCAAATGTCTCCTCATAATCAATGCCATATTCCTGAGTGAATACCCTAGCAACCAGGCGAGCCTTGTAACGTTCAACGGATCCATCAGTCCAAGTCTTGATCTTATAGACCCATTTACAACCAACTGCAGACTTGCCAGAAGGCAAAGTGGTCATGTCCCACGTATGAGTCTTGTGAAGTGCATCAAGTTCATCAGCCATAGCTTGTTGCCAAAGAGGATTAGTGCTAGCCTCACGATAGGTATGAGGCTCATGGAGAGTAGCAATGGCAAATTAACAATAATAATCAGAAAAATGAGAAGGAGGAGCCCTTACTAGAGTGGAATGACGTATATCTGTGGGAGACTCTAATGGTACTGATGGATGTAGGATCCGAATCAGGCAAGCCAGCAGCTGGGGACAGAACTAAAGATGAGACTTCTAAAGAGCTAGAAGGCGAGGCAGAGTCCCTCACATTGTCAGGGTAAAGGTCAATGGAAGGATCAGTGAAAATGAGAGTCATGGAGGAAGAGATAAAGGGAAAATGTTGGTGACTAGAAAAAGTCTGATGTTCCCAAAATTCCACATGACGGGAGATACGAAGGCGACGAGATATGGGATCATAGCAACAAAAACCCTTTTGAGAGATACCATAGCCAAGAAAACAACACAACCGAGACCGTGGTTAGAGTTTGTTTTGTTCATAGGAAGGAAGCGAGACAAAACAAACACAATCGAATACTCAAAGAGAGGAATAGTCTAGGAGTTTGTCATAAAGTAACTCAAAGGGAGATTTCTTGTGAGTAGTAGGTGATGGAATGCGATTTATGGTGTAAACAGCAGTGAGAGCCGCTTCACCCCAAAAACGCTCAGGGACAGAGGCAGATATGAGGAGGATACACACAACATCAAGAATGTGACGAAGTTTGCATTTGGCACAACCATTTTGTTGAGAGGTATAGGGACAAGAATAGTGGGGAAGGGTGCCATTAGAATCCAAAATGGAGAGGAAAGATTTATCGTGATATTCTTGGGCATTATCTGACCGGAAAACCTTAATTGTGCAAGAAAATTGAGTTTGAATCATTTTGTGGAAAGTTTGAAAAATAGGAACAAGGTCAGAACGATGTTTTAACATGTAAATCCAAGTAAATCTAGAATAATCATCAACAAATATCACAAAATAGCGAGATCCCCCGTCAATGGTAAATAGAACAAAACCCCAATCATCAGAATGAACAAGATCAAAAGGTGCAAGAAGAAAAAGAGTCATTGTTATTAAATGGTAATTTTGTTTGTTTGCCAATTTGACAAGACATACAATCAAATTTATTAAAACTAACAGACCCTAAGTGACCTTGAGAAGTTAATAATTAAAGACGAGATAAAGAGGCATAACCAAGACGAGAATGCCATAAGTCTGGAGATAAGGTGGTTGTGGCAGCAACAGAGGAAGAGACCATATGTGAGGGAATCTGCAAATTGCATAGCTCAAATAAACATCCAATCTTACGGCCTATCCCAAGCAACTTGCTCGTCAGTGGATCCTGCACATCAACACCACGATTAGAAAAGTAGAGATCAAGACCAAGTTCACAAAGTTGACCATTAGAAAGAAGATTGAGAAACAACTTCGAAACAAGATATATATTAGGGATAGTCAAATCAGGAGAAGAAATAGTGCCTATGTGACTAACAGACATATGTGAACTATCAGCAGTATAAATGATAGGGGAAGGAGCTAAAGGCGTCTTTTGAGAAAAATGGGAAGCATGAGGAGTCATGTGATTACAGCAAGCTGAGTCTAGGAGCCAAGATTTGTCACCTGAGGTGACTGAAAAGGTAGGGGAAGGTTGAGACATATACGGATGAAACATACTCTCAAGTTGAGAGACAATGACCACAGGATCATCAATAGGGGCAGAACTCACAGCGGCTGCTTGTGGACGAGGAAAAGCACCACGGGACTGATTTTGTTTCCTTTTGTCATCCTTTTTCTTGCGGTAGCACTCAGTGATGTCATGACCTGGTTTTTTACAGTACATGCAAATATGACGAGGTCGATCAGAAGAAAAAGATGGAGGACGAGGTGTAGCCAGGACAACATCCAAAGAAGACAAATGATGGTGAGGACGCCGATTTTCTTCAGAAATAAGCTCCTTGACAGCAGCATCAAGTGAAGGAAGAGGAGAGCGACTAAGCAGAGTAGCTCAAGTAGGTTCAAAGTCCTCACAGAGACCCATCATAAACTGTGTGAAGCGACGACGATCTTTGTACTTGGCAAAAAGATCGATGTCTTTATCATATCGAAGTGGTGGATCAGCAGCAGCTAGTTGTTCCCACATAGAAGCAGTCTGTGAGTAATAATCAGAAATAGACTGACCTGATTCTTGGCGCATCTGATAAAGCTTGACTTCAATATGAAATTCCAAGGCAAAGTCATAAGTGTAGTTGTACCGAGTGGCCAAGAAAGACTAAGGCCGCTTGACCTGTTTCCAATCGAGGAAAGGAGACTGCTAATGGCAGGTACAGAGGTGTTAATGAACTAGGAAAGGATCCGGCATTGGATGCTTTCTCATTCCTCAAGACGTGCCTCAAAATCATCAACCTGGACGACTACATCTGCTACAGAGTCACCATCAAAACTATCTAAATCTGTGACAAACCCAGGCACTGGTTTTGGAATGTCACCAGTAACATAACGCCAAAGTCGGTGTCCTTTGAGAAAAACAATCATGTTTTGGGACCAAACATAATAAAAAGCGAGACCATCAAGAATAACAGTGATGGGATGTGTAATCTCATAACCTGAAGTAGAACCCATACCTAGAAGAGCTGGATGAGAAAACATATTTCAAAAATGGAATCTATGTGAAAAACCGTGAGGGACAGTGTTTTTTTTTTTGGTCCAGTCAACGTTGGCGGTCAACGGTCAATGCTGACGTGGCGCTGACGCACTAAGGCTGACATCACTAGGGCTAACGTCAGCGTGACGTCACTAGGGCTGACGTGGCACGGCAGATGAAAGAGTGCGTGAGGTGCGTGGGAGCGTGTGCACGTGTGGCTGGAGAGCCAGAGACTTCTGGCAGCGCGTGAGGGCGCGTGCGAGGCTGGATCTAGCCGATTTTGGTGGCAATGAACAGATCTTGATGAGATCTATCCAATGGAGCTGTGCTTGAGTCAAACAGCAACTCGGAGATGAGGATTCCGAGGAAGGCAGAAATGGCGAGAGGGTTTGCGATCTCGGGGAAGAGATTGTGAACCCGTAGCAGCGGAGGAACGCTGGATTTTGCTTAGTGAAGGACACAAGAAAGTGGCTCTGATACCATGTTGAGAATAAGAAGAGAGAGAGAGAAAAAAGAGAGACTGAAAGTGAGCAAAATAGCTCTGTATGATATATTCAGCAATTAAGCTAATACACGGAACTGCCTTTATATAAGCAGAGTAGTGTGTGCAGTACAAGTATATTGGGCCTAAAGCCCAGTAAGCCTACAATAAGCCTATAATATATACTAACAATGACAATTCAAAAGAAGGGTGATAAGGAATGGGAGAGTTTATTCAGGATTTATCTAGTAGATAAGTGTATGAGATGAAAAGGATAATTCATGATTAACAAAGGATGTAAGCCAAGAATTATTATTATTTTTTTTTTTTTGATGAATAAACTGAAGATGTAAGCCAAGAATTAACTCATTTTAAACGATGAAGGTGAATTCTCATACTCACCAAAAACCCAAAGAAGAATCCTCATATTTTAACTGAATACAACGAGTCACATGGATTATCATATATATAATGTTCAAATGCACCCTAATTAACCAAACTTTTTAGCAAAAAGGTTGTGCATGTATAATGTATTCATATTGTATTGTTGGTTACTAATATATTCAGTTTTGTCTCTTGTCCTTTCATGTTTGCATACTTACAATTCAAGATATAAGAAAATAGGCGTTTTCTGCTTGATTATTTAACCAAATAGGATTATCCAAGCAAAGGGAAAAGGGTTTTCCAATTTCCATGAAATGAAAAATGAAAACTATTAGCCCCTTTTTCAATATAACTAGTTTGTTGTCTAATTGCGATTATGAAGATAATAGAATTACTCAGTTATTCTTGTTAGAGCATGTATTAATTTGATAAACATAAAGCACACTCCTTATTTCTTAGCTTGAGCTTTTGAAATACTGACTAGTCAAACACCACTAGCTAGAACTCTAACACAGTTTCACAAAGAAAGAGGGTGATGCCGCTTTTAGTGGACTTTTAGTTTAACGAGTCATACTCTTCTTTTTTTTTCTTTTTTTTCTTTTTAATTGATATGCAAGTTGCAAACTAACATCAAATCAAGTTCTCGATTATTGTGCAGTTAACCAGAATATTTATTGTCAAAGTATGGGTCACGTTTTTGGGGCGTGACCGAACATACAATGAATAATCAAGAAGTAGCTAGAATGAACTACGACAAATTCTCATAAAAAAAAAAAAGAATGAACTACGACAAATTTTACTAAGAAAAGCATATACACGCCAGGATTGAACTAGCAAATTTTAGTTATTACCAACCACTACAAAAATGAGAAACATTGAGGTTAATACTATTTAGTTGAGCAAACTATTCCAGCAACCCCATGGCCCCCTCTAGTTTTTTATGTCAATCATATACTACCTATCAATAATGTAATTAGGAAAATTAATAAATCAATGATCAATGTAAATCTACGTGTTTAATACAACGACCGTGTATATGCCTCTAAATGAACCACATAAAAAAATGATGTGTGTTTTACTATTATCATTTTGACAAATATCACCTTTTATTCCTAAGTTTTTTTTATTTTCTTTTCTTTTCTTTTTTTTTTTTTTTTTAAGGAGAATATATGTTATACCTAGAAAAATTGAGATTTTAAAACTATAAGTAAACCAAATAAATAAAATTGAAAGATTGGCTCACCCAAACAATCTTACCTATTAACAATAAATTGAGTTTTGTAATTACATGATATACAACAAGTTCTCTTTTGTTAATAACCTTGGGCCCAATAGCCTTGTCGCTCAATTAGTTGAGACTTCTTAGTGTTCTCCAAATGAGATATCTACGATTCAAATCTCTCTTCCTCAATTATCGAATTATTAAAATAGAAAATAAAAAATAAAAAAATACTTGAGCTCAATAGTATCTCCAATGATATGGGTCAAAATTCAAGCCCCATGACCATGAGAAATAGGTTATATGATAGGGGATGGATTTAAAACCACTTGTCCATTGACTAGTTTAGCAAAAAAAATAAAAAAATTAAAACTTGTCCATTGACTAGGTTGGTGGGATTTAAAACCACAAATCGATGAAATCATGAAATAGGCGGTGGTATCTATATACCTTGTAGCTTGTACAAGAGAGGAAAAAAAAAAAAAAAAAAAAAAAGGACGGATTCTCTTCCATTATATATACTAGCGTATAACCCGTACAATGCAGAAAAAAAACTCTATATAAACATTTAATGTGTGTATGGTCAAAATATATATATTCAGAATTATTTTATAGAAATTATGTTCAATAAAACTAATAATAACAAATAGATGGAATTGCACCAACAATAACAAAATAAAAGGAATTGAAAATTCTATAATAATTGGGAAAAAATTGTCCTCTTTAACTGATAAAACAAAAAATGAGTTAGAGTAAATAAAAAATAAAATATTACCTTAGTCCAATTACCTCTGAATCTTTAAAGAAATGCACCATGCTGTTTTCATAATATCACATTTTATAAATTATTTGAAAAACACGACAATAGTTAAACCATATGAATTCAAAGGCCATAAAAAAAATGAATATAAGCATTAGTTATTACCACATAATTTATGTATATGATCTAATTTCAATTGGAAGGATGCTAAATTTAACATTCTTGGAGTGGATCTCATGAAAAATGTTGTTATAGCAACTTGGGTAAACAAATTATGTAGAGGCTGTGGAAGTAGATCTATAGAAGAAAAAGTGTTTGTTACGGGAAAAGCCTATTGCAGTCATATAAACGTACAGAAACACAAAAGTAAAAATAGATCATGATAGAAAAAAATAAATAAATAAAAAAGAAAAAGAAGTAGAAGAACAAATTAAACTTGTACCAGATTATCATTGTTTAGATGTTGCGTATGCAGATTATGTAAGACTTTGGCCCCTTCAATTTAACGTGTTTTATTTATCCTCATTCTATCAAGGAGTATGTCTGTTCACCAAATGATATCTTAAGTGATTGTTCACCAATCAATGCCTTTTCACTAAAAGAGTACTCTTAACACAGTAACACTACAATATTCTTTATTTATTAATCTTATTAAAAAAAAAAATCATAAAACCATCCAAAGAGAAGTATCATTTGTATTTATAGAATTTCTGGATTTTTTTTTTTTGTTGTTGTTTGGTCGTTAGTTTTAAAAAATCTCCCATCAATTGTTTTCTTTTTTTCTCATTGAAGTATAAGAAGTGTTGGACTTCTTGTAACGTAGTTTTT
>OU015762.1:51098356-51127111 GCA_907173295.1 Fagus sylvatica | reverse complement strand
AATAGAAATCTGGAGCACAACATGAGAAAAGGGAAGGAAATAGAAATCTGGAGCACAACTATATTTTCATCGTTCTTTAGGGAAGGTTTGGCATCTCAATGTCGACTCTTCGCCACCTAGGGCTGTAGGATCTTGCTTAAGAGGCAATGACCTCTTTCTTTCCTCACAACCTAAGAAATAATGTAACAAAGTGGATTCTTATTTGTAGAAAATGTACTTCAAACTTGGAACAAGCACCTAAAATGCTGGCTACTGACTAGGAGGAATATAATTGCTTGTTTGAGAATACATTTTAATGTTTCAATTTTTTTTTTTTTTATTATAACCTTAGGTGTCTGGGCCAACGTTCCGTAGATACGCGCACCTCGACTAATCCTATTGGAACATGTAACACCCTACTAGTCACGTGTACCACGATAGGTACAAGGTTTTGTTTTGGATAGGTGACCTTGAGGGGACTTGAACTAGTGACTATTGGGGAGCACATCCAAGGCCGGATCAGTTGAGCTACCACTTGAGTATCTTGTTTTTGTAGAATTAATTTATTCCAAAAGTATGTAAAAATGTTATAGCACATTTGGTACATTGTAACGGTGATTACATAGGAATAGGAATTAGCATTTCAAGGAATACAAGATGTTGTAATGTAATAACTATTCATATTCATTAGTTTAGTGACATCATATGAATAAAACCTTGAATTAATAACTTTTCAGTCAATTTAACTAAAATACCCTGATTTATTAAATTCTATTTACAATTGTTTGTGAGTCTAATTTAGTATCCTACTCATGTATTACATTGAACAATTTTATAACAATATTATTGACGTTTGTTCAAAATTAATATATTTATAAAATATTAAAAAAATATATTGACTATTTAAGTTTTTCAAATTGCATCCGCAGTTCCGCACCATCCATGATTCTATATGATATCAAACCCAGTTTTATTAAAAACAAAAAGAAAAAAAGAAATAGAGAAGAAAAAGGTTATGGATTTTCAAATTCATTAGCGCCAATACTCCATTCAATTGTAAACCATTAACCATGTGATATAATAAATTAAAAAAAACGAGGTTTTTTTAAAAAACTAAAAGAAATAAATAGATTCACGATTGAATATCTATAGAATTTAAAACAGTGAGATCAACAATACAAGGTGAAACAAAAACTTGCAGCAATAAAGAAAAAAAAAAAAAAAAGGTGAAACAAGAAGAGAGAGAGAAATAATCAATATATATATAAAAACAGAAACCTTTAACTGAGGTTCTGCCAAGTGTCATCTCTATTAATTGATGTGGCATATTAACACATTAGTAATTAAAACACGTCAGCATTAATTCTGCCAAGTGTCACTTTTTTAATGGTGTAAAATTCTACCAAGTGGCATATTTATTTATTATTTAATTTTGTCAAGTGATATGTTGTTTAAACAAGTCTTTTCAAAGTGATATGTTGTTTAAAGAAGTCTTTTCAAAGTGAAAACGTTGTTTAAATAAATTAAGCATTTTATTTAATGTTTTCTCTCTCTGTGTTTCACGTCTCTCTCTCTCTCTGTTTCACCGTATGGAATTGAAAATTCTTGGTCAATTTGTGAACAAAGTTTATATTTTTTCTTTGTGAAATTGCTTTCTCCTTCTCTGATTTATTGCATTAATTATTTCAAAAAGGCTTCTCGCAGCATTCATATTCAGTTGCAAATTCTACAAAATTTAAAGAGATGAAAACGTTTGCAAATCGAATGAGTGCGTTGACAGAAGGGCCAAGTTCAAGGTGGTTGTGTGGTTAACGCTTGGTGGTTGTAGTCCCGGCGGCATCAACAAAATGAAAGCACCGCCATTATTGGACAGTAAACCTTTTCTTTCTTTCTCTCTTTTTGTTTTTTGATTTTCTCTCTCACTTCCTCTGCAGTTTTGTTCGTCCCAATCGTTTGTGGCGGCGGCGGCGGCGGTGTTAGTGCCGAGGGATCAAACTCGCACCACCACCACGTGGCGCGTGACGTCAGCTTCGTCCTCCACGACGCGCTCGAATCTTCTGGAATCCTCGCCTCCCACGCCAGAGTAAAACGAACATCTCCAATCTTCTTATTCTCTTTCGTTCAATTTTCGGATGCATTAAAAAATGGTTTGAAATCTGTGAGCAGGAAGGAAGGGAGGGATTCTGTGCTTAGATCCGGAAATTCTCGGACATCGAGAGGGAAACCAGTTTTTTTTTTTAATTAATAATGCAAATGCTTCTTAATAATGCCTTTCCTTCTCAACCAATGAAGAAAAATAATTCTTTTGGTTTCAGCACACACACAGAAAGCCGGTGAAGGAGAGAGCAAAATAAAAAATGAAGAGGAAGAAGACTGTTGCCTAAGTGGTCTGTGAAAAGAAACTGAAGTGAAAAGTGATTGATGGCCTAAAGCAATTAATGAGGCGTGTCTTGGAAGCAAGGGGCTGACCACACCAACGGCTGAAAATGCTTTCTTTCCATACTTCCTTTTTGTTTTTCTAAAGTCACTTGTGGGTGATATAAAAGAATGACCCAATGAACAGAATGATAAAAAAAGGTGTGTTTGTACTTTGTAGTGTGTTTGTAACACACTCACACCAACGTATACATATATATATATATTTGATGGAATGTATATCTGTTTTGTGATTGTATCAATTAGTGATGTGTGCTTGCTGAATATAAATATTATGTTTATGTATTTTTATAATGTCGATGTTGTTTGCATGTCAACGCGTGCTTTGATGGGAAAAGGGCAGATAATGTGTTTGTTATATTAATTTATTGTCTTTTTTTTTTTGTGCTTTTGTTTGCTTTTGTTGATAATCTTAACTGCTGTTTTTTTTTTTTTTTTTTTTTGGCTTTTGTTGTGTTTTGTTTTTTTTTTTTTTCTAGTTTTTGTTGATGATAAAGATAAAACTTTTGTTTGTTAAAAAAAAAAAAAACATTTTTTGTTGAAAAAAATAAAATACCGTGCATGCTTAACAGTTTAGAGAGATTCTTTAAATAATGGATTATAGTTTAAGAGATTCTTTTTTAAACTTTTGTTTGTTTAAATAATATATATATATATATATATATATATATATATATTATATATATATATTATAATATAGTTAATCATTATACATTTGACTTGATGTAATTTTTTTCAGATATATTTCAATGGTTTAAATGATAATTATTTATATACACAGTATAATACATTAAATTTTATTACAAATTTAGTTGCTATACTTACAAATTAACATATTTTACTGTTTTTGTTATTCATATTAAATAAGTGTATCCCGCGCATTGCGCGGGTCATATGCTAGTTATTTTTAAAGGGGGAAACACCTTTTTTTTTTTTTTTTTTTTGAGGGAAAACAGTTGTTATTATCATTAAAATATTGAAAGAGAGGGTACAATCATAAAAAAAAGGAACAAAAAAGAAATAGAGAGGAAAAAACATAGAGAAATTTCCTCATCCGGGAGGTGCAGAATGGAAAACCACTATCCGGGAGATCCTGTAACTCCATCTCTCCACAGCTGGGCAATGAGGAAATCTGGAACTGTATCTCTCCAAGTTCTGCAAGTTTCAGTCTCTTGTGCATAATGGGCTAAAAGATGGGCTACTCGGTTCGAGTCGCATGGACTAAATCTGATCTGGGCATTTGGAAACATTGTTAGAAGTTCTCTGATATGAAATACAATATGACCAATACATGGTCCCTCACAATGTCCCTCCTGTATTGCTTGGACAATAACTTGGGCGTCACTCTCTATAATAATGTTGTGTAGGTCCAACTCTTGAGCAAGATGACACCCCTCTTGTATTGCAAAGGCTTCAATTACCTCAGCACTGAAATTTCCTTGAGTCCGGCAACTTCTCCCAGCAATGAATCTACCATTATGATCCCGAATAACCACACCAATTCCCAACCCGCCATCATTTTCAAAAGTGGCCCATCCGTATTTACTTTTGAGAATACCATTGTCTGGAGCATGCCACCATGCCGGAGATTGAGGCGATGCCTGTTGCTCATGATTAAGGTTTAAGAAATCCTCCATCATCTGTCGGGCAAGACGAAGCACGTCATGTAGTGTTCCAGAAGAGTCGCCATGGATTTTTTTGTTACGGTCCCACCATATGTTCCAAGCCACCACCCAGAAAAATTCAATCCTTACAGACTTACCTTTCTCCAGTAATAGTAACATAGCCTCCCTAATGTCACCCACATGTCTTGGGTATAGTTCTTGAAAAACCACTTTTATTCCAAACTTCCTCAAGTTCTGAACATTCCCATAGAGCATGAACAATTGATTCTGAGGCCCTTCCGCACCTTGGACATGTTGGGTCTATATTTAATCCACGGTGCTACAAAATTTCCTTTGACGGGATTCCTTTCTTACATGCTCTCCATGCAAATATACGGATTTTACTAGGGATTTTCATGCGCCAAATTTTTCTTCCATAAGGGCTGGTACGGATCACCTACAGAGCTTTCTTCAGGATGATTTGGTTCCAAGATATTTTGTGCTATGCAATAAGCACTTTTCACCGTAAACATGCCAGTACTATTTCCTATCCATACTCGAGTATCCTCCATTTGCAAGTTCCCCAGTGGTATGCTCATTATGGCAGTAACATCCATAGGTAAGAAGAATTGATTCAGTTTCTCAACGCGCCAATTTCCACTGTCTTGATCAATAAGCGACGATACTTGGGGTGTATCATTTATATCAATCCTTGGTGTTCGCACTTTGAAAGTGCTTAGTGTAGGCAACCATCGGTCTTCCCATATATTGATGCGTATTCCGTTACCAACCCTCCATCTACTTCCTTGTCTGATAACCTCCAAAGCATTCCAAATGCTGCGCCATGCATAGGATGGATTGTGTCCAACCGGTGCTTGGAGTAGGTTTCCAGTAGGAAAATATTTGGACTTATACACTCTGTATGCCATAGAGTTTTGATTTTGAGATAGGCGCCATCCCTGCTTTGCCAACATTGCGAGGTTGAAACTATGGAGGTTTCTGAAGCCCATACCTCCTTTGGACTTTGAGAGACAACGATTTCCATCCCACCCATGCCATTTTATGTTCATCATATCGTTGTCCCCACCAAAACTTTCTTATTAATCCTTCCATCTCATGGCACAATACTTTTGGTAGTAAAAAACAACTCATTACATAGGTTGGGATTGCTTGTGCCACAGATTTTATGAGAACCTCTCTTCCACCATAGGATAATAATTTTTCTTTCCATCCACTTATTTTCCGCATCACTCTCTCTTTAATCTCCTTAAACACCACAGTTTTTGATCTACCAATAAGCGTTGGAAGGCCTAGATATTTGTGGGGATGAGCGTCTTGCATCTCACCAAACATTGCTCAAATTTCTCTCTGATGGTTTTGAGCAGTGTAGCGGCTAAAGTGTATAGAGGACTTGTCTAAATTTATCTTTTGCCCTGATGCCTTCTCATACATGTCAAAAATATTCAGCAATTGTTGGCAATCACTACATTGTGCCTTACAGACTAAAAAACTGTCATTTGCGAAGAAAAGATGAGTGATCCTTGGCCCTCCTCGGCTTACTGCAACTCCTTTTATATTCTGCTGATTTTCTGCCTCCGTAAGAAGACTGGAAAAACCCTCTACACAAAGGAGGAAGAGGTATGGTGATAGGGGGTCTCCTTGATGAAGTTCTCTGGATGGAATAATTGTTCCGCATGGCTCCTCATTGAGTACTGTATAGTTGAGATGCATTTCATAATAAGTGAGATCCACTGGTCTTCGAACCCCAACTGGCGCATAATGTGTTCAATAAATACCCACTCCACTCTATCATAGGCTTTACTCATATCAAGTTTAAAAGCCATATAAGTATCTTTACCCGTTCTTTTTTGTTGGAGATAATGCATGACTTCGAAAGCAACAAGAGCATTGCCTGTAATAATTCGCCCAGGAACAAAGGCACTCTGATTTTCAGATATAATGTTAGGAAGAACACTCTTTAACCTGTTTGCTAGCACCTTGAAGATCAGCTTTTAAGTGACATTGCATAGACTGATTGGTCGAAATTCAGTCATTCGCTGCGGTGTTTTAGTTTTTGGGATGAAAGCTATATTTGTCTTATTAAAATCTTTCGGTGAGGTGGTTGTGTTGAGAATCTGTAGCACGTTCTCAGTTACCTCAGTACCAATAAGTGCCCAGTATTTTTGGAAGAATAAAGCAGACATCCCGTCTGGTCCTGGGGCTTTTGTAGGGTGCATTTGGTGAAATGCCTTATGGATCTCGTCAGCAGTAAATTCCCTACAAAGCTGCATGTTCATCTCTCTTGTGACTTTTGCTTGGATTGCTCTGGCCCCCTCTCGTACTTGGTTTGGCCTGGATGTGGTGAAAATTTGCTCGAAATAGTTCACTGTTAGTTGTTTGATTTCGGCCTAGCTACCAACCCATTGATTGTTGGTGTCAAATAAACCCCGTATTTCATTCCTTTGTCACCTCTGGCATGCTTTCATATGGAAGAATTTGGTGTTTCTGTCTCCTTCTGCTAACCATTGGACACAAGCACGTTGTTTCCACATTTGTTCCTCCCCAATTAATAATTCATTCAGGTTTCGGCGTGCTTCATTGATCTCCTCACCCTTCCCATCAAATCACATTTCTTCTTCAGCAATCAGATGTTCAAGACTCTCTCTTAGCTTGGAAATTTTTCTAGTAACATTGCCATATACTTGTTTGTTCCACTCGGATAATTCTATTGCACATTGTTGGAGACGTTGGTTTAAACTAGTATAGGTTCCTCCCCAGTATTAGTTGGATTCCAAGCTTTCTTTATCACTTCGCGAAAATCTTCTGACCTTGTCCACATGGCTGCAAAGTGAAAACGACGCTTAACTCTCATTCTTGGTCTACCTTCCAGGTTAAAAAGAATAGCACAATGGTCAGAAGATGATTCAATCATGTGTTGAGCAATTGCATTTGGGAATTTGAGGTACCCTTCAACATTAAGAAAACCTCTATCAAGTCGTGCAAGAACTCTACCATGATCCGTTCTATTATTACACCAAGTGAATCGTGGTCCGTCATAATTGATTGCATGAAAGTAACATGTATTAATTACTTCCCGAAAACGGTTCATTTGAGCTTGATGTCTGGCGATCCTCCCTATCTTCTCATTATTTTCCAGAATTTCATTAAAGTCACTAATGCATATCCACGGCATTGTATAAAAAGAATTGAGTTTTTCCAATAGCCTTCATGTGCCTTCCTTGTGGCTTGTTTCTGGGTGTCCATAGAACCCTGTGAAACGCCATATGTCTCCCGTATTGGGCATTGTAACCTCAGCATCAATGTGATATTTAGAGTAATTGTTGATTGCTACCTCGTAACCATGTCTCCATAACATAGCCAAACCTCCACTACGACCGTCACTTGGTATTGACAAACCATTTTCGTAAACTATCACACGTTGAATACCATCCATTCTTGTTACATTCAGTTTTGTCTCCATAAGGAAGACAATTTTGGGATCATTGCGGTTCATTAAACCGCGGAGTGCATGAACTGTTTGGGAGTTCCCAAGCTGGAATTGTCGGGGGCTTGGGAACTCCCAAACAGTTCCAGCTTAGGATATTCATTAAGCCCAGTGGGGTTGACTAGCAACCTCCGCCGATCCTAATTCTCCGTTGTACTCCGTATCTTCCTTCTCGGTACAAATCTTTTTTCGAACCTGTACAGGGCCCCAGTCTTCAACCATAGTTTCAAAAGAGTGTTTTTCCCCACTATGGACCAGCAAGCCCCCCTCTATCTCCTGTGATATGCCTTTTGTTCGTGCCTTTTTTTTTTCCATTGTCCACCTTTCTTTCACGTGTCACCTTTGTGAGAGCTAGTAACCCCCATCTGTTCTATTCCAATTAAGTGTTGAGGATCAGCCAAAGAGCCCTTCTTACCAGCATCTCCCTCCCTTAATATGGGATTACTGGCATTTGGAGCACTGGAATAACTAATGTGTCCATCTCATCAATTTGTATTGGTTCTATTTCAATGCCTTGGTCTGGACAATATGAAATCTGGTTGTCTCTAGTCTCTTGCACCATATTTATTATGCTAGTTATAGTTCCTTCATTAGCTTCTTCATTAGTAAAACCCAAATCTCTATCAATCTCCTGTAATTTTTCCCAGAAATCGGATACAGGCTTCTTAATTGGGGTCTTATTTTTCAGATTTGGCTCTTGTGTAAGCTAGTGTTCGTCCACTGATCTTAAGGATATTTCCACCCTAAGATTTGTAGTTGTGTGTGGCGATTTTGCCTCCAAATCATTGGTTTTGTCTTGTGTGTTGCTCCGCCCCATCTCCGACTGATATCGCCTATTGGGTCGTCCTATACTACTTCGCATCCACGGCCCATATTGCTGATTTCTTTCGGGTAAAGATCCCTGGCTTCGCAACCAGATTCCATAGTCACTATCCCCATATGTAAGGAGCCAACACCAATAACAAAAGTTCGGCAATCTTTCATATTTAAAAGATACCAATGCTTCACGGCCACCCCCAAATCCAACTTTTCTTCCCCTACACAGTGGCGCCTGAACATCAATACTTAAACGTACTCTCACAAAATTACTTCCTCCACGGGTTTCATCCTCACTATCAACTCTTTCAACTTTTCCTAGAGTTCCCCCAATAGTCCAACCTGTTTCTGGTTTAATATGGCACACCAACAAGTCATGAATTTGGGCCCATAGTGTGATATTCGTGAAACTAACCTGTGAAAACAGAGAATCATCTTCAATTCGTTGAAGGAGGATGAAGAATTTGTCAAAAGACCAAGGGCCATTAGTGATAACACGTTCCATGTTGATCTCGTCCTCAAAATTGAGTAAGACCCAATTTTCCCCCATGTCTCACGCTGTAAACTTTTTTGCTGCCCTCCAAAAAGGTTTCATGGTGCGTAAAACAACCTCAAGGTTGAGAACCTTCTTCGTTAAAAACTTCGCTGCTAGATAACCTTCGCCTTTGTTGTTATCCTCCTCAAGTTTCACTTTTATTCCTCCTTGTTGGTTAGAGAAAATTTTTCCCACAACTTCTCTAGAGAGAATCCATGATATGGCTATATGGTGGTGTGATTGTATGTGACGCAGAAGAATCCTACCTGGAGAGGCTCCGAGAGGAACGAATTTGTACAAAGACAAACAATGTTCTATTGGCGTCTATACACTAAAGGTGATAACCCTAGACCAGAGAAAAGTTTTCTTAGGATGAATGAATTTTATTGAAGACATAAAAGAGAATAAAAGAAATAAAAAAGAAGACATATGAATATGATATGATCCCCCCCCTTTTTTTTTAATCTTTTCTTTTCTCTAATTTCTGGTGGATGGGATGTCCAATAAAGTGTTTGTCTTTTATGGTTGAGTGTTGACTGTTGTATTTTCCTTTCCTGGTAAACTATGGTGGGTAAAAGCATCTCCAAGAGCTCTGTATCCGGCTCTTTATCTCCACATATGGAGAGCCAAAATGAAGAAATGATGCTCTAACAGCTCTTCAAATTGCTCTTTAAATTGCCAAAATGCTACAGTAGCTTTTCACAAATGAAAAGCTACTGTACACTCTTTAGCCGAATAAAAAATTGTTTTTGACCGGCGTTATTTAAGTTTTTTTTTCCTTCTCTTTCATTTTGCACGATTTCTTTCTCTCTCTTCCTTTATTTTTTCCTTCTCTGTGCTCTCCCCTCTGTTCTCTGTTCTCCATAGCTCTCCCCTCTCTTCTATTGAAGATCCGGCCTGGCGTGGTGGTTGACGGTCTCGGCCTGAGCTTGGGTTTGCACCGATCTTGGTCTCAGCTTAGGTTTGCGCCGATCTCAGCTTGGGCTTGGGTTTTGTGGTCTCTACCTCTCTCGCGCGCATCTCTCACCATTTTTCATTCCACCTCCATCCACACCGCCTTAAATTTGTGGGTCTCCTGAGGGTAGCACCACCGTGCGAAGCAAACGTCCCCATCCTTCGTCAATCTCAATTCCGGCGAAACTTCCATGGGTTGAAGAAGGATCGGCTCTTGAACGACGCTCATAAGGCAATGGGTTTGATGGGTTTTGATTAGAGATGGGTTTTTATCTTAGATGGGTATGGATCTAAAAAATGGGTTTGATGAGGCTTTGATTTTGTAAATTTGGGTTTTGACGAGACTTGAGGTTGTTTGTAGAGTTGTGTTCACGGTGGTTATGGTGGAGTCACGACTGATCAGAGAGAGAGAGAGAGAGAGATTTCATTTGCTAGATGGAGAAGAAGAAGACACCGGAGAGAGAGGAAAGAGAATGTAAAAATATGAGAGAAAGAAAAAGGAAAATTAAAAAGAAAAAGAATAAAAAAAAGAATAAAGAAAGAATATTTAAATAGAGTAAAGAAATAATAGAGAGTTTACTGGAGAATGTATCTGAAAAAATGAATAGAAAGTGGCTGAAATCTCCACATGTGGAGATAAAAATGAAGACTCTCCTGGAGATGCTCTAAGTAATGAGTCTCATTACTACCCATTTTGACTTTTGAAGTTTGATGTTATAGTTCCACATATATCTTTGTCACATGGTATTAATTGGGAAACTATTATAATTATCATATTCGTTAATCATAGTAAGCATTCACGAATGGCATTTGGCCTAATGCTTTAGCAAATCAACTACCTTTGAAAAGCACCTGAGTTTTTGCTTGACATCCACGTGGTATTATAAAACATTAAAACCTTAAACAAATGGAATAATGAAATCATGTAATTGGCTGTACAATATTAGGAACCTTTTAGTAATATCCAATCATGAATCATCTCTTAAAGATTTAGGTCTTTCATTTGATAGGCTGCTTTAGAAATTGCGTTTCTCTAATTGGCATGTTTAGTTAAAGAAGTTTTATATTGGTACACATACTGTGGTAGTGACAATGTTACATCAAATGTGAACCTATTGTGGGCAATTAATAGTAAAAGAGTGTCTCATTGTACTCAAGCGCGAGAAATGCAAGCTTTATGACTGTTGAGAATAAGAAGAGAGAGAGAAAAGAGAGACTGAAAGTGAGCAAAATAGCTCTGTATGATATATTCAGTAATAAAGTTAATACACGGAACTGCCTTTATATAAGTAGAGTAGTGTGTGCAGTACAAGTATATTGGGTCTAAAGCCCAATAAGCCTACAATAAACCTATAATATATACAAACATCCCCCCTCAAACACAAGGTGGTGACAAAGAAGCCATCTTGAGTTTGGACACAAGATCGCGTAAGCGTCCTGGTGGATTGGACTTGGTGAATACATCAGCAAGCTGGTCTTTAGAGGAGACAGATAGTAAGTGAAGAGCACTCTGTTGAAGATGATGACGAATGAAGTGATAATCGATCTCAATGTGTTTGGTGCGCTCATGAAAAACATCATTATGGGCAATGTGAATAGCACTACGATTGTCACAGTGAATAGGAAGTACTGGTGGTTTGGGGAGCACCCATGTCAGCCAGGAGCCAACGAAGCCAGAGGAATTCTGAGGTGGCATCGGCGAGAGTACAATACTCAGCTTCAGTACTGGAACGAGCAACAACAGACTGTTTCTTGATACGCCAAGAGATAAGAGAGGAACCCTAGTAAGAAGCAGTAACCTGTGGTAGAGCGACGATCAGTGGGATCTCCAACCCAGTCTACATCAGCATAGGCGCACAACTCAAGGGAAGAATGTGCCGAGAAGTGAAGACCATGAAAGAGCGTTCCCTTGATGTACTGAAGAATACGAAGAACTGCAGCATAATGAGTTGAGCGAGGAGCAGACATGAACTGACTAACCAGATGAACAGCATAAGCAAGGTACGGACGGGTAACAGTAAGATAGATGAGACTGCCCACCAACTGTTGGTATAGAGTAGCATCAAAGAGAGGCTCACTATCAATAGTATTGAGCTTGACATTAAGCTCTAAGGGAGTGGAGTCAGTTTTGCTATCAGTGAGACCGGCCTTAGAGAGAAAATCAGAAGCATACATGGCCTGAGAGAAATAGTAACCATCTGAAGAGGAGGTGACCTCAAGACCGAGAAAGTAGCTAAGAGTGTCAAGATCTTTCATCTCAAAATGTTGACTAAGGAAACTTCTGTAGATCACATATGCCTGTAGTGTCATCACCTGTAATAATCATGTCATCAACATAAAGAAGAATGAAAGTGATACCAGTAAACGTATGACGAATGAAGAGAGTTGAATCATAGGAACTAGGAGGTGAAACCCTGCTGAGCAACCACATTACTGATCTTAGCAAACCAAGCCCGAGGAGCTTGCTTAAGACCATAGAGAGCACGGCGAAGGCGACAAACTTGATTCTGAGAATCAGGGTAGCCAGGAGGTGGCTACATGTAGACTTCCTTCAAGAAGATCACTATTGAGGAATGCATTTTTCACATCCATCTGAAACAGAGGCCGATGACGAACAGCAGCAACAGCAAGTAAGGATCGAACAGAGGTAAGAAGGGCAACAGGAGCAAATGTCTCCTCATAATCAATGCCATATTCCTGAGTGAATACCCTAGCAACCAGGCGAGCCTTGTAACGTTCAACGGATCCATCAGTTCCGAGTCTTGATCTTATAGACCCATTTACAACCAACTGCAGACTTGCCAGAAGGCAAAGTGGTCATGTCCCACGTATGAGTCTTGTGAAGTGCATCAAGTTCATCAGCCATAGCTTGTTGCCAAAGAGGATTAGTGCTAGCCTCACGATAGGTATGAGGCTCATGGAGAGTAGCAATGGCAAATTAACAATAATAATCAGAAAAATGAGAAGGAGGAGCCCTTACTAGAGTGGAATGACGTATATCTGTGGGAGACTCTAATGGTACTGATGGTGTAGGATCCGAATCAGGCAAGCCAGCAGCTGGGGACAGAACTAAAGATGAGACTTCTAAAGAGCTAGAAGGCGAGGCAGAGTCCCTCACATTGTCAGGGTAAAGGTCAATGGAAGGATCAGTGAAAATGAGAGTCATGGAGGAAGAGATAAAGGGAAAATGTTGGTGACTAGAAAAAGTCTGATGTTCCCAAAATTCCACAGGACGGGAGATACGAAGGCGACGAGATATGGGATCATAGCAACAAAAACCCTTTTGAGAGATACCATAGCCAAGAAAACAACACAACCGAGACCGTGGTTAGAGTTTGTTTTGTTCATAGGAAGGAAGCGAGACAAAACAAACACAATCGAATACTCAAAGAGAGGAATAGTCTAGGAGTTTGTCATAAAGTAACTCAAAGGGAGATTTCTTGTGAGTAGTAGGTGATGGAATGCGATTTATGGTGTAAACAGCAGTGAGAGCCGCTTCACCCCAAAAACGCTCAGGGACAGAGGCAGATATGAGGAGGATACACACAACATCAAGAATGTGACGAAGTTTGCATTTGGCACAACCATTTTGTTGAGAGGTATAGGGACAAGAATAGTGGGGAAGGGTGCCATTAGAATCCAAAATGGAGAGGAAAGATTTATCGTGATATTCTTGGGCATTATCTGACCGGAAAACCTTAATTGTGCAAGAAAATTGAGTTTGAATCATTTTGTGGAAAGTTTGAAAAATAGGAACAAGGTCAGAACGATGTTTTAACATGTAAATCCAAGTAAATCTAGAATAATCATCAACAAATATCACAAAATAGCGAGATCCCCCGTCAATGGTAAATAGAACAAAACCCCAATCATCAGAATGAACAAGATCAAAAGGTGCAAAAGAAAAAGAGTCATTGTTATTAAATGGTAATTTTGTTTGTTTGCCAATTTGACAAGACATACAATCAAATTTATTAAAACTAACAGACCCTAAGTGACCTTGAGAAGTTAATAATTAAAGACGAGATAAAGAGGCATAACCAAGACGAGAATGCCATAAGTCTGGAGATAAGGTGGTTGTGGCAGCAACAGAGGAAGAGACCATATGTGAGGGAATCTGCAAATTGCATAGCTCAAATAAACATCCAATCTTACGGCCTATCCCAAGCAACTTGCTCGTCAGTGGATCCTGCACATCAACACCACGATTAGAAAAGTAGAGATCAAGACCAAGTTCACAAAGTTGACCATTAGAAAGAAGATTGAGAAACAACTTCGAAACAAGATATATATTAGGGATAGTCAAATCAGGAGAAGAAATAGTGCCTATGTGACTAACAGACATATGTGAACTATCAGCAGTGTAAATGATAGGGGAAGGAGCTAAAGGCGTCTTTTGAGAAAAATGGGAAGCATGAGGAGTCATGTGATTACAGCAAGCTGAGTCTAGGAGCCAAGATTTGTCACCTGAGGTGACTGAAAAGGTAGGGGAAGGTTGAGACATATACGGATGAAACATACTCTCAAGTTGAGAGACAATGACCACAGGATCATCAATAGGGGCAGAACTCACAGCGGCTGCTTGTGGACGAGGAAAAGCACCACGGGACTGATTTTGTTTCCTTTTGTCATCCTTTTTCTTGCGGTAGCACTCAGTGATGTCATGACCTGGTTTTTTCCAGTACGTGCAAATACGACGAGGTCGATCAGAAGAAAAAGATGGAGGACGGGGTGTAGCCAGGACAACATCCGAAGAAGACAAATGATGGTGAGGACGCCGATTTTCTTCAGAAATAAGCTCCTTGACAGCAGCATCAAGTGAAGGAAGAGGAGAGCGACTAAGCAGAGTAGCTCAAGTAGGTTCAAAGTCCTCACAGAGACCCATCATAAACTGTGTGAAGCGACGACGATCTTTGTACTTGGCAAAAAGATCGATGTCTTTATCATATCGAAGTGGTGGATCAGCAGCAGCTAGTTGTTCCCACATAGAAGCAGTCTGTGAGTAATAATCAGAAATAGACTGACCTGATTCTTGGCGCATCTGATAAAGCTTGACTTCAATATGAAATTCCAAGGCAAAGTCATAAGTGTAGTTGTACCGAGTGGCCAAGAAAGACTAAGCCGCTTGACCTGTTTCCAATCGAGGAAAGAGACTGCTAATGGCAGGTACAGAGGTGTTAATGAACTAGGAAAGGATCCGGCATTGGATGCTTTCTCATTCCTCAAGACGTGCCTCAAAATCATCAACCTGGACGACTACATCTGCTACAGAGTCACCATCAAAACTATCTAAATCTGTGACAAACCCAGGCACTGGTTTTGGAATGTCACCAGTAACATAACGCCAAAGTCGGTGTCCTTTGAGAAAAACAATCATGTTTTGGGACCAAACATAATAAAAAGCGAGACCATCAAGAATAACAGTGATGGGATGTGTAATCTCATAACCTGAAGTAGAACCCATACCTAGAAGAGCTGGATGAGAAAACATATTTCAAAAATGGAATCTATGTGAAAAACCGTGAGGGACAGTGTTTTTTTTTTTGGTCCAGTCAACGTTGGCGGTCAACGGTCAATGCTGACGTGGCGCTGACGCACTAAGGCTGACATCACTAGGGCTAACGTCAGCGTGACGTCACTAGGGCTGACGTGGCACGGCAGATGAAAGAGTGCGTGAGGTGCGTGGGAGCGTGTGCACGTGTGGCTGGAGAGCCAGAGACTTCTGGCAGCGCGTGAGGGCGCGTGCGAGGCTGGATCTAGCCGATTTTGGTGGCAATGAACAGATCTTGATGAGATCTATCCAATGGAGCTGTGCTTGAGTCAAACAGCAACTCGGAGATGAGGATTCCGAGGAAGGCAGAAATGGCGAGAGGGTTTGCGATCTCGGGGAAGAGATTGTGAACCCGTAGCAGCGGAGGAACGCTGGATTTTGCTTAGTGAAGGACACAAGAAAGTGGCTCTGATACCATGTTGAGAATAAGAAGAGAGAGAGAGAAAAAAGAGAGACTGAAAGTGAGCAAAATAGCTCTGTATGATATATTCAGCAATTAAGCTAATACACGGAACTGCCTTTATATAAGCAGAGTAGTGTGTGCAGTACAAGTATATTGGGCCTAAAGCCCAGTAAGCCTACAATAAGCCTATAATATATACTAACAATGACAATTCAAAAGAAGGGTGATAAGGAATGGGAGAGTTTATTCAGGATTTATCTAGTAGATAAGTGTATGAGATGAAAAGGATAATTCATGATTAACAAAGGATGTAAGCCAAGAATTATTATTATTTTTTTTTTTTTTGATGAATAAACTGAAGATGTAAGCCAAGAATTAACTCATTTTAAACGATGAAGGTGAATTCTCATACTCACCAAAAACCCAAAGAAGAATCCTCATATTTTAACTGAATACAACGAGTCACATGGATTATCATATATATAATGTTCAAACCAAACTTTTTAGCAAAAAGGTTGTGCATGTATAATGTATTCATATTGTATTGTTGGTTACTAATATATTCAGTTTTGTCTCTTGTCCTTTCATGTTTGCATACTTACAATTCAAGATATAAGAAAATAGGCGTTTTCTGCTTGATTATTGTGAGGGGTGTTTTTGTTATATTGCCACGCGGCGTGCCGAGGGCGATCACTACGTGGACTTGAACTTTAGAGAAGGGGTAGTCGAACCCAAGATTCAACCGAGAGCCATAAACTCAGCCCAAGGGCTAATGGGATACTTCTAGAAAATATTTTAAAGAGCCAAGACAATCAAGCCCAAATAAATATGGAGAAGGACTAAAAACTCATAAAAGTATTGTAACCGACAAGAAATTTAGAGAACAGTCATTGGGCCGAGCCACTTGCTGTTTCTCAACTATATCCAAACTTGGAACACAGTGATCTTAACACAAAAAGTACCAGCTCATATGTTTCCCATGTTTTAAGGATCCAAATAAAATTAGAGCAAGGACAAGAGGACTTATCAAAGCAATATTGTTAATGAGGAGCCTAGGAATCAGTTGTTGGGCCGAGCCTCTCACTGTTCCTGGGCTGGATCAGGCTTGAAACAGAATATCTTCAGTCAAAATGATGAAAACACATGTTCTGCATACTGTCGTTGACATCTGCTGCAAGACCTCTGAATAAATAATGCACTTGTTGAGACTAAAAGAGTGTTGACTTGTTGGGAGAGAGTCAGTCCCAATAAGACATGCATAAGGGTGAGAGAGAATTGTGTTTGGGCTTTTTATGGAGCTAAAATCAATGATAAAGAACCATTGTGGCTCTTATAAAGGTATTTCAGGATTTCTGCCCAGACATCTGCCAGGAGAGCTTTTTCTGGGGAGAAAGATATTAAGTTGTGAATTCCAATCTTTTCAGACGGGAATGTGTCTTTGGAGTTTTGATTGGTGTTTCTAGGTTGGGAATGATCTCAGGAAACCCATTTCGAGGGCCTTTTCTCCTTGGATCTTTGTTGTGGTAATTTCTTGAGTTTTTGGAAGTGTTCTTCCTTTTCTGGTTTTTCTTTTTGGGTGGTTCTGTTTGGGGCTGGTGGATCTGATGCCTTAAGAATGCAATCAGTCCCTTATATATAAGTAATTAGGGTTGCCTAAAAACGAGATTTTGGCTTCCCTTAATCTTGTTTATTTCCAAGATTAACCCTCTATCCCATGTGTTGGTCAAAGAGAGTGTTTTGTTAGCTAAAATGATTATGGTCCTTCCCTCTTGGCAGGGTAAGGCCTGTTTTCCCTCTGAAATGGTTTTGTCAGAGGTGTCCACTGTTTAGTTAGTGGATTTTTAGTGTAAAGTTGGGTTTATGCATGTCTTTTGTGACTTGGTTTCCATAAACTCGTCACTGTGCCCCCCAGCAGACCTAATGACAATAGTCCATGGTTACCTAAGTCTTGGAACTAACTCCCCTCCACCAAACCACACTCCTCAAGTCAGATCAACATAAGGAGAGTAGCTTCCTCACGGGTCTGGGCCGTGGGAGCTACTCCCTGAGTCCTTTCTGGGACTGGAATGGACATGGCCATTAGCTTTTCCACCATACTTCTTTATTTCCAGCCTATTTTGGTTGCTGCCAGTGGTCCTTGAGCTGTTGTGCACAAGTCTGCTACGTGAACAGTACCAGAATTCATGATTTCCGGTGGAGTGTAGAGCTGGACTGAGCTGGTGGTGTTTGAATAATTTGAAAATGGTATCTCAATGGCTCTTGTCACGTTGGAGAAGATGGGAGCTGTTGCACTTCTTCTCTTTTAGTGTAATAAGACATGTCGTGGGCTCCACAGCAGATATACAGCCCCTGCTCTGTCAGTTTCTCTTCAGACTTCATGGGTCCCACGGGTTGGCTGTATTCAACCATTTGGATTTTTGGGGCTGGTTGCCATTTGGGCTCCAGCTGTTTCCCTTCCTTTATTTTAATAGTATTTGGGCCAAATAATTGTATAATAAGCACACCTTGGGTTATGGGCTTCACATGAGTTTTCTTTGGGTTTGTGAACAGTGCCGAAATTCCCTTTTAGTGGGCCCAGGTGGCTCATTAGGTACTATTTATGGCATTTTAGTGGATTGGGCCATATATGTTTTAGGTTGTGGGCTTTTTTAGAATTGTGTCAAGGCACTTTAAAATAAGCCCAAGTAAATTGACACATTTTTTTTTTAGGATATTTGAATGGGTTGGGCTTATTGGGCTAACTTATTAAAGCCCAAATATTTTATTGGGGGCCCAACAATTATTTAATCAAAAAATGGGCATGTACATTTAGCCCCCCGAGCCCGTGACTTACTCATGGTGAGTCACGTGCGAGCCAAAAAATAACTGTTCAGTTTTCTTCTTGGCGGGTATTTTTCAAAAAAAGAAAGAAAGGTGGTGGCTCATTTTTCTGGGGAAATAGTGGAGGAGTGGGAAGGACATACCTGGTGATAGTGGCCCCTATTTTCAAGGAGCAGCCTGAATTAATGGCTGCCATTCCCCACCTTAATGGCTCAACCACTCAGTTGACTCCCCATTATTCAACCGTTTCTCACATTTCCAAGGAGCTAAGGACGAGCTTGACAGAAAAGAAAAGAACCGAAGCTCTTCTCCTTCCTTCTCCTTCCTCTTTTTCTTCTTCTTCTCTTTCTTGTTCTTGTATTTTCTGTTTGCTGTTGATGGCGTCCTCTTCAAAGAAACCAATGAAGGGACGTGGTGGCAGTTCCGCCGGCAAGGGAGGCGTGAGAACGCCGAGAGATCCAGAAGCCGATGGCAGTAGCTCTGAGTCTGTTTTGGGATCACCGGAGCCTCACGGAGACATATTAGGCCGACCCATTCTAGACCCATGGTACAGAAGTAGTGAGAGGTTCCCTTCCGTCCCCGCAGGTCTCCAACCACCACCGGCAGATTGGGAGTGGCTGGTTATAAGAGAGGATGCTGGGGCAGATGTGGCCTGGACTCCAAACTTCCGAGAGATTCGGGATCTTCAGATTCAGAGGAATGAGATGCTCGCTGTACCTCTTGTTTTTGATTTCCAATGCTCAAGGGCCGTTGAATGGGCAGATTGGATTGATTCTGAGTTGTCTGATAGGGAATTCTGTGACTGTTTGGAACGGGCTGGTGTACTCCG
The DNA here is from genome assembly GCA_907173295.1 of Fagus sylvatica. Classification (NCBI taxonomy): domain Eukaryota; kingdom Viridiplantae; phylum Streptophyta; class Magnoliopsida; order Fagales; family Fagaceae; genus Fagus; species Fagus sylvatica. The sequence goes on along the minus strand of OU015762.1, from coordinate 51,107,679 downwards.
TTCTGTTCTTATTTCAAGAGGTTCAAATATGTACCGTGATACCGAAGCGCTGCGGCAACTGGTGCGGAGGTGGTGCCCGTCCACACACACATTCTTTTTTGCTCACGGTGAGATGACTGTTACATTGGAGGATGTAGAAAATCATTGGCTGCTGCCAATCCTGGGTGATCAGGGCCCAGCAGATCTGATACTTTCCCCTGAGGAGTTGGAGATTGAATCTGCTCTGGCAGATTATATTGGGAGAAAGAACATTGCTTTGGGGACCCAAGCAGCAAGATTTAAGGCTTGGATGGAGCATTTCAACAGGGAGACCGAACCTTCAATCCGAAGGGCTGCTTTTGTAGCCTACTGGCTCAGCAAGTGTGTTTTTCGGTGAGCACCCTGCCTATTCTATCAAGCCTTTATATTTTCCATTAGCTGTTAAAATTGCTGCAGGGGTTTGTTTTCCCCTTGCTCCTCTGCTGCTGGGGCAGATTTACACTCAGCTGGATTTGTTACACGCTGAGGAGTTGGCTGGGGCATCTTGTCACATTGCCTCCACGGCCTTCAACTCATCCATAGTGCACACATTCCTTTGGGAGCATGCTCTTGAGTATATAAGGAAAGGTAGAAAACCTTACGAAGGTCGAAACAAGTTTGCATCGATGCCAGATGGAATTGTAGCCAATGTTGGGGATTTCCAAGGTGATGTGCCTGCTGTGTACCGCTGGGTAGGCAGTAAGTTTTATGATCACAGTCTAATTCCTTCCCTGGACAATGAGAGTAAAGTCTGCTGGAGACCATATGGAGTATCCCATCGTGGGTTTATGTATGAGTCAGTGATGTCAGGATTCTCCAACATAGAAGCTCAAGATTATAGTGTTGTTGCTGGAGATACTGCATCCTTGACTTATCTTTCTGCCACCAACGCTGGCTGGTTGCCAGTACTGTCTTCTGATGGACTTAGATTCACGGTTTACAGTGCTCATAGAGTGAGGAAGCAATTTGGGTTTGACCAAGAGGTTCCTGCTGTTATGGGGGTTGCTGCAGGTGAAATTCCTACCCTTAATCCGTTTCTGAGAGATAGAGCTTTTGCTTACTGGAGCAGCGCTGCTGTTCGAGTCATTATTCCAAGTGGTGATAGGGTTGGTGCCTATACCACGGGTATGAGTAATTATTGGAGGGGACTGATGGCTGCCATGGTAGAGTTCAGAAATAGTGGGAGGGGAGACATTTCCCATTTGCTGGAGTCGTATACTTCTCCATTGCCTCATCCCCGCTTGTTTGTTCGCCACCAACACCATGACTACCTATGCAAATCGCCAAAGCTTGGGCTATGTCGTATGGCATCATGAGGATTCACGGTGGGTGACACATGGCAGTCCTCACCCTCCTTTATGGTTAAGGGACCATCCGCATGTCGCTGCGTCCGGAAAAGCACCATCTAGCAGAGGAAAGAGGAATGTTCCTACTGGTGCTTCTGCTGCAAAGAGGAAACAGCCTGAAAGGTCCAGTAAAGGAGAGACTCCGAGCAAAGATTCCCCTGCTCAGGCTTCCAAGAGACAAAAGGCAAGTGCCATGAAGGGCAGTAAAGAAACATTGGTTTTGAAAGCTGCTGCTGCTGCAAGTCCTCCACTGACTAGGGAAGATGTTCCACAGGGGGTTTCTGCCCCTATAAGTAAGAGAACTGTGAAGAAGACCAGAGCTGGAAAGAAGACTTTTGTCCCTCCAGCATTTCCAGGTGCACCTTCATCCATTGCTGCACGCGTCGCCGCGCGCAAGTCATCGCGAGGCGTTGTTTATTCTGAAAAGAGAGTAAGTGTTTTTCGTTCTTGCCTCTCCATTTCTGTCAATTAATATGCTTTCTTTATAATGTTGATGTGGTTTCTTGTTTTGTGGCAGTCCAAGCAAAGGGCTGACACATCTAGTCGCGTCCCGATTGAGATACCGGTATGCATTTAATTGTAGGGCTTTGCTTTTAGCAAAATAGTGCCCTCATGATTTTCCTCTTCTTCTTCCTTTTGTAGGATGATCTGGACAGTTCATCGTCCAGTAGTGATCCCTCTGGAGCTGTTGAAGAAGAGGTTGGAAGAGAAAGTGTTGGAGCTGGCGTAGCAGAAACTGTCTCTGGTGCAGGTGATTTTGCAGCAGATATTAGTTCAGCAGATATTGGCTCCGTGGATACAGATGCCTTTTTAAGTGCTTCTTCTGGGGAAAAGGATGCAAGAGCAGAGGTTGATACTGAAGATGATGAAGTATCTATGGATGAATTGGAAGCTGCAGAAGCTTCATCTGAAAGCACCCCTGTTGCATCTGCCAGTAAACCCATGTCTGCAGAAGAAGCCGTTGAAGAACATGCGACTGTTGGAGTCGTCAGTGGTATTGAGAAAATTGTGGAGACTACACCAGTAGTTGTGACTAGCAGTGGTGGTACTGTACAAGCTGGCCCTTCTGGGAGCAGCAGTCGCGTGGATCCCTCCTTGCTCGATTCAAGTCCTTCCACTCGCCAATATGCCCGAAGGGCTCGAAGGGGGAGCATTGTGTCTACAGATTCTGAGAGGACTGGTTCAGCCACAGTAAGGGTATCAACTCCTCCAAGTCCTCTTCCTGAATCCGGTGGCATCGCTTCCACACCCATAAGTCATAACTGCTGCTGTGTCTGCTGCAACAATTATTCAAGAAAGTGAGACTGCAACAGCAGCTGTTGGGGAAGTTCCTGGCAGTGAAGAGGGTCCTACACATATTTCTGAGATCCCTGAAGGTAGTACTTATATATTTTTGTTGAAAATATATCGATTTACGATAATTTTATGATTGATGCAGATTTTGATGCAGGCGTAGCCCGAATTGAGCATACAGAAGTTGCTGCCAGTGAAGATCCTGTCCAGGCAGAAGTCATTCCTGGCAGTGATGTTCCAGTCATAGGAGAGGAGTTGGCTCCAGACCCTGCTGATGATATAGATATGGCAGATGCTCATGATAGCTATGATGAGGTTCTTGGCTGAAGCAGAAGGTGATGTAGCTGGTGCTCAGGCAGCAGATACAGGAGCTACTGCTTCTGTTGCAGCCCATGGGAGCCCAACTCAAACAGGTATTTGCTTCTAAACAACATATTGTCATTGTTGTTGCTTGATGGCAGAGATTTCTTGATATATATAGACATGACTTAATGATTTGCTTGTCATGTATGGAATTTGTACATACATATTTCTTGTTTCTTGATTATAGGCTGTTTAGGCATGAGTTAATGCTCACTTATTGCGCATAGCCATAGTACCTGATCTTGATAAGTGTAATAGACATGGGTTGATGCCTGCTTGCTGTCTTTTCTTGTTGTTGTTTGCTGTGTGAGTTTGGCAGACATGGGTTAATGCCCATTTGTTGTTTGCCTTTTGTTAGCTTCAAATTTGTTGTTATAGAGGCATGAGCCTAGTAGAGATAGAATGACTTCCTACCTATTGCTTGCTGTTTTCACACCCTTTTTCACTTAAGTGAGCCTAATAGACATGGGTTGATTCCCACTTGTTGTCTATCATGTTGTGGCTATACCCTTTTGTGACTGTGTGAACCCAGCACCAATAGGTTTTATGAGTCTTGTCCCATCTTTTGCCTACTGTTTTACGGCTGCATACTCTTGATGAAAATGAGTTTGATGGACATGGGTTGATTCCCATTTGTCGTCCCTTTTTGTGCATGGACATGGGTTATTGCCCACTTGTTGCCCATGTTTGTGTACGGACATGGGTTAATGCCCATTTGGTCCTTGTAATGCCCATGTTTGTGTACGGACATGGGTTAATGCCCATTTGTCGTCCTTTTTTCTTTTATGTACGAACATGGGTTAATGCCCATTTGTTGTTCGTCTTTTGGTGGACCTGGGTTGATTCCCAGTTGTTGTCCTTTGCTGTATGTGGACATGGGTTGATTCCCATTTGTCGTCCCTTATTTGGTGAACCTGGGTTGATGCCCAGTTGTTGTTCGCCATTAGGTTCATTAGGTAAACCGGTGGACATGGGTTAATGCCCATTTGTCGTCCGCCGTTGGGTGAACCTAGGTTAATGCCTAGTTGTTGTTCCCTATCAGGTGAACCTGAGTTGATGCTCAGTTGTCGTTCCCCATCTTGTTTGTTGTGTGAGCTAGGTGGACATGGGTTAATTCCCATTTATCGTCCCCAAAGAATTTGACCATTTTAGCATAATTTCACAACTAGTGTGGCTTTTAGTAAAGAAATGTTAATCAAGCATTTTACTTACTTGTTTACTCTCTTTGCCTTCACTAGTATTGTTGTACTTTGTTTAGCTAATTTCCTTCTTCTTTGCCTTCATTTCTTTTTTGCAGCTGGGAGCGGCAATGAAGTTGTTGCAGAAGAGGAAATAATACACCAGTCTGCAGCAGTGGAGTCTGCCATCAGAGGTCATCCAGAGTTGGTGCCTGCTGCCAGGCCTGTATTGCCAAGAACCTCCGTCCTTGCTGACATGGATGCTTTCTTTAGGGAGTTTGATCGCACATCATTCAGTTCCCGTCATGCCGAGCACTTTTGGACTTTTGATGATAGGAAGGCCGATTTTGAGATCTTTCGGGTGCCGCAAGGGGGAGTTCGGTTCTTGAGGGCCTTGTGGGACAAGTATGGCAGGTGTTCGTTGTATTTCAGACGTGGTGTGCATGTGGGAAGCTCTTTGCTGACTCTCCTCTGCTGTGTGCTTGCTCACATGGAGTATACTAGGCTTGAGGACATCACTGAAGTTCACATCCTTGAGTGGAAAGCCGTAGTCCAAGAGGCAATTGAGGGAGGCTTCAAATTTGGCTTCATTCTTGATTACTTGAGGAGGTTAGCTCATGGTATCTTCAGTAGGAGGAGTTTTGGCGGAGTTGAGGGAGGCTGAGGCTCGTGTTGCTGCATTGAGGGATGCCCTGAACATAGTTGCGCCAAACCCATGGGATTTAGCAGCTGCCAGGGGAGCTTCTGCAGAATCCAGTGGTGGATCAGCTCTCCACGACTTGCTGGCTTGAGCATATCAGCCTACTGCTCTCCTTTTCTTTTTGTTACTCTCCCTTTTTCTTGTAATGTGTTAGCCATGTGTAGGCTTTGACAATGGATATTTGGTCCCATTTTGTTTTCGGGTACATATTTTGTTAAGTACATTTGTTTATGAACAATGGAATTTGATTTTTCGTCAACTTGACTTGCTTAAATTGCATTGTACAAAAGGTTGACATATTTTGTAATACAAAAGAAAGGCATTTTTAACTCCTATTACTCTTAGCCTAGCATAAAATGCTTACAAGCTATTTCAAAAGAAGTAAGATACACAATGCAGATTTTGCCGGAATGCATCCTACGAGTAATAGTGTTTCAGCCATTTTCCATTAATAGGATCTGCTAAGGCAGTCCCATCAGACTTAGATAGCCTGTAATAACCACTTCCATGCGCTTCTCGGATAATGTATGGTCCGTCCCAATTAGGGGAGAACTTGGATGGAGATGGTAAGTTTCTTCTTACGAATTCCGCGGCTCTCAAGACCATTTGTCCTTCCGCAAAGATTCGGACTCGAAGGGCTTTGCTGTACACATTAGCCATTTTTTGGTAGTTTCTTTGGCTCTTTGCCTTGGCTAAGTCCCTTGCCTCATCAAGTCCTTCCAGATCTGCCATACGTGCCTCAGCACATATGTTAGCATCGACTTCTAACTCACTCCCTTGCATTACCCTTGGGCTGGGCACAACCAATTCAGTAGGAGAAATAGTGTCAGTGCCATAGACAAGTGAGAAGGGCGTAAAACCTGTTGCTGTCTTTGGTGAACTTCGGTATGCCCAGAGGACATCTGCCAGATGGGCTTTCCAGTCGTTCCCATAAGTCAAACACCATTTTGCTTAAGATGCGCAGCAACATTCTGTTTGTGGCTTCGGCTTGCCCATTTCCTTGAGGATAGTAGGGTGTTGAACGTCGATGCTTGACCCGGTAGTGTTCTAGCATTTCCCGCACATCTTTGTTTATGAATGGAGTACCATTGTCGGTAACGAGCTTGTACGGTATGCCAAAACGAGTAATTATGTGCTCTCGGATGAAGTTAGCCACTGCAGCACCTGTTGCCTTTCGGAGAGGGATAGCTTCTACCCATTTTGTAAAATACTCGGTAGCTACAAGAATCCAAATGCACCCACCGGAGGCCGGATTGATAGGGCCGATGAGATCTAGCCCCCAAGTATGAAATGGCCAAGGTGTAGTCATATTTTGGAGACCAGTTGGGTGGCTGTGGATCAAATTGGCTTGGACTTGGCATGTATGGCATGTTTTCACAAAATCTGCCGCGTCCTTTTTCATTGTAGGCCAATAGTATCCGAGTGTAAGTAAGCATTGGTAGAGCCTCTTTTTTCCTTGATGTTCCCCGCATTCTCCCGCATGAGTTTCTTTCATGACCATTTGGGATTCCGATAAGCTAAGGCATCTAAGTGGCTCTCCATGAAAGCCTTTTCGAAAGAGGGTTCCTCCTTCCACAAAATACCTCAAGGCCAGCCTCTTAAGGCGATAAGCATCCTTGGGGTTTGATGGCAAAATTCTTTCAAGCAAGTATTCTAAGAAGGGTGTGCGCCAATCAGCAGAAACAAAAGTGGCACATACCTCTTCGTTGTTGTAATGGAACTGACAAGTTGGACACTGGCTTTGTATCCCTGCTGCTTCTGCACTCATGTTTGGCCAGAAGTATCCCAGCCGCTGAAGTCTGCGGTAAAGGCTGATAGCTCCTCCATCTCCACAAGTTTTCTCATGGACTTCAGGCAGCCTTTCCTTTGCTTCTTTGAGGCTAATGCAGCGCGCCAAAACTCCTCCAGGCAGTCTTCTATAAAGATCTCCAGATATCAAGGTGTAGTCCTTGATTTCCTTTAAGTCTGCCGTAACAGTAGGAGAAATGAGCTTGGCTTTGATTGGTGCTCGCCAGTCTTCTTGATCTGAAGATGACTCTTCAAATTCTTTCTTTAAGGATTCAGTGATAGGTTCTACCCTCTTGCAGATAGTGACATCCATTTCTTCACCTTCAAAGGTTATTTGAGATCCCAAAGTGGCCAAAGCATCCGCATATCGGTTTTCATTCCTTTGGGCATGCTCTATCTCGAAGGTGCTGAATTTTGTTTCGAATTTCTGTGCCAGAGCTCTATAAGGTGCCAAAGATGGTTCTTTAAGTGAGAATTCTCCTCGGGCTTGACATACCACAAGGTTGGAATCGCCAATAACTCGTAAGTGCTTAATTCCCATCTCATATGCTATTGCTAATCCGGCTAAGTAAGCCTCATACTCAGCTGCATTATTAGAACAAGGGAAATCAAACTTGAAAGATTTAGTTACAGCTTCCGCACCCTCCTTGTAAAGAACAATGCCAGCTCCTGCTGATGTAGCAGTTGATGAGCCATCGAATTTCAAGGTCCAAACAGAATCTGCCAAGCCTGCCAGAAATATTTCATTGATTTCCCCGGGTACTTCATCTGTAATGAATGAGTTGTCTTCCCCGGGAAACTGAGCTAATAGGTCAGCAATGGCTTGGCTTTTGATAGCAGTTGGTGTCTCAGCAGTAATCTCATACTGTGACAGCTGCAGAAGCCACTGTGCTAGTCTGCCAGATAATACAGGCCGTTGCAGCAGACTTCTGATGGGATGAGATTTTGTCATTAACTGGACCTTGTGAGCTAGAAAATAGTGTCGGAGTCTTTGGGAAGCATAAATCAGAGCTAAGCAAGATCGCTCAGCCCCCGAGTATCGGCTTTCGGCATCCTTAAGAGTACGGCTAACATAATAGATGGGTTGTTCAACCCCATTGTCATTTTCTTGGGCTATCAAAGCCCCAATTGCTTGGCTATTTGAAGCTAAATAGAGTCGAAGAGATTTTCCAGAAATAGGTGCACAAACAGTAGGGAGTTTGGTCATGATGTTTTGTACCTTTTCAAAGGCTTCTTGACATTCGGTAGACCAATGGAAATGAGGCTCCCTTCTTCAAGAGTGGTGCAAAAGTAGAAGTCACAGCAGCAAGGCCAGGAATAAATCTTCTTATGTATGATAGCTTGCCCAAGAAGCTCTTCAGCTCCTTGTGTGTAGTTGGTGGCTTCATAGTGGCTATGGCAGATGATCTTGCTGGATCAACATCAATACCGCGCCGGTGCACTAAGAAGCCCAGAAATTTGCCAGCTGAAACTCCGAATGCACATTTGAGAGGATTCATCTTGAGCTTATATAATCGGCATCTTTCGAATACCTTCTTCAAGATACTAAAATGATCCCCCCTTGTCTTAGATTTCACCACGATATCGTCGACATAATCTTCAATTTCACGATGCATCATATCATGAAACATAGCTGTCATAGTTCTTTGATACGTGGCTCCGGCATTCTTGAGTCCGAATGGCATGACGGTGTAATAGAAGTTCCCAATAGGTGTGCGGAATGCAGTCTTCTCAGCGTCCCTTGGAGACATAAAGATTTGATTATAACCGCTAAAACCATCCATAAAGGAGAACATTGCATGACCAGCAGCTGAATCAATCAGAAGGTCCATGTTGGGCAGCGGGAATTCATCCTTGGGACATGCTTTGTTGAGATTACGGAAATCCACACAACACCGGATCTGACCATTCTTTTTCTTCACGGGGACTATATTGGACAGCCACCGCGGATGCTGTATTGGCTTGATAAAACCAGCTGCAAGTAGCTTCTTGACTTCTTGGGTAATTTGAGCTTCGACCTCCGGATGGAAGGTCCTCATAGATTGTACCACTGGTCTAGTACCCGGTTCAACATTTAGAGAATGTGCAACCAATTTCGGGTCTATCCCGGGCATTTCATCATATTGCCAAGCAAAAACATCTTGATATTCTTTTAGCAATTCTATTAGATGCGTTCTTTCTTCAACTGATAATGATGCACTAATAGAAACAGGTCTATGTACATTGGAATTGGAACTCAAATCGATTACCTCAAGTTCCTCTTTTGCAGAAGTTTTAGGATCTGCTGCAGCAGCTTCTACTGCTTCTGCAGATTCTGGGATATCTGTTGCATTGACTGCGAAACACGAGGGCTGTGAGATCCCCTCTTCTGGTTCGGGGGCCTCTTGTTGGGGACAATTGGCCCCCGCGCACCTTCACAAGCGGTAAATAGTGCGCCCGTCCGGTAAACGGACACGCTCACATTGTGGTTGACTTTTGCTAGTACTAGCTTCTGCTTTGCGCTTCTTTTTCCGCTCCAACAGGTCTCTCAGGTCTGCCTCAGGAGCATCCTTTATCTCCTCCCACTTGGGCAGCGGGATTCCAATAGGTTTAGCAAGTGATGCTTCCCCTGCTGGAGTAATTTCATCATATAGGGCT
>OU015762.1:51081711-51098256 GCA_907173295.1 Fagus sylvatica | reverse complement strand
AATAGACATAGGTTGATGCCTGCTTGCTGTCTTTTCTTGTTGTTGTTTGCTGTGTGAGTTTGGCAGACATGGGTTAATGCCCATTTGTTGTTTGCCTTTTGTTAGCTTCAAATTTGTTGTTATAGAGGCATGAGCCTAGTAGAGATAGAATGACTTCCTACCTATTGCTTGCTGTTTTCACACCCTTTTTCAATTAAGTGAGCCTAATAGACGTGGGTTGATTCCCACTTGTTGTCTATCATGTTGTGGCTACACCCTTTTGTGACTGTGTGAACCCAGCACCAATAGGTTTTATGAGTCTTGTCCCATCTTTTGCCTACTGTTTTACGGCTGCATACTCTTGATGAAAATGAGTTTGATGGACATGGGTTGATTCCCATTTGTCGTCCCTTTTTGTGCATGGACATGGGTTATTGCCCACTTGTTGCCCATGTTTGTGTACGGATGCCCATGGGTGTAATGCCCATGTTTGTGTACGGACATGGGTTAATGCCCATTTGTGTCCTTGTTTCTTTTATGTACGAACATGGGTTAATGCCCATTTGTTGTCCGTCTTTTGGTGGACCTGGGTTGATTCCCAGTTGTTGTCCTTTGCTGTATGTGGACATGGGTTAATTCCCATTTGTCGTCCCTTATTTGGTGAACCTGGGTTGATGCCCAGTTGTTGTTCGCCATTAGGTTCATTAGGTAAACCGGTGGACATGGGTTAATGCCCATTTGTCGTCCGCCGTTGGGTGAACCTAGGTTAATGCCCAGTTGTTGTTCCCCATTAGGTGAACCTGAGTTGATGCTCAGTTGTCGTTCCCCCATCTTGTTTGTTGTGTGAGCTAGGTGGACATGGGTTAATTCTCATTTGTCGTCCCCAAAGAATTTGATCATTTTAGCATAATTTCACAACTAGTGTGGCTTTTAGTAAAGAAATGTTAATCAAGCATTCTACTTACTTGTTTACTCTCTTTGCCTTCACTAGTATTGTTGTACTTTGTTTAGCTAATTTCCCTTCTTCTTTGCCTTCATTTCTTTTTGCAGCTGGGAGCGGCAATGAAGTTGTTGCAGAAGAGGAAATAATACACCAGTCTGCAGCAGTGGAGTCTGCCATCAGGAGGTCATCCAGAGTTGGTGCCTGCTGCCAGGCCTGTATTGCCAAGAACCTCCGTCCTTGCTGACATGGATGCTTTCTTTAGGGAGTTTGATCGCACATCATTCAGTTCCCGTCATGCCGAGCACTTTTGGACTTTTGATGATAGGAAGGCCGATTTTGAGATCTTTCGGGTGCCGCAAGGGGGATTCGGTTCTTGAGGGCCTTGTGGGACAAGTATGGCAGGTGTTCGTTGTATTTCAGACGTGGTGTGCATGTGGGAAGCTCTTTGCTGACTCTCCTCTGCTGTGTGCTTGCTCACATGGAGTATACTAGGCTTGAGGACATCACTGAAGTTCACATCCTTGAGTGGAAAGCCGTAGTCCAGGAGGCAATTGAAGGAGGCTTCAAATTTGGCTTCATTCTTGATTACTTGAGGAGGTTAGCTCATGGTATCTTCAGTAGGAGGGTTTTGGCGGAGTTGAGGGAGGCTGAGGCTCGTGTTGCTGCATTGAGGGATGCCCTGAACATAGTTGCGCCAAACCCATGGGATTTAGCAGCTGCCAGGGGAGCTTCTGCAGAATCTAGTGGTGGATCAGCTCTCCACGACTTGCTGGCTTGAGCATATCAGCCACTGCTCTCCTTTTCTTTTTGTTACTCTCCCTTTTTCTTGTAATATGTTAGCCATGTGTAGGCTTTGACAATGGTATTTGGTCCCATATTTTGTTAAGTACATTTGTTTATGAACAATGGAATTTGATTTTTGTCAACTTGACTTGCTTAAATTGCATTGTACAAAAGGTTGACATATTTTGCAATACAAAAGAAAGGCATTTTTAACTCCTATTACTCTTAGCCTAGCATAAAATGCTTACAAGCTATTTCAAAAGAAGCAAGATACATAATGCAGATTTGCCGGAATGCATCCTACGAGTAATAGTGTTTCAGCCATTTTCCATTAATAGGATCTGCTAAGGCAGTCCCATCAGACTTAGATAGCCTGTAATAACCACTTCCATGCGCTTCTCGGATAATGTATGGTCCGTCCCAATTAGGGGAGAACTTGGATGGAGATGGTAAGTTTCTTCTTACGAATTCCGCGGCTTTCAAGACCATTTGTCCTTCCGCAAAGATTCGGACTCGAAGGGCTTTGCTGTACACATTAGCCATTTTTTGGTAGTTTCTTTGGCTCTTTGCCTTGGCTAAGTCCCTTGCCTCATCAAGTCCTTCCAGATCTGCCATACGTGCCTCAGCACATATGTTAGCATCGACTTCTAACTCACTCCCTTGCATTACCCTTGGGCTGGGCACAACCAATTCAGTAGGAGAAATAGTGTCAGTGCCATAGACAAGTGAGAAGGGCGTAAAACCTGTTGCTGTCTTTGGTGAACTTCGGTATGCCCAGAGGACATCTGCCAGATGGGCTTTCCAGTCGTTCCCATAATCAAACACCATTTTGCTTAAGATGCGCAGCAACATTCTGTTTGTGGCTTCGGCTTGCCCATTTCCTTGAGGATAGTAGGGTGTTGAACGTCGATGCTTGACCCGGTAGTGTTCTAGCATTTCCCGCACATCTTTGTTTATGAATGGAGTACCATTGTCGGTAATGAGCTTGTACGGTATGCCAAAACGAGTAATTATGTGCTCTCGGATGAAGTTCGCCACTGCAGCACCTGTTGCCTTTCGGAGAGGGATAGCTTCTACCCATTTTGTAAATACTCGGTAGCTACAAGAATCCAAATGCACCCACCGGAGGCCGGATTGATAGGGCCGATGAGATCTAGCCCCCAAGTATGAAATGGCCAAGGTGTAGTCATATTTTGGAGACAGTTGGGTGGCTGTGGTCCATTGGCTTGGACTTGCATGTATGCATGTTTTCCAATTGCCGCGTCCTTTTATGTAGGCCAATAGTATCCGAGTTAGTAAGCATTGGTAGAGCCTCTTTTTTCCTTGATGTTCCCCGCATTCTCCCGCATGAGTTTCTTTCATGCATTTGGGATTCCGATAAGCTAAGGATCTAAGTGGCTCTCCATCCTTTCGCAGATTCCTTTATACCTCAAGGCCAGCCTCTTAAGGCGATAAGCATCCTTGGGGTTTATGGCTAATTCTTTCAGAAGTATTTAAGAAGGGTGTGCGCCAATCAGCAGTACAGTGGCCATACCTCTTCGTTGTTGTAATGGAACTGACAAGTTGGACACTGGCTTTGTATCTTGCTGCTTCTGACTATGTTTGGCAGAAGTATCCCTTCGCTGAAGTTGCGTAAGGCTGATAGCTCCTCCATCTCCTAGTTTTCTCTGGACTTCAGGAGCCTTTCCTTTGCTTCTTTGAGGCTATGCAGCGCGCCAAAACTCCTCCAGCTTTTCTATGAGATCTCCAGATATGGTGTATCCTTGATTTCCTTTAAGTCTGCCGTAACAGTAGGAGAAATGAGCTTGCTTGATTGGTGCTCGCCAGTCTTCTTGATCTGAAGATGACTCTTAAATTCTTTCTTCAAGGATTCAGTGTGGTTCTACCCTCTTGCAGATAGTGACATCCATTTCTTCACCTTCAAAGGTTATTTGAGATCCCAAAGTGGCCAAAGCATCCGCATATCGGTTTTCATTCCTTTGGGCATGCTCTATCTCGAAGGTGCTGAATTTTGTTTCGAATTTCTGTGCCAGAGCTCTATAAGGTGCCAAAGATGGTTCTTTAAGTGAGAATTCTCCTCGGGCTTGACATACCACAAGGTTGGAATCGCCAATAACTCGTAAGTGCTTAATTCCCATCTCATATGCTATTGCTAATCCGGCTAAGTAAGCCTCATACTCAGCTGCATTATTAGAACAAGGGAAATCAAACTTGAAAGATTTAGTTACAGCTTCCGCACCCTCCTTGTAAAGAACAATGCCAGCTCCTGCTGATGTAGCAGTTGATGAGCCATCGAATTTCAAGGTCCAAACAGAATCTGCCAAGCCTGCCAGAAATATTTCATTGATTTCCCCGGGTACTTCATCTGTAATGAATGAGTTGTCTTCCCGGGAAACTGAGCTAATAGGTCAGCAATGGCTTGGCTTTTTGATAGCAGTTGGTGTCTCAGCAGTAATCTCATACTGTGACAGCTGCAGAAGCCACTGTGCCAGTCTGCCAGATAATACAGGCCGTTGCAGCAGACTTCTGATGGGATGAGATTTTGTCATTAGCTGGACCTTGTGAGCTAGGAAATAGTGTCGGAGTCTTTGGGAAGCATAAATCAGAGCTAAGCAAGATCGCTCAGCCCCCGAGTATCGGCTTTCGGCATCCTTAAGAGTACGGCTAACATAATAGATGGGTTGTTCAACCCCATTGTCATTTTCTTGGGCTATCAAAGCCCCAATTGCTTGGCTATTTGAAGCTAAATAGAGTCGAAGAGATTTTCCAGAAATAGGTGCACAAACAGTAGGGAGTTTGGTCATGATGTTTTGTACCTTTTCAAAGGCTTCTTGACATTTGGTAGACCAATGAAATGAGGCTCCCTTCTTCAAAAGTGGTGCAAAAGTAGAAGTCACAGCAGCAAGGCCAGGAATAAATCTTCTTATGTATGATAGCTTGCCCAAGAAGCTCTTCAGCTCCTTGTGTGTAGTGGGTGGCTTCATAGTGGCTATGGCAGATGATCTTGCTGGATCAACATCAATACCGCGCCGGTGCACTAAGAAGCCCAGAAATTTGCCAGCTGAAACTCCGAATGCGCATTTGAGAGGATTCATCTTGAGCTTATATAATCGGCATCTTTCGAATACCTTCTTCAAGATACTAAAATGATCCCCCCTTGTCTTAGATTTCACCACAATGTCGTCGACATAATCTTCAATTTCACGATGCATCATATCATGAAACATAGCTGTCATAGTTCTTTGATACGTGGCTCCGGCATTCTTGAGTCCGAATGGCATGACGGTGTAATAAAAGTTCCCAATGGGTGTGCGGAATGCAGTCTTCTCAGCGTCCCTTGGAGACATAAAGATTTGATTATAACCGCTAAAACCATCCATAAAGGAGAACATTGCATGACCAGCAGCCGAATCAATCAGAAGGTCCATGTTGGGCAGCGGGAATTCATCCTTGGGACATGCTTTGTTGAGATTACGGAAATCCACACAACACCGGATCTGACCATTCTTTTTCTTCACGGGAACTATATTGGACAGCCACCGCGGATGCTGTATTGGCTTGATAAAACCAGCTGCAAGTAGCTTCTTGACTTCTTGGGTAATTTGAGCTTCGACCTCCGGATGGAAGGTCCTCATAGATTGTACCACTGGTCTAGTACCCGGTTCAACATTTAGAGAATGTGCAACCAATTTCGGGTCTATCCCGGGCATTTCATCATATTGCCAAGCAAAAACATCTTGATATTCTTTTAGCAATTCTATTAGATGCGTTCTTTCTTCAACTGATAATGATGCACTAATAGAAACAGGTCTATGTACATTGGAATTGGAACTCAAATCGATTACCTCAAGTTCCTCTTTTGCAGAAGTTTTGGGATCTGCTGCAGCAGCTTCTACTGCTTCTGCAGATTCTGGGATATCTGTTGCATTGACTGCGAAACACGAGGGCTGTGAGATCCCCTCTTCTGGTTCGGGGGCCTCTTGTTGGGGACAATTGGCCCCCGCGCACCTTCACAAGCGGTAAATAGTGCGCCCGTCCGGTAAACGGACACGCTCACATTGTGGTTGATTTTTGCTGGTGCTAGCTTCTGCTTTGCGCTTCTTTTTCCGCTCCAACAGATCTCTCAGGTCTGCCTCAGGAGCATCCTTTATTTCCTCCCACTTGGGCAGCGGGATTCCAATAGGTTTAGCGAGTGACGCTTCCCCTGCTGGAGTAATTTCATCATATAGGGCTGCCTCGACAAAGTGGGATTCGGATTGGTCAAAAGGTGTGGAATTGGCAGCTATTCGGATAGGCTTTCCATTAAGCCTTCCTTTCACGCATTGGTGGTAGGTGGAGGGGATAAGCTGGTGCTTGTGCAGCCAAGGTCTTCCCAACAATATGTGATAAGGAACAACGGAGTCCACAACGTGAAACCGCGTCAAAGATACGATGGGACCAACCTTTAGAACCAGTTGAATATGCCCCTTAGTGTATTCACCAACACCACCAAATCCTTTTATTTCCATAGGTGCTCCTTGGATCTTCCTTTGAGAGATTTCTGCTGCTTGGATTATGCTTAAAGGAATAAGATTGATGCAAGAGCCGGTATCTACCAAAGCACGTCTCACTTGAACCTCATTGATTGTGGCTGAGAGGTAGAGAGGGCGTCGGTGATCTGGATACTGGACTTCCATATCTTCATCTGTAAATGTGATTGCATTGGTTGTTTCCAGAAAAGCTCGGCTGGCATGGGTTTCTGCTGTAAAGCAGTGAGCTCCGGAATCTGCTGCTATGGCCATGATGGCCTCAGTAGCTGCTGTGCGAGCTTCTGGATTCAATCCTAACTGATTAAAAAGAGATCGAAACCTGGGATTCCTTTGCAAGGCCTTGATGGCTGTAGGTGTCATGGCAGAATTTGCAGCAGCGGGCTCGTCCATGTCCACATCGCTAGCATTACCATGAATAACAACAGAAACTGTGCCTTTCTCTTTATGGTTGAGAAAAGGATCAATGTATACCTTCTGCCGTGCCTGTGGGAGCTCCAAGGTTCCGTCTTGAATCTTCTCATGAAATTTTCTTCTGAGTGTCCAACAATCTGCTGTAGAGTGATGGACATATTGATGAAAGTAGCAGAATTTTGGATTCTTCTTGTCTTCTTCAGTTGCTTTCTTTGAAACTTCGGGGAGCTTGATAATACCATCTGCTACCCACTTGTCAAGAATAGCCATTATCTCTTCCAAAGTGCAAGGAACCGGAGGTGGTGGCTCCTCAAAAGATTTTTCATTCGGTTTCTTGCGCTTACTGTTTACGGTAGATACCGTGAGAACTTGTGGCTGGGTTTTCTTTTCTTTAGGCTTTTCTACATGGGGCTTGACTGAGAGTGCTGTCTTCCGAGCCTTTTGGAGCAGCTGCCCAAATCTTGAGATGTCAAGGTTTTCAAGGTGGGCCCGGAATTCCGGCAGCATGTTATCTATACAAACTCCCACGAGTTCGCCTTCTTCATAATTGGCATAACAGTCCAAAGATATATCGCGGAAGCGATGTATATACCGAAGCAAGTCTTCCCCATTTGTTTGCTTAGTAGTGTGGAGGTTGACGAGGGTGACTTTCTCCTCCGCTTGGAAATATTTCCCGCAAAACAGCTCAACCATATCTTCCCACGCCTTCACAGACCCAGGAGGCAGAGTGGTGTACCATGTATAGGCTCTATCATCAAGAGACTTTGAAAATTCGCGAAGGCATAAGTCACCGTCGCCGGCATAAGCCCCCATTGAGTCTATAAATTTGCTGATGTGTACAAGAGCACTCCCTTTTCGGCCATCAAAGCGTGAGAAAGTTGGGACAACGTATTTCTCGGGGTAAGGCTGCCTCAACAGTTCAATGGGATAGGGAGGTTTCCTCACAAAGAGTCGAGGCTCTTTTGGATTCTTCTCCCTTTCTTGTTTAAGTAAGTTTGCCACATCAGACATTGTCACAAAGGTAGCTTCCTTATCTTGTGAACCTGAGTCTTGATGGGGCTTCTCTTGGTTTTCTTCCTCATTCTGAGGAGGAGTCTTTGTAGCAGCATCCTTTTCTTTGAGCTGTTTGATAGCTTCTGCCAGCTCACTTTGGTTCTGCTGCAAACTCTGTATCAGTTGTAATAGCAAGCTTGTTGGTGGTACCTCCTGGTTTTGATTACTTGGAGGTGGTTGCTGTTGATCTTGTCCTTGCACATTGACAGCAGATTCAGCATGGGAATGTTCTGTATGAACTGAAACTTCTCCCTGATTTCTTCTTTGTCGGGTTTTAGGAGGCATGATTTCTGAGCTCTAGCTTTCTTCTTGGAAGTATTGATCTCGACTCCCCAGTGGAGTCGCCAGAAATGTGAGGGGTGTTTTTGTTATATTGCCACGCGGCGTGCCGAGGGCGATCACTACGTGGACTTGAACTTTAGAGAAGGGGTAGTCGAACCCAAGATTCAACCGAGGGCCATAAACTCAGCCCAAGGGCTAATGGGATACTTCCAAAAAGTATTTTAAAGAGCCAAGACAATCAAGCCCAAATAAATATGGAGAAGGACTAAAAACTCATAAAAGTATTGTAACCGACAAGAAATCTAGAGAACAGTCATTGGGCCGAGCCACTTGCTGTTTCTCAACTATATCCAAACTTGGAACACAGTGATCTTAACACAAAAAGTACCAGCTCATATGTTTCCCATGTTTTAAGGATCCAAATAAAATTAGAGCAAGGACAAGAGGACTTATCAAAGCAATATTGTTAATGAGGAACCTAGGAATCAGTTGTTGGGCCGAGCCTCTCACTGTTCCTGGGCTGGATCAGGCTTGAGACAGAATATCTTCAGTCAAAATGATGAAAACACATGTTCTGCATACTGTCGTTGACATCTGCTGCAAGACCTCTGAATAAATAATGCCTTTGTTGAAACTAAAAGAGTGTTGACTTGTTGGGAGAGAGTCAGTCCCAGTAAGACATGCATAAGGGTGAGAGAGAATTGTGTTTGGGCTTTTATGGAGCTAAAATCAATGATAAAGAACCATTGTGGCTCTTATAAAGGTATTTCAGGATTTCTGCCCAGACATCTGCCAGGAGAGCTTTTTCTGGGGAGAAAGATATTAAGTTGTAAATTCCAATCTTTTCAGACGGGAATATGTCTTTGGAGTTTTGATTGGTGTTTTTAGGTTGGGAATGATCTCAGGAAACCCATTTCGAGGGCCTTTTCTCCTTGGATCTTTGTTGTGGTAATTTCTTGAGTTTTTGGAAGTGTTCTTCCTTTTCTGGTTTTTCTTTTTGGGTGGTTCTGTTTGGGGCTGGTGGATCTGATGCCTTAAGAATGCAATCAGTCCCTTATATATAAGTAATTAGGGTTGCCTAAAAACGAGATTTTGGCTTCCCTTAATCTTGTTTATTTCCAAGATTAACCCTCTATCCCATGTGTTGGTCAAAGAGAGTGTTTTGTTAGCTAAAATGATTATGGTCCTTCCCTCTTGGCAGGGTAAGGCCTGTTTTCCCTCTGAAATGGTTTTGTCAGAGGTGTCCACTGTTTAGTTAGTGGATTTTTAGTGTAAAGTTGGGTTTATGCATGTCTTTTGTGACTTGGTTTCCATAAACTCGTCACTGTGCCCCCCAGCAGACCTAATGACAATAGTCCATGGTTACCTAAGTCTTGGAACTAACTCCCCTCCACCAAACCACACTCCTCAAGTCAGATCAACATAAGGAGAGTAACTTCCTCACGGGTCTGGGCCGTGGGAGCTACTCCCTGAGTCCTTCTAGGACTGGAATGGACATGGCCATTAGCTTTTCCACCATACTTCTTTATTTCCAGCCTATTTTGGTTGCTGCCAGTGGTCCTTGAGCTGTTGTGCACAAGTCTGCTACGTGAACAGTACCAGAATTCATGATTTC
Source organism: Fagus sylvatica (assembly GCA_907173295.1). Classification (NCBI taxonomy): domain Eukaryota; kingdom Viridiplantae; phylum Streptophyta; class Magnoliopsida; order Fagales; family Fagaceae; genus Fagus; species Fagus sylvatica. Next base: position 51,088,661 of record OU015762.1, on the reverse strand, counting down.
CGGTGGAGTGTAGAGCTGGACTGAGCTGGTGGTGTTTGAATAATTTGAAAATGGTATCTCAATGGCTCTTGTCACGTTGGAGAAGATGGGAGCTGTTGCACTCCTTCTCTTTTAGTGTAATAAGACATGTCGTGGGCTCCACAGCAGATATACAGCCCCTGCTCTGTCAGCATCTCTTCAGACTTCATGGGTCCCACGGGTTGGCTGTATTCAACCATTTGGATTTTTGGGGCTGGTTGCCATTTGGGCTCCAGCTGTTTCCCTTCCTTTATTTTAATAGTATTTGGGCCAAATAATTATATAATAAGCACACCTTGGGTTATGGGCTTCACATGAGTTTTCTTTGGGTTTGTGAACAGTGCCAAAATTCCCTTTTAGTGGGCCCAGGTGGCTCATTAATACTATTTATGGCATTTTAGTGGATTGGGCCATATATGTTTTAGGTTGTGGGCTTTTTTAGAATTGTGTCAAGGCACTTTAAAATAAGCCCAAGTAAATTGACACATTTTTTTTTTAGGATATTTGAATGGGTTGGGCTTATTGGGCTAACTTATTAAAGCCCAAATATTTTATTGGGGGCCCAACAATTATTTAATCAAAAAATGGGCATGTACAATTATTTAACCAAATAGGATTATCCAAGCAAAGGGAAAAGGGTTTTCCAATTTCCATGAAATGAAAAATGAAAACTATTAGCCCCTTTTTCAATATAACTAGTTTGTTGTCTAATTGCGATTATGAAGATAATAGAATTACTCAGTTATTCTTGTTAGAGCATGTATTAATTTGATAAACATAAAGCACACTCCTTATTTCTTAGCTTGAGCTTTTGAAATACTGACTAGTCAAACACCACTAGCTAGAACTCTAACACAGTTTCACAAAGAAAGAGGGTGATGCCGCTTTTAGTGGACTTTTAGTTTAACGAGTCATACTCTTCTTTTTTTTTCTTTTTTTTCTTTTTAATTGATATGCAAGTTGCAAACTAACATCAAATCAAGTTCTCGATTATTGTGCAGTTAACCAGAATATTTATTGTCAAAGTATGGGTCACGTTTTTGGGGCGTGACCGAACATACAATGAATAATCAAGAAGTAGCTAGAATGAACTACGACAAATTCTCATTAAAAAAAAAAAAGAATGAACTACGACAAATTTTACTAAGAAAAGTATATACACGCCAGGATTGAACTAGCAAATTTTAGTTATTACCAACCACTACAAAAATGAGAAACATTGAGGTTAATACTATTTAGTTGAGCAAACTATTCCAGCAACCCCATGGCCCCCTCTAGTTTTTTATGTCAATCATATACTACCTATCAATAATGTAATTAGGAAAATTAATAAATCAATGATCAATGTAAATCTACGTGTTTAATACAACGACCGTGTACATGCCTCTAAATGAACCACATAAAAAAATGATGTGTGTTTTACTATTATCATTTTGACAAATATCACCTTTTATTCCTAAGGTTTTTTTTTTTTTTAAGGAGAATATATGTTATACCTAGAAAAATTGAGATTTTAAAACTATAAGTAAACCAAATAAATAAAATTGAAAGATTGGCTCACCCAAACAATCTTACCTATTAACAATAAATTGAGTTTTGTAATTACATGATATATAACAAGTTCTCTTTTGTTAATAACCTTGGGCCCAATAGCCTTGTCGCTCAATTAGTTGAGACTTCTTAGTGTTCTCCAAATGAGATATCTACGATTCAAATCTCTCTTCCTCAATTATCGAATTATTAAAATAGAAAATAAAAAATAAAAAAATACTTGAGCTCAATAGTATCTCCAATGATATGGGTCAAAATTCAAGCCCCATGACCATGAGAAATAGATTATATGATAGGGGATGGATTTAAAACCACTTGTCCATTAACTAGTTTAGCAAAAAAAATTAAAAATTAAAACTTGTCCATTGACTAGGTTGGTGGGATTTAAAACCACAAATCGATGAAATCATGAAATAGGCGGTGGTATCTATATACCTTGTAGCTTGTACAAGAGAAAAAAAAAAAAAAAAAAAAGGACGGATTCTCTTCCATTAGTAATACTAGCGTATAACCCGTGCAATGCATAGAAAAAACTCTATATAAACACATAATGTGTATATGGTCAAAATATATATTCAGAATTATTTTATGGAAATTATGTTCAATAAAACTAATAATAACAAATAGATGGAATTGCACCAACAATAACAAAATAAAAGGAATTGAAAATTCTATAATAATTGGGAAAAAATTGTCCTCTTTAACTGATAAAACAAAAAATGAGTTAGAGTAAATAAAAAATAAAATATTACCTTAGTCCAATTACCTCTGAATCTTTAAAGAAATGCACCATGCTGTTTTCATAATATCACATTTTATAAATTATTTGAAAAACACGACAATAGTTAAACCATATGAATTCAAAGGCCATAAAAAAAATGAATATAAGCATTAGTTATTACCACATAATTTATGTATATGATCTAATTTCAATTGGAAGGATGCTAAATTTAACATTCTTGGAGTGGATCTCATGAAAAATGTTGTTATAGCAACTTGGGTAAACAAATTATGTAGAGGCTGTGGAAGTAGATCTATAGAAGAAAAAGTGTTTGTTACGGGAAAAGCCTATTGCAGTCATATAAACGTACAGAAACACAAAAGTAAAAATAGATCATGATAGAAAAAATAAATAAATAAAAAAGAAAAAGAAGTAGAAGAACAAATTAAACTTGTACCAGATTATCATTGTTTAGATGTTGCGTATGCAGATTATGTAAGACTTTGGCCCCTTCAATTTAACGTGTTTTATTTATCCTCATTCTATCAAGGAGTATGTCTGTTCACCAAATGATATCTTAAGTGATTGTTCACCAATCAATGCCTTTTCACTAAAAGAGTACTCTTAACACAGTAACACTACAATATTCTTTATTTATTAATCTTATTAAAAAAAAAAATTCATAAAACCATCCAAAGAGAAGTATCATTTGTATTTATAGAATTTCTGGATTTTTTTTTTTTTTTGGTTGTTTGGTCGTTAGTTTTAAAAAATCTCCCATCAATTGTTTTCTTTTTTTCTCATTGAAGTATAAGAAGTGTTGGACTTCTTGTAACGTAGCTTTTTTTTTTTTTTTTTTTTCATAGAAGTCTATTTTAAAAGGATAAAGTTTATAAATAAAAAAAATTGGTGTATATCATTAAATTGAACTAATTATTTTAAATTCTCTTAGAGAAGTATATTTTGTTAAGATATCTTTTAGTAATAGGAGATTTATTTAAGACTTTTTCAAAAAAAATTGGTGTTGACATTTTGAAAATGTCATTTTTATAATTTTATTAAATGTTTGACATAATTGTTTTAATTTTCTCTGACATATTTTATTAAGATGTCTTTTAGTAGTAGGAAATTAATTTTAAAGAATTTGTTATTATATGTTTTTATTTAAAAGGTTTTTGGCATGAATTGAAATTAATAAAAACATACAAACAAAAACTACACGTTCTTCAATATATATTTTTTTAAGATATTCTGTGTTTACCATTTGATAAATAAATTGTATTAAGTAAAATTATTTAAACAACGTATAACTTGGGAAATCTAAACAAAAATTTGTTATTATCTGTTTTATTTGTTATTATCTGTTTACGATTTGATAAATAAATTACATTAAGTCAAGTTATTTAAGCAACGTATATTATGATATTTTATGAAGATGTCTTTTAGTATTAGGAGACTTTTGATAAATAAATTGAATTAAGTCAACTTAATTAAGTGAATTTTTTTTTTTAAATGTTTGGTAGGAAAAGAGATTTATTTTACACGTTGGTTAATGGTTTTTTTTTTCCTTAAAAAAAAAAAAAGGTTTTGATTTTCATTAAGTTTGAATTTTTAATTTTTTTTTATTTTTATTTTTATTTTTTTAAAGAACTAATCTTAGATAAGTATATTTTGTCAAGATGTCTTTTAGTAGTAGGAAATTTATTTTAAAGAATTTGTTATTATCTGTTTTTATTTAAAAGGTTTTTGGCATGAATTGAAATTAATAAAAACAGACAAACAAAAACTACACGTTCTTCAATATATTTTATTTAAGATATTTTGTGTTTACCGTTTGATAAATAAATTGTATTAAGTCAAATTATTTAAACAACGTATCACTAGGAAAATCTAAACAATAGATAGGTATGTCACTTGTTATAATGTAAGACATTCTTGGTTTTAACGCTTATGTCTTCTGCTATTATATATCATATAGATGTTCCGAGTTAATTATAAATTATACTATGAAGATTAACGAAAAAAATTTATTAATATAATCAAAATTAAAAAATAAAATAAATACAAAATTATATTACATGATGGAAGCATGTAACATAGTTTAGAAGTAACAGAGTTTTGCCTAAAACAGATTTTAATATACCCACATGAGGGCAACACATCCTACTAAACCTTTATTATATTACATATTATATATAACAAGATGGCCTAAAAGAGACATTTAGGCTTATATACCTTGCAAACCATGGTATAGAATATTTAAAAGGGTTTAGAAGTAATAAATGATCGAACAACTTTAGAATACACAAATTAAGTTGAACTTAATTTTATTGGCTTAATTTTTTTTTTTTTTAAAGGTAAAATACAGAAACCACCGCTAAGATTTGAGCTAATAACAGAAACTATTAACACTTTTTGAAAATATCTAGTTTACCCCCTAGGTTCAAACATCACTTACATTGTTTATGTACTTTTTTCTAAAACTGTTTATATTTCAAGGGCAAAATGGATATTTTTTAAAACGTTTGGTAGTTTTTGTTATTAACTCAAATCTTAGGATTGATTTCCTGTAATTTACTTTTAAAAAAAAAAAATCTATGTAAAAGTACACCTCTACTTAGAGAGGGGCTGAGGGGAATAATAGTTTTTAAAAAGTTATACATAAACTATATATATATGTGTGTGTGAAAATAAGCCAGCATTTCATGTACTAGTGGGAAGTGAAGTCAAAGGCCCAAAGCACAAAAGTGAAAGGCAATGCAAATTAAAAATTGAAAGGGGCGGATCGAAGAAGTCTCAGAGTTGCATTCATAGATCCAAAGAGATGGGAGTTCCAAAAAAAATTGTAAATGGGCTTTTGGCAACACACAAACCCAATCATTGACATCCTAAGTTGGGCCCAATTGTTTCCAGAAAATGCTGGTTTAGTGTATCGGTTTGACCCAAACACGTTGCTAGCCCAGCAATTCAAATGCTTTTTTTTTTTTTGGTTAAATTTCAAATGCTTTTATTCTTTATTTATTTATTTTTCTAATCTCCCCCATATTGGTTACATGCAGTCGTGTTTTTTATTTAATAAATAACTAGAAATTTCATTGATAATAATCAAATGTAAAGTACATCATATGCTAAAAGAGCAATAAAAAAATAAGGTAATTTTTCTAACCAAACAACAATGCCAGAAATATTTAAAGCAAATAATAGATTGAACAACCTGATTTCTAATCTTTAAAACCATATATAGTTCTCACTTCTGATAATAAAAATTTCAATTCACGAATCAATGGAGATTGTTGGGTATTGTTGCAGTCCATACTCTATAGCTTTACAAAATCCAGGAAAATCACACTCCAATACAATATTGCATAAACCAACTTCCAAACTGAATCTAGCAGCATCAACTGCACCCAACAAGTTACATGCTGTGGTTGGAACTTGGAACAATGTTGCTGCATGTCCAAAATTGAGAATGGCAAGCAGAATACCTTTACATGCGTCGCGTTTCTATTGGCTTTTGCTGGCACTTTACGCCACATCAATTAATTAAATTTTATTTCAAGACAACAAAAGTATGCTCATAGTCTTCCATTCTTGTTTAATTTTTAGGCCAAATTACATAATCACCCATGGGATTTGGCTCAGTTGCAAACAGACCCCCTGAGATTTTGATTTTGCAATATAACCACCTGGGGTTTTTAAATTGGTGAAATTGACCTTTCTAAGTATTTTTTTTGTCGATTTTGCTAGTAGAAATTTGTCACGTGTATTACATGTGACCACTTTATAATAAAAAATTCATTATTATAAACCCAAGTGCAATGCATGTGACAAATTTTGTTAGCAAAATTGACAAAAAATGTACTTAGAGGAGTCAATTTCACCAATTAAAAAACCCCAGGTGGTTATATTGCAAAATCAAAACCCCAGGGGTCTGTTTGCAACTGAGCCAAACCCCAGGGGGTGATTGTGCATTTTAGCCTAATTTTTACAGTCCATGGTGGATAACTAGTATAGACAATCGTCTTCTTTGGTTTTGTATTAGCCCTATTAGCCTTTGGTTAAGTCCTTCATAACTCATAAGTCAATTACCCTTTAGCTTAATTATATGACAAGCTATCACGCTGCTAAGCCTGCTATAGTGCTATATATGCCACTACACGTATATCCATCTTAAAGCCATGGACAAATGTTTGTTCAATTTCGCAAGCACAAGCAATATTATGGGCTTCTTCTCTCTTGATAAATCATTCAAGATTTTAAAATGCTAGTATATATGGATAAGATTGTACTTCCTTAAGCGTGGTTTATTAGCTCATTACTATTAATTGGTTTTATTCTTTTAGGATGTTGGTGGAAGGGTTCTTCTTTCTTCTCCTCCTACTAGGTCTTCATCACATAAAAAAATATTTTCTTGGAACGCCAAATTATACCATGTTAATGAAAAAGTTGGAGCATCGATAGAACAAGTCTAATCATCGTAAGAGTAGATTAAAAGACATGCCAAAGGTATTTATATAACTAGTCGCGGACCCGCGCGATGCGCGGTATATATAACTAATTTGTAGTGGGATATAATCCATATTTTTTTTATTTGAATTTTGTGCAAGACATAATCATTTGAGGCAAATACAATTTTTTATTATTGGAGAAGTTTTTGAGA
>OU015762.1:51021877-51081611 GCA_907173295.1 Fagus sylvatica | reverse complement strand
GGGATATTGTTGGGTATACACATATAAGTGTAAGTCTCATCGCCTTTGAACCTTCAATGGGATGGGATAAGATGCACCCCGTAGGCAAGGCCAAGTCTTGAATGCCTACACAATTACCAAACCTCATAAATCATACTTAGAATATCGCAAGCAACATTTGCACACCTCACAGATGTAGATACACTTACAAACACAAACTAACTTAAACTTCATCATACCTGGAACAAACTCTCAAATATCAACTCACAATTTTGCACTCTCAAGCACAAACCCAAAACTTCCAAAGGTCATCTCATACTAACAAATTAAATAAATAAAAAATTCTTTAATATGAGATTTTAACTCCTATTACTCGGTAGATATATAATGAAGATCAAATTCTTTTTTGATAAGGAATGATTAGATTTTCCTTCTACATTATCCAAATAGATAATCAAATCAAAATATAGAAATTTGAGGTAATTTTCTTCAGATTAAACTACCCAAAAGACATCTATCAGTTTAGCATTGTTTTAAACAATATGATATGAAAATCAATCACTTGCAAAAGTGGTGTCAAAGTAATTACCATTTGCTTTTGCTTACCTGCGTTCAAGATTATAAAATGATAGATAGCATAGAAAAGGGAATTAATAAAAGAAAAAAATTAAGGTGATGATTGCAATATTTCACACAGGATAGCTAGATACCTTGAGAACCACCAAAGCAAGGAGAATCCTTCCACTCCTCAAAATGTAACCTGAGGATTTCCCTTGCTTTGTCTTTTAAATATTTAGCGCAGTCAACTTGGAGTAATGAGCAAAGCTTTGACACAGCCCCAACCTTCAACATCTCTTGGAGCACCATATATGTCCCAGAAAACTTGCATATCATTGAAAGGATCAAAACTGCTCGATCATCAGCTGTTGCTGAAACCCTCAAGATCCTCGTAGAGACCACAGCAATGCTTCCTCTATGACTTATAAACTGAGCTCTCCCATCAGGACAGGAACACAAATGAAATAGTATCCCTAAAATAAGCTCCGTGGTACTGTTTTCAGGAAAACCCAATTCAAGCTCAATGAGCTCAAAAACTGTGCCTGCTTCAACCATCAGGATTTTATTTCTACCCCATGGACAAGCCTCTAACAACACGTGCAAAGCGGCTTTGATTCCTTGTTGAGTAATCCCACTTCTTAAAACTCTTACAATCCCATTAAAGAATTCAGGTTTCAATCTTTCTAGTACACTTGAGTTTGTAGCTTCGATGATTGTCTTCAACACTAACATCGTGTGAGATTTCACCGTGACATGATTTTTCATTTCACAACATAAAACCCACGTCAAAGATTCAATAATATGAACATTTTCCACAAGAAATTGCTTTGTTTCAGCTGAAGGAATCTTAATAAAGTTAAGTACACCAAAGGCTTCTTCAAGACCATCAATTTGGCCTTGTTTGAAACATGTTACAATAAAAATCAACATGGCTTTTGGCACACCGGCCTCCACCATGTACTTCCTATTCCTTTCATTTTCGGCTGCGAGTATCTCCAATTTTCTAATAGTTTTGAGCTGAATCTCAGGCTGCCAAAGGTTGTTTGATGAGTTTTTGGACTTGAAACTTGTCGAGAGGTGGTTTAGGCGTGGGAATCCGATCTATTCCATGTGAGGCATTTTGGGTGCACCAAGCTTGGATTAGCCGGCGCAATGTGTGATTAGGGGTTAAGTCTGAGTCTTTTGGCAATGGTTGCTTGGTGACTGGACAGGTTGTGTTCTTGCTTGTGAATAGCCATTGTTCAATGCTTTCTCGGTCGTATGTGATGCCTGTAATGGCGGTCACAGGGTCTTTCATGATTTGTAGGGATATGGGGCAAATAAAATATTGAGGAACTTCAATTTCATCCATGAAACAATACAAAACAAAAACAAAAAAACCAAAAAATTTTATATGGGGTTATCTTAGACTTAGTTATTTTGTAGGAACTAAGAGAATTGAGATATGGACAAGGTTGTAGTGGTTGCACTGGTAAGAGAACGCGGCTTTATATTAACAACTATGAGAAAGAGAGAGAGACAGTTATGTGTGGTCCATTCTTGCAACAAGTCATACAAGTCTACTAGAGCAAAATTCTAAGTTTCTAACCAATAATCCATTCTAAAGAACATTAATTCAGTGGTCAAAGAAGGAAGTTGTGGACCACGGCGAAATCAAACTATATGACTACGTGGAATTAATATATAAATTAATAAATAATAGAATAGGCTGTGAATTCCAGTTAGGCTGTGAATTCCAGTTAAGGTTGTGAATTCCAATTAATATATACCATTAGAATGAAATATAAACTATAGCCAGATTCTATGTATTGAATAAACTTGTCAATTTTTTTGCAAAAAGAAAGTAGAATTTAAACTTGTCAAAACATGGCATTAATGGGGTCATTTCCTTCTTGTCAAATACGGTTAGGGAAATTACAAGTGGTTAGGAAAATAGTATAATAAGCATAGCAGATAAGAATGATAATACAAATACTAACATTTATAGGATGAAGTGAGATAGAATTCAAAGTCCATCATCATTCTTGTAGGATAGCTTGCAACCTCCCCACACATAGAGAAAATTATACGGGAGTAATCATTCCACGCGGTTTCAAGACTCATAGTTATATACTATGAGAGGAAAGATGCATATATTCGATATATGAAACAGTTATTACTGTTGGAGACATATAATGACACATGATTACTTCTACATTATTATATATATTGGACCTAGCACCATTTTATTTTCAAATGTCTCCTTATTATCCCCTCCGTCTCATTTTATTTGTTTGTTTTAACAAAATCCAACTTATTTTATGTGAATATCATATAATATATTTATATCACTTTTTTTTTATTAAAATCATACAAAACAGAGGGATAAAAGGTATTAAATTTTTCAATAAAATAAATGGCTTATTTATAAAGCTATTAAAATCGTGTTAATTGACTTTTTTTAAAATAGACAGTAAAAAATAAAAATAAAAAAGGCCATAAGGGACCAAAGCTTGCCTAGATTCCCCACCATTAAAGATACCCTTTATTTATTTATTTATTTTTTTTGGCTTGGTCACCACAAATATAGCTAGACTTGTACACATGGACATAAAAGCATCTTTTTATCTTTGCTTAAAGCATAAGAAATTAAAAGTGAATAAAAGTTTTTTTTTCCTTTTTCATTTCATTTTGACTTGGTACAAAATGAACAAAACTTTCCTCTAAATTAAATTGGAGGAAAGTTTTTCAAACTTAGCTATGGGAAAATACAAAAAGCATTCACAATTTTTTTCTAATCACATAATCAACATAAATTCTTTAATAATCTAAGTAAGATATGTAATAGATTTGGAGAAATACGTTCCAAATGGGTTTGGAATTTGGAGGATAATTTTGTCTGTAGAAAATTATCAATCAAAAAAAGAGAGAGCGACATGAAATTCTTTCTTCTTCCTCTTCTTTGAGTAAGATTTAAATTAATTCCTTTTACCATTTTATTAAAATTCAAAATGGTCAATGTTTGTGTTAATACTGAAATATATTTTATCAAACTTGACAACACCATATTCTTTTTAACCTTTTCCTACAAATAGGTTTGGATTTTGTCTGCAGGAAATTACCCCCCCCCCCCCTTTTTTTAAATCAAAATGGTTAATGTTTGCATTAATACTGAAATATATTTAACAACACTATCTTTTTCCATATCCTCTCTGGCTTTTTTTTTTTTTTAATAACCTTGGGTGTCCAGACCAATGTTTCCGTAGATACGCACATCTCGACTAATCCCAGAGGGATACGCAGCACCCTACTAACACATGTACCACGATAAGCGCAAGGCTTTGCCTTGAGTAGGTGGCCCTGAGAGGACTCGAACTAGTGACTATTGGGGATTAATACACCCAAGACCGGACCAGTTGAATTATCCCTCAGGGTTCATATCCTCTCTGACCTTAACCAATATGGTTTTTAGACTAAGACCAAATTTCCAAGGATAATTTGATGCAAGTATTTAAGTTCTTGAGTCTTGATTCTTTAATTTTATAATTTCAGCCAAAAGGAATGTAGTGTACTACATCAGTTATGAACAATGTGCATGATGAAAAAGAAGATTGCTGGCATAGCTATAAAAAGAAAGAATAAACAAGAAAAATAAATATTGTTTTAGAATGAAAATGGGCAATGCAAATATTGTTTTGCTAACTGCAAATTAAGAAAAACGAAAAAATCAAGTTTAAAAATGAAATTGTGGGAGATGATTCCGTGTCAGTGAGAATCTTGACAAGAGAAAGTTCCAAAAAATCTATTTATCAAATTGGTTGGATAAATTAAAACCCAACCCAACCCAACCCAATTATTTGGTGATCAACCTCAAATAAACTGGCTAATTTGATACATATTTATTTACGTTACATGTTCATGAAATTAACCGAAAAAATAAAGAAAGAGACATATTGAAATAATAAGTTGGCTTGACGGCAATCACGCCAACTAAAAGCTTAACCCATGTATAATTGTGTCCAGCGCAATGCAACCAGTCCAACCAGTCAAATAAAATGAGCCACTTTTAGATCTGATTCCTTAATTCAAATCTCATCCACATAAAACATTTTCACATCAATAATTGTGATGATTTGTTGTGTTGGTAGTTTTACTTTTACCTTATATATCCATTGTTATCTTAATCAAAGAGCAATTATTATAAGCTAATGATATTTTCACACCAATTATTAATATTTTCGCACTAATCTATACCAAATATTGAAATTTCTGTACCAAATGATGCAAAAATATCAATGTCTGATTTGAAAATAACAGCACTCTTATTATAAAGCTGAGGTTATAAATTTCAAATTTTATTGTATTTATAAACATTAAATATTTTTATAAAAAAAATATATATACATTTTTAAAGACCAGATCAGAAATCCCGAGATTTTGTCCCATTACACAAAATAATATTTCCTTCTAGATCTATATATCAATAAATTTAGAACGTAATACTTTTGTCTTTTCGTACATATAGTTGATGATGGCGCAGCCCATGCAAAAGTAGAGCAAATATTCCGAGAGACACCAAGTAGCGGTTGGAATTTGGGATGGAGTGCATTACACGAGTCAAAAGAACAGAGTCAGCATACCTTAAATGAAAAGACAATTATTAGTGATGGATACGCGCTTGCTTTATTTGTTTTGTACAAATAGACTTGGAAGTTGGAATCTTTGTCACCACCCCCACTCCTCTGGTACTACAGTCTACAGTCAACTTTATACTATCACAAAATTGCTCCAATTTCTTTCTTTACAATTTTCTCACTAATCTATCTGTAATCAAACATAGTTATTTTGACTGGATTTCCAGAAAATTACAAGACAAGGCATTCGGTGGATACTACGTTTAACTTATCTAGATGGGGTCATTCTACAATAATTATACTATTTTTGTGGGTATGGTATCCACTTAATTGGTACTATCAAATGTAATATAAGTACCATCATATGTAATGTTGATATTATATGATTTTTTATATATATTAAATTTAAATAATAAATAAAAATTTAGGATACCAAACAATATGATGATAGGTACCATCGATGTGAGATTTTATCTATTAGAGGTTAAGTACCCATATAGGTATTGTAGAATTACCCTGAGATGGGATATGAGGTTAATTGAGTTTGATATTCTGTAATTATTTTGAAGTTTTGTTTGTTTCGGTAGTAATATTTTATTGAAAATTATGTTTTGTATTTTATGGTATTTATTAGTGTAGTGTAAAATTGTTTTATGTTATTAATAGAAAATAAAACCTAATAGAGTAAAAAAAAACATTTTCTAAAAGTTGCATGTGTACTAAAGGGTGTAGCTTGAGTCCAGTACTCTTATGCACTGGACTCGTTGAGATCATGACACGTGTCAAATTATTGACATATATAATGATCTTAATGGGTCTAGTGCACAGGAGCACTGGACCCAATCCAAGTCCCATACTAAAGACTATTACGAATATACTTCATATCGCAAAAAATTCTCCAAATGATAACTTCTTTCTATCTTTTTGTCCCTTTCTCTCTCTCTATGGACCAACTATTAATCGTCGTTGATTTTTTTATTTATTTTTTCAAATGATAAATTGGTCGCACTTTTTTTTTTAGTGTAAATTCTGAATTTGGAGTATGTTTTACGGTTTGAGACTCCTATATAAATTGCATATATATATTTAGAGTCTATTTTGTGAATGAATATTTTTGTTTATATAATTATTTGAAATTATAAGAAATATTAATTAATAATTTTCAATGTAAACTAAATAACAGAAAATGTTTTATCTCATTTTCAAGACCATAGCCAAACAGAAGATAACAAGTCATTTTTCCAAAATAAAGATAAATAAATAACATCTGATCATGACACCTTGGACTAGTGAAATTTGTAATGCTTATAAGTATGGATAAATTTTATTTTTTCACACTTTAGTCAAAGTACAGAATTGTTTGAGTCAGTTCATACGTTAATATTATTTGTCTTGCTTTCTGCTTCACTGGCTTCAAGTCCAAAGTCAATTGAGTAGTTTACATGAAGAGTCAATCAAGTCAATGCATTTACATTGCTTTTGTAGTAAGCTAGCTAGCTAAGTGGATAGGATAGAATCTCTCTAATATATATACACAGAGAGAACTTAGCGATCGATTTGTGAAATACTATATAAGTCAATACAGCGTGCTCGTTTGATGGTCCAAAAAAACTCTAGCACCAACATTAATTCCAGCTTATATTATTAAATTATTTCAGAATTTTCATCTCTATTCTTTTACATACCTTTTGTCATACTCCAAATGCCGTGTTTGGTTGATTTCTTTGGTGTTTTTTCATGGCCCAAGATGTCGGCTGGTCAGGAATCCTTTTCAGCTTTTCTTTGAATATTTTCAGTAATTCTAAGTCCGCATTTGCTTTTTTTGTTTCTGAATGTTGTTACTTGGGATTCTGGATTCGGACATGCCCTCTTATGTCTTATATTTGTTGCAAATGCATGCATTCTCCTCCAGAAATTCCCCTTGAATTAACACTCAACGAAAGCTGATCTTTTGCATTATAATTAATAATTAGTAACCTATTGGTCTCGTTACCAGAAGCATCTAATCACTAAAGGCTAAAGCCTAGTGAACATATATATAATTAGCTGCTAATTAAGTTGAAACCATAAAAATGGAACTTTCAAAATGAGTAATGCTTTTCAACCTATAAATTAATGGAGGATAACTTTTCAAGAGAAATATAACTAGATCTCATAGTGTTTGGGAGTTATTGAAAAAAAAAAGAAAAAAAAAAAGCACCAAATTAATTTGAGACATAGGGCATGCGATTGAGACCATAATATATTAACCTGTTTAATATATCTATGTGCACACAACTTATGCATGCATGACGGTTTTAGGTTTAGTGTTAGGTTTTGAACCATTAAAAATCCACTTGTTATTATTATTATTATTTTATTTCCCTAGCTAGAGTAAAAGTTAAGGGAATTCCAACAGATTGAACTTGTACTCTCTCCATTGGGAAGAGACGAGTGTACCATGTAATGTTTGGTGGTCATGACTAGTGAATCTTGTGTTAATACTTACTACTAGGTATAAGCAAAATGTTGTTTATGTCATTATGTGTACGTGCCTAAAGTTTGTGGATATCCATTTTAATCTTGGTTCATATATATATATATATATATATATATATATATATATATATATATATATATAGAACTTGCTGGAAATTCAGTAGAGATGGATAGAGAAAAGTCTTGTATTATTTTATTTTATTTTTGCATAAAGTTATATGTAATTCGACCAATAGTTTGAACAAATCACGCTTAATGTTTCTTGCAAGTTGCCTACTGACATAAAGTTGAGTTCTCAGACTTATGGTTGTGCACCCAAGTCGTCCCAACCAGAAGATTCTAGTGTCAAAGGATGAGATCATGAGACACGTTTTGGGGGGAGACTTATAGACTATCAATAATTAATCAGGAAGATGTAGAATGACCGGCGACGATTTTTATTGAGAAAAGTATATACATTCTTGGATTGAGCAAGCAATACGTATTATTTGAATAAGTTTAGGACCATATAATTTTTCACAACTTTAAGTATAATTTGTTGAGATGTGTTATGCTGGTTGAAGAAAAATACAGGTGGATTCAATGATAGGCCACAGTGGAATAAATATTAACTTCTCACAAAATTATACGACCATGAATTATGCATAAAGTTGTGATGGTAGGGACGTTGATATGATTTTGAACATCTAAATATGATTAATATTAATTATTTGAGCAAATTGTTCTAGATAGTAATGACTATCATGATGGATAGTAACCAATAACGATAGAGGCATATCAATTTTGGTTTTTTCTCCCTCTCTCACTCTTCTAGTTTAGGTCTCTTCTTGAATTATAATGTCAACAAAATTAATTATTTTCTATATGTTTGTTAAGATCCATGGTTTTGGACTTTTGGTATTGGTCAAAGTTAGACTTAAAAATTGGTGGGTGTACAAAGCTCTGAGGACATGACTATATCCAGATATTATAGTTAATCTGTGAAAGTATATATATAATTTTTTTCGAGCAAAGAAAGAGTTTTTTTTTTTGTTCAAAAAATTTAGGCTTGATTTTGGTGACGAGTGTTTATATATAGGACTATATATTTAATTATTTAAAGAAATATATGATGTGTCAATATTCTAATGGAGTGTGCAAATATAGGAGATTTTATATGGAATAATTACCTAACATGAGAAAAGGGAAGGAAATAGAAATTTGGAGCACAATTATAGTTTCATCGTTCTTTTGGGAAGGTTTGCCATCTTGATGTCGACTCTTCGCCACCTAGGGCTGTAGGATCTCGCTTAAGAGGCAATGACCTCTTTCTTTCCTCAACCTAAGAAATAATGTAACGAAGGGGATTCTTATTTGTAGAAAATGTACTTCAAACTTAGAACGAGCACCTAAAATGTTGGCTACTGACCAGGAGGAATAAAATTGCTTGTTTGAGAATACATTTTAGGCTAAACAATTGTTTTCGTCCCTAAACTTTGCATGAAATTTGGTTTTCGTCCCTGAATTTTGAAAAGTTCAATTTTCATCCCTGAACTTTGATTTTTTTTATTTTAAAGGACAAAATTTATATGTAAAAATGAACTTTTTCTAAGTTCAAGAACGAAAAACGAACTTCATATACAATTTAGGGACAAAAACAATAATTTAACCTACATTTTAATATTTCATGTAATGAGGCTGAAATCTGTTTCATGAATTAATGGGCAGGCAGAAGGCTTGATAATAATAAATTACGGCCGTGTCTCCAGGCTCCATCCTGGCCCAAGTTATTACTTCTAACTTATACGTATATCATGGTCCATTAAGTTGAAATTGAAACAAGTAAACAACTAGTCCATTAACTTGGTCTGGTCGTTAATAAAACAAACACGTTCAACTAGAACAAAACAACAGCAGCCCACTAAACTCAAGTGGGTTCAGTTCAGTTCGCATAAAAGTACTAAAATAAAAAATAAAACCTATGTTATAAGCTCTGTTATTAAAATCCTGATTTGAATCTTAAAATCTTACGATTTTACGATTCAATATTATGAAAACGATTCAAATCTTAACTAAATCTTAAAGGTGGTAAAATCTTAATAGAATCTCGATTTGAATCTTAAAATATTTAGAATCCCGATTTTCTTCCAATTCTATATGATTCTACTGCACAAGGTTTATTCTGGTTTTTTTTTTTTTTTTTGGGCCTCCAATGAGAATTTGGCTTGTGTTGGGCTAATTTTTAGTATGTTAGTAGCCCAAATACTGAATAGCCCATTAAATAAAAAGCAAAGCAAACCCTAATCCTCTAAAACAGAAGTGGAGAGACGAGAGAGTGAGAGACTGAGAGTGTGAGACTCTGAGACTGAGAGAGTGCCGTCTCTGCTATCGCAAGTCGCAACCAGGTTTGTTCCCTCTCTTCTGTTTTCTCTATTCGGCCTTCGCATGAATTCTCTCTTGATTCATTTTTAATTTGATACTGAGCAATAAGCACTGAGCCACTGACTATTGAGCCGAAGTGATTGTTAACTTGAAAATGAATTAAGAAATTTTGATGAACTTCCCATGGATGATTTAGATGGAAGCAACGACATGGATGAAAATCTTGTTTATGGTGAAGGTCTCCTATTAGAGGACAACATTCATCAAATCATGATGAACTTGTTTTTTGATCTTGGTTATTCACATTGAATAATAAGTAATGTGTTATTTTGTCACAAAATCACCATTGTAGAAAATGGTTGGGAAATATTTTGATTTATGTAGTGTTATTATTTGAAACATTATGTATGTTTGTGGTTATGTAGTATTAAAACTTGGAACTTGAAAGTTTGAAATTTGAAATTTGTCATTTGGTATTTAGTAGTTGATGACTTATTGCATTTTATAAGTTTTATGCCAAAACTTATTTATTTTTCAATGATTCTTTAACATATGTTATGAATTATAATTATTTATATATTTTTTATTTACGGAAAGTAAAATCTTACGATTTACGATTCGAATCTACGATTCGATTAGCGAAACCCTCACAACTCACAATGATTCAAGGTAAAATCTCGATTTTAATAACTATGGTTGTAAGCCACTTGATTCCTCAACCTGTAGGGAGAGAGAGAGATATTGCCGTTTGCTTGCTGATGCGAAATACAATCTTCAGGAAACAGTAAAATGAAAAGAAATATAAGGTACAGATTCTCGCTTTTTTCTAACTGTGTATATATTTGCTTCTTTTTTTTTGACAAAGTGGATATTCTTTAGCTTTTTATTGGCTTCACTTTGAGCTTGGCTTCTGAGTTCCGATTGAATTTTTAGCTTCGAATTTACTTTTAAAGGATTTGTTTTTCATTGTAGAATGAATGAATTTCTGGGGTTTTGTTCTCATTGCATGTTTTTTTTAGTTTCACACAAGTTACTAGGCGCAAAATGTGATTGCTCTCTATAATTAACGTCTTCAAGGAGTTGCATATAAAGTATTAGACATTTGAAAAAAGAAAAGAAGCAAACTTGTTGAATGGTGCACTCAGAAGAAAATAGATGATGTGGGTTTTATAAATGAAGGTCAAAATCTACACCCACTTTATGAAACTACTTCATTTGCCATTTACCCACTTGCTTAATTCAATCAATTGTAGTATGAATTTACAGTTTTTGGTGCATACATCTGTTTGTATAGTGTGTAACAGATTCCCAGTACATTACATATGTTGTTTTTAGATTTGTTAGTTCCTTTTATAGAAGCTGTGGCTCTTAGAAATGATCTTTGATCAGTTAAGAGAGAGAGTTATAGGCAATCACATATTGAAGGAGATGCAAATTTTTTATTAATTGCAACTCAGGAAAACAGAAGATTGATTGGAGAATTAGTCTAATTTTAGATTGTGAGTATATTAGTCGAGAAGCAAATTTGAAGGCTATAGTTCATTGTATTGATAAAGAAAAAAAAATAGCAATGAGCCTTGTGGCCCAGTGGCATTATCTATTCTCTTTTATGAGGAGAACCAAAGTTCAAATCCCCTCTCTTCCATTGTTGTAACTATTGAATAATAAAAAAAAATAAAAAAATAAGCTAGTTAGAATAGGGTATCTCATGGAAGATACAAAAGTTCAGAACACAAGTTTCCTAGCGATTTCTTAGAGATTGTTATTAATTGTTTTACAGTTCATGTAGTTCTAACTTCTAAGGTTTGTTCCTTGGTTTTAATGCTTTTTTTTTCCTTTCTCTTTTTACCCTTCAAATGGTTATATATTATTATTGGATTTGATGGTACATTGTCGATTAATTTTAGCATAAGAGGGCCACAAGTCTTAATAAAGAATTAAGAATAATAAAACTTATATTGCAAAATATACGTGAGTTCTTGCTTTGCCTACTTTTGGTTACAGTCAGTCCCATGTTATAACTTTGCTATCCTTTGAAATGTTGTAAAACCTCCTATAAGTACCTACCAGTTGAAAACATAGATAATGCAGTAAGAGTTTGACAATTGAAGAAATTTTTTAGACCATGTCGGAGATTTTATGTGACTTTCTTTTGCGTCACTCATGTGCAAGTCTAGTTTGATCTATGGCTCCATTTGCAATAAGTAGCTTCCAGTATGTATTAGTAACAATTACTACAAGATTTGATGTGTCTTCTAGTTCTGGTGCTATTACTTTTTCCAATCTTGTGTTTGTAATTATACATTCACATTAATCTTTTATGTAGATTTTTCTTTACGGTACAGGTGCTATAATGTTAATGCATAAACGATACACTCTTTACTGCCCATTGCATCAATGGAGTCTCCTGTAAGTTTTTTCACTTGCTTCTTAATATTAAATTCTTATTATGCTTTAATCTTGTCACTTTGTTGTTGCCATTAATTAAACATGGTATCATGGTTTTAAAAACTAGACCATAAAAAGAACCAAAAAAGGGAGAGGTTGAATTGGAGACCTTTATCTTTTTCTCTAAATCAATTGTGTTCACTTTCTTTTGAATTTCAACGCTCAAAGCTCTCCTTTTATATGGCTGGTCTTCTTCTACTCGGGCTCTTCGTGCTACTCTCACTCTCACTCTGAGTGAACAATCTTGTATTTCTTCCTCTCGTTTGGTACCATATATCTGATCAATCTCTAGTCTTTCATGCCTTGGGATCACTGCTGGCAACATCTCATTCACGTGTCATTAAGCTCTGGGTCTTGATTGAAGCTTGAAGGAGAAGAATTGGTCCCAGAAGGCCCGCTAAACTTGCGAATGGTTTCTCTGTCGGACGGTCCAAATGTGGTCTGTAAAGTTGTAAGCGAGTATTCAAGTTGTCTGGTTTGAGAGTTTATAGAACCGGTTGAGTAGCTATTTCACAGTCAAACCAGTTGGACCGCCTGGTCCAATTCGTTTTTAAAACAGTGCATTGTACTGCTGAAATTTTCTTTCTCTTTAAGCCTTGGTTGTATGCTTCACAATGACACTCTAACTGAACCACTTCTCTGTTGTTTGGTACTGTCAAGTGGTTTTGTCTAGTAACACAATCAACCTTTATGAACATTGCTTTGTTTTGTCTATAATACACAGCCACTTGGAATTAAACTTGACAATTTAATGTCATCTTAAGCATTCTAAAAGTTTCTTTTAGCCTCAATTGTTGTCCACTAGCTGTTTAGTTGCCCTGTCTTTTTTATATACCTCACATCTTTCCTTGCTTTCAGTGCAATGAAACACAGGTCTCTAGTAGGATTGGTGACCGATCAACCAGTGATGTAGTTGTGAGACTACGAACACAGGATGGCCGAGAGATGATTACAAAGCAAGTATTTTGCTAACCGCCTTTCTGAGAATTGGCCAACTGTCAAATCTTGACTCCCACTGTGTTGAGTACTGTCTTGAATCTAACTTTGATACCAGTCAATGTTCTACGCCTTCTCTATGTTGTCATGGCTCAGTGGATGACACGTGTCATGGTGTTCGAAATGCTCAATGTAATTAGGAAAACTAATAAATCAATGGTCAATGTAAATCTACGTGTTTAATACAACGACCGTGTATATGCCTCTAAATGAACCATGATGTGTGTTTTACTATTATCATTTTGACAAATATCACCTTTTATTCCTAAGTTTTTTTGGTATTTTTTTTTTCTCTCTTTCTCTCTATTTATTTATTATTTTTAATAGCTTGTGTGTTTGGATGAGCTTCTTTTTTTTTCTTTTTTTTTTTAAGGAGAATATATGTTATACCTAGAAAAATTGAGATTTTAAAACTATAAGTAAACCAAATAAATAAATAAATAAAATTGAAAGATTGGCTCACCCAAACAATCTTACCTATTAACAATAAATTGAGTTTTGTAATTACAAGATATACAACAAGTTCTCTTTTGTTAATAACCTTGGGCCCAATAGCCTTGTAGCTCAATTAGTTGAGATTTTTTAGTGTTCTCCAAATAAGATATTTACGATTCAAATCTCTCTTCCTCAATTATCGAATTATTAAAAAAAAAAAAAAATAAAACCTTGAGCTCAGTAGTATCTCCAATGCTATGGGTCAAAATTCAAGCCCCATGACCATGAGAAATAGGTTATATGATAGGGGATGGATTTAAAACCACTTGTCCATTGACTAGTTTAGCAAAAAAAAAAAAATTAAAACTTGTCCATTGACTAGGTTGGTGGGATTTAAAACCACAAATCGATGAAATCATGAAATAGGCGGTGGTATCTATATACCTTGTAGCTTGTACAAGAGGAGGAAAAAAAAAAAAAAAAAAAAAGGACGGATTCTCTTCCATTAGTAATATGTCCGTGCCAAGTTAATTATAAATTATACTATGAAGATTAACAAAAAGAATTTATTAATATAATCAAAATTAAAAAATAAAATAAATACAAAATTATATTACATGATGGAAGCATGTAACAGAGTTTAGAAGTAACAGAGTTTTGCCTAAAACAGATTTTAATATACCCACATGAGGGCAACACATCCTACTAAACCTTTATTATATTACATATTATATATAACAAGATGGCCTAAAAAGAGACATTTAGGCTTATATACCTTGCAAACCATGGTATAGAATATTTAAAAGGGTTTAGAAGTAATAAATGATCCAACAAATTTAGAATACACAAATTAAGTTGAACTTAATTTTATTAGCTTAATTTTTTTTTTTTTAAAAGGTAAAATACAGAATCACCCTTGAGATTTGAGCTAATGACAAAAACTATTAAGACTTCTCGAAAATATCCAATTTACCCCCTAAGTACAAACATCATTTAACATTGTATATATACTTTTTCCCAAAACTATTTATACTTCAAGAACAAACTTGATATTTTTAAAAGAAATTTAATAATTTTTGTTATTAACTCAAACCTTAAGACTGATTTCCGTAATTTACTTTTAAAAAAAATCTGTGTAAAAGTACACCTATGCTTAGAGAGGGGCCGAGGGGAAGAAGAGTTTTTAAAAAGTTATATATATATATATATATATATATATATATATATATATGAAAGAGGAACACCCAGACATATATATATGTGTGTGTGAAAATAAGCCAGCATTTCATGTACTAGTGGGAAGTCAAGTCAAAGGCCCAAAGCACAAAAGTGAAAGGCAATGCAAATTAAAAATTGAAAGGGGCGGATCGAAGAAGTCTCAGACTTGCATTCATAGATCCAAAGAGATGGGAGTTCAATAAAATTGTGTATGGGCTTTTGGCAAGCACAAACCCAACAATTAACATCCTAAGTTGGGCCCAATTGTTTCCAGAAAATGCTGGTTTAGTGCATCGTGTTGTTTGACCCAAACACGATGCTAGTCCAGCGATTCAAATGCTTTTATTCTTTATTTATTTATTTTTCTAATCTCCCTCATATATATTTTTTTTTGATATAATTGAAATTCTAATCTAGACTCACACACACGAATATTTGAAAACTCTGGGGATTGAACTCACACCCTCATAGAGGAGTGAGACTTTTTGGGAAGGGGGATTACCACTGAGCCGAATACCCAAGTGGCTAATCTCCCCCATATTAGTTACATACAGTCGTGTTTTTTATTTAATAAATAACTAGAAATTTCATTGATAATAATCAAATGTAAAGTACATCATATGCTAAAAGAGCAATAAAAAAATAAGGTAATTTTTCTAACCAAACAACAATGCCAGAAATATTTAAAGCAAATAATAGATTGAACAACCTGATTTCTAATCTTTAAAACCATATATAGTTCTCACTTCTAATAATAAAAATTTCAATTCACGAATCAATGGAGATTGTTGGGTATTGTTGCAGTCCATACTCTATAGCTTTACAAAATCCAGGAAAATCACACTCCAATACAATATTGCATAAACCAACTTCCAAACTGAATCTAGCAGCATCAACTGCACCCAACAAGTTACATGCTGTGGTTGGAACTTGGAACAATGTTGCTGCATGTCCAAAATTGAGAATGGCAAGCAGAATACCTTTACATGCGTCGCGTTTCTATTGGCTTTTGCTGGCACTTTACGCCACATCAATTAATTAAATTTTATTTCAAGACAACAAAAGTATGCTCATAGTCTTCCATTCTTGTTTAATTTTTACAGTCCATGGTGGATGAACTAGTATAGACAATCGTCTTCTTTGGTTTTGTATTAGCCCTATTAGCCTTTGGTTAAGTCCTTCATAACTCATAAGTCAATTACCCTTTAGCTTAATTATATGACAAGCTATCACGCTGCTAAGCCTGCTATAGTGCTATATATGCCACTACACGTATATCCATCTTAAAGCCATGGACAAATGTTTGTTCAATTTCGCAAGCACAAGCAATATTAATATATTATGGGCTTCTTCTCTCTTGATAAATCATTCAAGATTTTAAAATGCTAGTATATATGGATAAGATTGTACTTCCTTAAGCGTGGTTTATTAGCTCATTACTATTAATTGGTTTTATTCTTTTAGGATGTTGGTGGAAGGGTTCTTCTTTCTTCTCCTCCTACCAGGTCTTCATCACATAAAAAATATTTTCTTGGAACGCCAAATTATACCATGTTAATGAAAAAGTTGGAGCATTGATAGAACAAGTCTAATCATCGTAAGAGTAGATTAAAAGACATGCTAAAGGTATTTATATAACTAGTTGCGGACCCGTGCGATGCGCGGTATATGTAACTAATTTGTAGTGGGATATAATCCATATTTTTTTTTATTTGAATTTTGTGCAAGACATAATCATTTGAGGCAAATACAATTTTTTATTATTGGAGAAGTTTTTGAGAATTTCTTTAAAATGCAACAAAATAATTAAGAGCATTAAAATCTAAATCACAAATTTTGATAATATATAAGTGGAAACAAAAGGCAAACAATATAATCTTAACATACCAATGAATTTTTTCCTTTCTTTATTTACCATAGCCATCTCCCAGGAAAAAAGAAAAAAAAAAAAAATCACAATTAATCAACATAACCTAACCGAAACTAAAAGCCATCGTTTTATGTTCTAACAAAGTAACAGCAACGAAAAAAAACTAATACTATGAATTTAAGTTTACCCACATCAGATATATCAAATGACCAAAATAGTCTCATGGCAAGAAACTCCACGAACCTCAACTTTACCCAAGTCCCCTGTCATTTCCTAAGAAACATTGGGCAAGATAAATAAAGAGGAAACATAAGAATTAAAAACAACTAAACAAAACAAAAGAAATGTGCACCTTTTTTTTTCTTCTTTTTTTTCATTATCTTCTAAATACACTAATTTATAGTAGAGACAACTACCAAAACAAAATAAACTTGTCTTCCATTCACCTACTCATTGAACAATGTCTCTCACCACTAATCTCTATACTTCAACAATACTAACATCATAAATAGTCAGCACTCAGCATCATATGGATATTTTTAGGAGGGTCTGGACTTTCCTTCACATGTTCCTCCTAAGTTCATAACTGGCCTGAAACAAAAACATAAATAAAAATTGTGGTACAATGTTAAAAGTAATGGCAAAGAACGCAGCAATGTTAAATAAGTTTCATTAACAAAGACAACTTATATAAATATATTTGACGCAATTGACAAATCCTTGTTTTTGTACAAGTCACGCATGCCCGAAATTCTCCATAAAAGGAATTGATTCACATATTTAACATTGGAGAAGCAAACAATACCCAGAAAGATTATTGTGAATACCAAACTGAGCATTTGTCAATAATTCCTCCAAACATCAATGCGCTATAACTTACCTTTAGTAGTAACTGATCCATCCAATTTGTTATGTCTTATATTTAGTATCTTCAACGATGGGAAGGTAGCCAAAATTGTAATACATCTTATATATAGAAACAGGAGTAAGTAACGTATTATAATGGGAAAAAGAGGGAGAGTGGGTGAAATTATTAGGGTGTTAATTAATTCGTTAAAGCATCAAATGGAAAAAGAAAGGCCAATTAACTTCTTCGGGGAAAGAGAGAGAGAGAGAGAGGATGACAATTAATCTTCTAGGATTAAATGAAAAAATAAATGGAAATTAAGGTAAGAGAGAGATTAATACGATCATAAAAGGAAATATTGGATGAGACGTATGGGAAGCAAATGGCTAGATTTCTACCGTCCAAATTCATCATGTTAGCCCTGTTTAGGAAGGAGAAAAGGTGGAATAAAGGGAAAACTTGAGCAGAATTATGAATGCATATTTGGAAACAAAGATCAGAATTCGAGCAACCCTTTTTTCGCAATTTTTGCAAATAACAACTTAAAAAGGAAATTCATGGAACTTTATTAGTCAAATAAAAAAATCAATACTCACAAATAGGAATTTAAAACTTGAACATAAATATGAATGTATTTTATGGAATGAAAACCGAATAATTTGAATGTATTTATGGAAATGAAAACTGAATAATTTAAAGAGGTAATTGGGTTAGAAAAATGAGGGCATTAAATGCCACACCAAAAAGAGGGAAATAAAATATTGTGAGAGATTGGTGAATTAGATTGAAATCAATTTGGGAGATTGGTTGATTTAATGGGTATGGGAAAAAACCCATGGAGAGAGAGAGAGAGAGAGTTGATTTAATGGGTATGGGAAAAACCCATTGGAGATAAAGAGGTGAGGGAGATGAAGAGACGTGAGTGAGAGTGAGAGAGAGTGTGTGAGAGAGAATGAATTAGATAGAAGGAAGGATGTTGTGGATTTGTGAGTGAGCAGCAAATCTGACGTGACAATATTTGGGGGAGGCTAAAAATTTTCTCTCAACTTCAGCTTTTAGTTTATATTATAGATTATATATAGTTCCTGGAGTTGATGTTGGAGAGTTCTAATTCCAAATAATTTGCGTTGGTTCTCTTTCCTTTTACCCATTAAAGAGGTTAAGTTTTCATATTCTCTTGTGAAAACAAGTTTTGATATTAGTTTGTTGAAATTTAAGATGAATGAAAATACATATATATACAAAAAATCAATAACATCAACATCTACACAGAACACAGATTAATATGGTTAAATTGGCCAAAGGTGAAGGCAATTTAGGCTAAGACCAATTAAAAAAAGTCCACAAAATTGGATCAATAATTAGTTTCACTAGGAAAAAAAAAGGGCATATGTACGTTTTGCGCTCTCTTCCACCAAGGCCCCCAAAATTATGGACCAATCAGAAATTCGACCAAATTGAAGGCCTAAACCGTTTTACAAAAAAAAAATTTGTTGTAAGTTTGCAAAATCATCATTGAGGATCCCCTAATGGTTTGAAGCTTTAATTTTTGTAAGTCAATTTTTTACATGATAGATTGTCAACATTAGCCACTCAATCTCCCACATGACCACACACCAAACACCAAACACGCACATGCACACGCACGCTTTAGCCACACACACACACACCAAACACCAAACACATGCACACGCACACGCACACGGTTTGAAGCTTTAGCCACACACACACACCAAACACGCGCACACACACACGCACATGGTTTGAAGCTTTAGCCACACACACACACACCAAACACATGCACACACACGCACACGGTTTGAAGCTTTAGCCCCACATACTCTCTCTCTCTCTCTCTCTCTCTCTCTCTCTCTCTCTCTCTTAAAACACCAATATCTATTCAAAATTAGATTCCAACTTATTTTCACCAAGCATTGCCTTATAATTACAATTTGGTGGGGAATCTGACCGAATACACTTGTGGATACCCTTAATTAACCTTATCTAAGATAAAGTAAAACTATTTTTTCTTTTAAAAATAAAAATTATCTCTTTTTGATATATTTTACGCTTGAACTATGATACTTGATCATCTATATAAAATTAATTTTGATTTTGTTAGTATTAATTCATAGAATTATGAGTTAAATCCATCTTATTTGGCTAGGTTGGAACTATTGAGTGATTCTATTGTTAAGTGAAGTTGCGATAATGCCACTAAATAATTAGATTATATTGTTCTATGCTTTAAAATTTATTTTATTCTTATCATATTGTAATTTTATATTTTAAATAGTTTTTCTTTTATTTGTAAATATTTCTAATTATAAATGTCTACTAGAAAATATCAATGCAAAATTAAGAGTGAGAGAGAGTAGAATAGAAAAATTAATTAAACCCTAAATGATCTATTGATAAATATGGTACTAGCAATATAAAATATTTAATAGAAAATATACATGAAAATATCACAAATGAACAAAAATTTCATAAAAAAGAGTTAGAAGATAATGAAATAAAACAATAGAAAGACATATAATCACAATGATGTTAAAAAACTTAAAAAAAAAAAAAAAATTGATTGTATAAAAATAGTAGATTCTTTTCCAAAAGTATGCATCACTTACAAAATTTTACCAACAATAATTACAAAAAGAAAATTTTCAAAATTAACTTTGATAAAATATTATTTAAGATTGATTATGTCACAATAAGATTAAATAGATTAGTCATTTTATTAATGAAAATGAGATGTTAACAAAAATAAAATTAATTACTAATTTTGCATCTCAAAAAATAAGAAAAAAGTAAAATAAATGTAATTTAATCAATATTAAATATATAAAGGCGCCAGTTATAGTTGTCGCCTTAAACCTTAAACTGTATCAAGCCCCTAGTTTGACTAATTCAATGCTACTTTGGACAGTAATCGGGTAGATACATACTTCCAAGGATTCCGTTCCTAGCAGGGGCGGAGGCAGAAAAAAATTTTACCCCTTCATTGTCTTAAAGTCTAGCCCTTTCCCAGTTCCCATGTGTGCCTTATGGGTATCCATACTCGTTCTGTCCACGTGTCTAACTTGTCAAAGATTTAAAAAAAAAAAAAAAAAAAAGTTCAACTAAATCCATCCACAATCACAATTCATAAAAAATTTCAAAAGAAATAGGACAAACACACAATGGTAACATTTAACCAATAAATCTAAAATCATCATATTGTCCAAAAAAAAATATCCTTAATTGTAGAAATAAATTTAGTGGAAGATGAAAATCCACAGAGGTTTAGGTAACTAGGATTCCTATTGTCAAATATAACCTGTTTTAGGGTTTTGGACACAAAGATTTCAAGAAGAAAAAAATCAGTGAGTGCATAATAATACCTAAAAGAATTCTCCAATTTCCATTTTCTTCAAGCTATTTTGACTTGCAATTGATGGATTAAATAAACAATGAAAATGGTGAGTTTGATTTGGTGTTTGACGTTTGTACAGGAAAAAGAGGTGTGCTTATCATGTACAAGAGAGGTAGAGAAAGAGGATGTAAGAGATTTGAAGAGGGTGCATATTGACAAGAGAAAAAGGGCTAGGCGAGGTTAGTGATTGGCGGCTAGGATTTTGATTAGAGAGAGGTGTTTAGAGGTTGTTAAGGGTTTAAATGGGAAAGAAAATTATGGTATACACATGTGAGTGAAAGTTATACATGCCAAAAATAAATAAATAAATAGAAAGAGTTGAAGAATTAATGTAACATAACTGGACCCAAACCTCTAGACTTAAACTTTTGAATTAAGTAGCGTTCTTATACGTTATATTAAGACCTTGATTGGAG
Organism: Fagus sylvatica; assembly: GCA_907173295.1. NCBI lineage: Eukaryota > Viridiplantae > Streptophyta > Magnoliopsida > Fagales > Fagaceae > Fagus > Fagus sylvatica. Next base: position 51,059,980 of record OU015762.1, on the reverse strand, counting down.
TTTCTCAAATGTGTTATCTCCCTATATGATTCTCAAGAATGGCGTACGAGTTGCCTATGGATGACGCGTAGGAAAAGAAAAAAATCCATAGGCAATGGAGAGTTAGAAAGACTTGTTCGTGGCCCAGGTTGAGATCTTGAAGCCCACAAAGAGGGAAATGACTCGTACATATAGGGGATATTGTTGGGTATACACATATAAGTGTAAGTCTCATCGCCTTTGAACCTTCAATGGGATGGGATAAGATGCACCCCGTAGGCAAGGCCAAGTCTTGAATGCCTACACAATTACCAAACCTCAGAAATCAAACTTAGAATATCGCAAGCAACATTTGCACACCTCACAGATGCAGATACACTTACAAACACAAACTAACTTAAACCTTATCAAACTAACTTAAACTTCATCATACCTGGAACAAACTCTCAAATATCAACTCACAATTTTGCACTCTCCAGCACAAACCCAAAACTTCCGAAGGTCATCTCATACTAACAAATTAAATAAATAAAAAATTCTTTAATATGGGATTTTAACTCCTATTACTCGGTAGATATATAATGAAGATCAAATTCTTTTCGATAAGGAATGATTAGATTTTCCTTCTACATTATCCAAATAGATAATCAAATCAAAATATAGAAATTTGAGGTAATTTTCTTCCGATTAAACTACCCAAAAGACATCTATCAGTTTAGCATTGTTTTAAACAATATGATATGAAAATCAATCACTTGCAAAAGTGGTGTCAAAGTAATTACCATTTGCTTTTGCTTACCTGCGTTCAAGATTATAAAATGATAGATAGCATAGAAAAGGGAATTAATAAAAGAAAAAAATTAAGGTGATGATTGCAATATTTCACACAGGATAGCTAGATACCTTGAGAACCACCAAAGCAAGGAGAATCCTTCCACTCCTCAAAATGTAACCTGAGGATTTCCCTTGCTTTGTCTTTTAAATATTGAGCACAGTCAACTTGAAGTAATGAGCAAAGCTTTGACACGGCCCCAACCTTCAACATCTCTTGGAGCACCATATATGTCCCAGAAAACTTGCATATCATTGAAAGGATCAAAACTGCTCGATCATCAGCTGTTGCTGAAACCCTCAAGATCCTCGTAGAGACCGCAGCAATGCTTCCTCTATGACTTATAAACTGAGCTCTCCCATCAGGACAGGAACACAAATGAAATAGTATCCCTAAAATAAGCTCCGTGGTACGGTTTTCAGGAAAACCCAATTCAAGCTCAATGAGCTCAAAAACTGTGCCTGCTTCAACCATCAGGATTTTATTTCTACCCCATGGACAAGCCTCTAACAACACGTGCAAAGCGGCTTTGATTCCTTGTTGAGTAATCCCACTTCTTAAAACTCTTACAATCCCATTAAAGAATTCAGGTTTCAATCTTTCTATTACACTTGAGTTTGTAGCTTCGATGATTGTCTTCAACACTAACATCGTGTGAGATTTCACAGTGACATGATTTTTCATTTCACAACATAAAACCCACGTCAAAGATTCAATAATATGAACATTTTCCACAAGAAATTGCTTTGTTTCAGCCTGAAGGAATCTTAATAAAGTTAAGTACACCAAAGGCTTCTTCAAGACCATCAATTTGGCCTTGTTTGAAACATGTTACAATAAAAATCAACATGGCTTTTGGCACACCGGCCTCCACCATGTACTTCCTATTCCTTTCATTTTCGGCTGCGAGTATCTCCAATTTTCTAATTGTTTTGAGCTGAATCTCAGGCTGCCAAAGGTGTTTGATGAGTTTTTGGACTTGAAACTTGTCGAGAGGTGGTTTAGGCGTGGGAATCCGATCTATTCCATGTGAGGCATTTTGGGTGCACCAAGCTTGGATTAGCCGGCGCAATGTGTGATTAGGGGTTAAGTCTGAGTCTTTTGGCAATGGTTGCTTGGTGACTGGACAGGTTGTGTTCTTGCTTGTGAATAGCCATTGTTCAATGCTTTCTCGGTCGTATGTGATGCCTGTAATGGCGGTCACAGGGTCTTTCATGATTTGTAGGGATATGGGGCAAATAAAATATTGAGGAACTTCAATTTCATCCATGAAACAATACAAAACAAAAACAAAAATTTTTATATGGGGTTATCTTAGACTTAGTTATTTTGTAGGAACTAAGAGAATTGAGATATGGGCAAGGTTGTAGTGGTTGCACTGGTAAGAGAACGCGGCTTTATATTATCAACTATGAGAAAGAGAGAGAAAGAGAGAGAGACAGTTATGTGTGGTCCATTCTTGCTACAAGTCATACATTAATTCAGTGGTCAAAGAAGGGAGTTGTGGACCACGGCGAAATCTAAACTATATGACTACGTGGAATTAATATATAAATTAATAAATAATAGAATAGGCTGTGAATTCCAGTTAAGGTTGTTTGGTTCATTAGAATGAAATATAAACTATAGCCAGATTCTATGTATTGAATAAACTTGTCAATTTTTTTTGCAAAAAGAAAGTAGAATTTAAACTTGTCAAAACATGGCATTAATGGGGTGATTTCCTTCTTGTCAAATACGGTTAGGGAAATTACAAGTGGTTAGGAAAATAGTATAATAAGCATAGCAGATAAGAATGATAATACTAATACTAACATTTATAGGATGAAGTGAGATAGAATTCAAAGTCCATCATCATTCTTGTAGGATAGCTTGCAACCTCCCCACACATAGAGAAAATTATATGGGAGTAATCATTCCACGCGGTTTCAAGACTTATGTATATACTATGAGAGAAAAGATGCATATATTTGATATATGAAACAATTATTATTGTTGGAGACATATAATGGCACATAATTACTTCTACATTATTATATATATTGGACCTAGCACCATTTTATTTTCAAATGTCTCCTTATTATCCCCTCCATCTCATTTTATTTGTTTGTTTTAACAAAATCCAACTTATTTTATGTGAATATCATAAAATATATTTATATCACTTTTTTTATTAAAATCATACAAAACAGAGGGATAAAAGGTATTAAATTTTTCAATAAATAAATGGCTTATTTATAAAGCTATTAAAATCGTGTTAATTGACTTTTTTACAATAGACCGTAATAAAATTGAAAAATAAAAATAAAAAAAAGGCCATAAGGGACCAAAGCTTGCCTAGATTAAATTCCCCACCATTAAAGATACCCTTTATTTTTTTCTTTTTGGCTTGGTCACCACAAATATAGCTAGACTTGTACACATGGACATAAAAGCATTTTTTTTTTTCTTTTTATCTTTGCTTAAAGAACAAAACTTTCCTCTAAATTAAATAAGAAAGTTTTTAAAAGTGAATAAAAGTTTTTTTTTCCTTTTTCATTTCATTTTGACTTGGTACAAAATGAACAAAACTTTCCTCTTGGAGAAAAAAATTAAATTTAAATTGGAAGAAAGTTTTTCAAACTTAGGTATGGGACAATACAAAAAGCATTCACAATGTATTTCTAATCACATGATCAACATAAATTCTTTAATAATCTACGTAAGATATGTAATAGATTTAGAGAAATACGTTCCAAATGGGTTTGAAATTTGGAGGATAATTTTGTCTGTAGAAAATTATCAATCAAAAAAAGAGAGAGCAAATAAAATGAGACATGACTCCTTAATTCAAAATTCTTTCAATAATTGTGAAAATATTGTGATGATTTGTTGTGTTGATAGTTTTCTTCCTCTTCTTTGCAATTATTATAGTAAGATTTAAATTAATTCCTTCATTGAAATTTTACCATTTTATTAAAATAACAACACTCAAAATGGTTATAAATTTCAAATTTTATTGTATTTATAAACATTAAATATTTTTATAAAAAAAAATGTACATTTTTAAAGACCAGATCAGAAATCCCGAGATTTTGTCCCATTACACAAAATAATATTTCCTTCTAGATCAACATATATCAATAAATTTAGAACGTAATACTTTTGTCTTTTCGTACATATAGCTGATGATGGCGCTGCCCATGCAAAAGTAGAGCAAAAATTCCGAGAGACACGACGTAATGGTAGATTGGAATTTGGGATGGAGTGCATTACCCGAGTCAAAAGAAAAGAGTCAGCATACGTTAAATGAAAAGACAAATATTAGTGATGGATACGCGCTTGCTTTATTTGGTTTGTACAAATAGACTTGGAAGTTGGAATCTTTGTCACCACCACTCCTCTAGTACTACAGTCAGCTTTATCCAATCACAAAATTGCTCCAATTTCTTTCTTTGCAATTTTCTCACTAATCTATCTGTAATCAAACATAGTTATTTTGACTGGATTTCCAGAAAATTACAAGACAAGACATTCGGTGGATACTACGTTCACCTTATCTAGATAGGGTCATTCTTTAATAATTCACACTATTTTTGTGAGTATGGTACCTTGGTACTATCAAATATGATATAAGTACTATATATATGTGATGTTGATACTATATGATTTTTTATATATATTAAATTTAAATAATAAATAAAAATTTAGGGTACCAAGTAATATAATGATAATACCATCGATGTGAGATTTTATCTATTAGAGGTTAAGTACCCATATAGGTATTGTAGAATTACCCCTGGATGGGATATGGGGTTGATTGAGTTTGATATTCTGTAATTATTTTGAAGTTTTGTTTGTTTCGGTAGTAATATTTTATTGAAAATTATGTTTTGTATTTTATGGTATTTATTAGTGCAGTGTAAAATTGTTTTATGTTATTAATTTATAATATTAATTAAAACTCGAAGCTGAGAGAAAAAAAAAAAAAAATTCTCCTCCAAACACCGCCACGTTATAATCTTTTCATCCACAGATGTCTATGTCATCTTACCCTCTCTCTCTCTCTCTCTCTCTCTCTCTCTCTCTCTCTTTCTCATCTCCCCCTCACCTCTTCATCTCCCACTCTCTCCCCCCCTCGCCTCTCCATCTCCCTCAACTCTTCATCTCCCATGGGTTTTTCCACCCTTCGCCTCTTCATCTCCCATGGGGTTTTCCCTCACCTCTTCACCTTCCCAATTGATTGCACCCTCAATCTCCTATTTAAACTCTCCACTACCCACTACCCCAACAATTGGTGATGTTGTGCTCGAAATTTTTTTTAACCCCTGTGCTTCTATGGTGGTTTGTATATGAAAGATGCAATTTTTTTCCCTCTTTTGCTCTTTGATTCGATTTGTGAATTTTGTGATATTACTAGGATTATAGTTTTTATTTTTATTGAATTTATGGGCTCTAAACCTTTGTTTGTAGTTTTGTGGTGGTTGATATTTTTTTTTCCCTTGGTTTTGTGATTGAAGTTGTGTGTTTTGTGTTATTGGTCAAATTGGATTTGTTTTGTTTTGTATATATATATATATATTTCATTGCATAAATTTGATGATAATTGAAATTATTCAAGAAGTTGATGCTACAGGTGTTCACGGGTCTACATTATAAATAAATTTCTTATATTTTACACACAAAATTAAAGACGTTTTCGCGCATCGGTGCGAGTTTGCGACTAGTAGAAAATAAAACCTAATAGAGTTAAAAAAACGTTTTCTAGAAGTTGCATGCGTACTAAAGACTACTACGAATATACTTCACATCACAAAAAACTCTCCAAATGATAACTTCTTTCTATCTTTTTGTCCCTTTCTCTCTCTTTATAGACCAACCATTAATCGTCGTTGATTTTTTTTATTTATTTTTTAAAATGATAAATTGCTTTCTCACTTTTTTTTTTAGTGTAAATTCTGAATTTGGAGTATGTTTTACGGTTTGAGACTCCTATATAAATTGCATATATATTTAAAGTCTATTTTGTGAATGAATATTTTTGTTTATATAATTATTTGAAATTATAAGAAATATTAATTAATAATTTTCTATGTAAACCAAATAACAGAAAATGTTTTATCTCATTTTCAAGACCATAGCCAAACAGAAGATAACAAGTCATTTTTCCAAAATAAAGATAAATAAATAACATCTGATCATGACACCTTGGACTAGTGAAATTTGTAATGCTTATAAGTATGGATAAATTTTATTTTTTTCACACTTTAGTCAAAGCACAGAATTGTTTGAGTCAGTTCATACGTTAATATTATTTGTCTTGCTTTCTGCTTCACTGGCTTCAAGTCCAAAGTCAATTGAGTAGTTTACATGAAGAGTCAATCAAGTCAATGCATTTACATTGCTTTCGTACTAAGCTAGCTAGGTGGATAGGATAGAATCTCTCTAATATATATACACAGACAGAACTTAGCGATCGATTTGTGAAATACTATATACTATGTCCATAAGTCAATACAGCGTGCTCGTTTGATGGTCCAAAAAAAACTCTAGCACCAACATTAATTCGAGCTTATATTATTAAATTATTTAAGAATTTTCATCTCTATTCTTTTACGTACCTTTTGTAATACTCCAAATGCCGTGTTTGGTTGATTTCTTTGGTGTTTTTTCATGGCCCAAGATGTCGGCTGGTCAGGAATCCTTTTCAGCTTTTCTTTGAATATTTTCAGTAATTCTAAGTCCGCATTTGCTTTTGTTTGTTTCTGAATGTTGTTACCTGGGATTCTGGATTCGGACATGCCTTCTTATATTTGTTGCAAATGCATGCATTCTCCTCTAGAAATTCCCTTTGAATTAACACTCAACGAAAGCTGATCTTTTGCATTATAATTAATAATTAGTAACCTATTGGTCTCGTTACCAGAAGCATCTAATCACTAAAGGCTAAAGCCTAGTGAACATATATATAATTAGCTGCTAATTAAGTTGAAAGTTGAAACCATAAAAATGAAACTTTCAAAATGAGTAATGCTTGTCAAGCCATAAATTAATGGAGGATAACTTTTCAAGAGAAATATAACTAGATCTCATAGTTATTGAGAGTTATTGAAAGAATAAAAAAGCAACAAATTAATTTGAGACATAGGGCATGCGATTGAGACCATAATATATTAACCTGTTTAATATATCTATGTGCACACAACTTATGCATGCATGACGTTTTAGTTTTAGGTTTAGTGTTAGGTTTTGAACCATTAAAAATCCACTTGTTATTATTATTATTATTTTATTTCCCTAGCTAGAGTAAAAGGTTAAGGGGATTCCAACAGATTGAACTTGTACTCTCTCCGTTGGGAAGAGACGAGTGTACCATGTAATGTTTGGTGGTCATGACTAGTGAATCTTGTGTTAATACTTACTACTAGGTATAAGCAAAATGTTGTTTATGTCATTATGTGTACGTGCCTAAAGTTTGTGGATATCCATTTTAATCTTGGTTCATATATATATATATATATAGAACCTGCTGGAAATTCAGTAGAGATGGATAGAGAAAAGTCTTGTATTATTTTATTTTATTTTTGCATAAAGTTATATGTAATTTGACCAATAGTTTGAACAAATCACGCTTGATGTTTCTTGCAAGTTGCCTACTGACATAAAGTTGAGTTCTCAGACTTATGGTTGTGCACCCAAGTCGTCCCAACCAGAAGATCCTAGTGTCAAAGGATGAGATCATGAGACACGTTTTGTGGGGAGACTCATAGACTATCAATAATTAATCAGGAAGGTGTAGAATGACCGGCGACGATTTTTATTGAGAAAATTATGTACATTCTTGGATTGAGCAAGCAATACGTATTATTTGAATAAGTTTAGGACCATATAATTTTTCACAACTTTAAGTGTAATTTGTTGAGATGTGTTATGCTGGTTGATGAAAAATATAGGTGGATTCAGTGATAGGCTACGGTGGAATAAATATTAACCACTCACAAAATTATACGACCATGAATTAAGTATAAAGTTGTGATGGTAGGGACATTGATATGATTTTGAACATCTAGATATGATTAATATTAATTATTTGAGCAAACTGTTCTAGATAGTAATGACTATCATGATGGATAGTAACGAATAACGATAGAGGCCTATCAATTATGGTTTTTTCTCCCTCTCTCACTCTTCTAGTTTAGGTCTCTTCTTGAATTATAATGTCAACAAAATTAATTATTTTCTATATGTTTGTTAAGATCCATGGTTCTGGACTTTTGGTATTGGTCAAAGTTAGACTTAAAAATTGGTGGGTGTACAAAGCTCTGAGGACATGACTGTATCCAGATATTATAGTTAATCTGTGAAAGTATATATATAGAGCAAAAAAAGAAGTTTCTTTTTTTTTTTTAGAGATCCTCTCCATTTCAAAAAAAGAGATTAAATATCTCAGATCTAAAATATTTCATTTAAAATTTTTTTTTGTCGTTAGATTTGTGAAAAAAATTTAGGACTCTCCATTTCTTGATTTTGGTGACGAGTGTTTATATATAGAACTATATATTTTATTATTTGAAGAAATATATGATGTGTCAATATTCTAATGGAGTGTGCAAATATAAGAGGTTTTATATGGAATAATTACCTAACATGAGAAAAGGGAAGGAAATAGAAATTTGGAGCACAATTATACTTTCATCGTTATTTTGGGAAGGTTTGGCATCTCACTGTTCGACTCTTTGCCACCTAGGGCTGTAGGATCTCGCTTAAGAGGCAATGACCTCTTTCTTTCCTCAACCTAAGAAATAATGTAACGAAGGAGATTCTTATTTGTAGAAAATGTACTTCAAACTTGGAACGAGCACCAAAAATGTTGGCTACTGACTAGGAGGAATAAAATTGCTTGTTTGAGAATACATTTTAGGTTAAACTATTATTTTCGTTCCTAAACTTTGCATGAAATTCGGTTTTCATCCCTGAATTTTGAAAAGTTCAATTTTCATCCCTGAACTTTGATTTTTTTTAAAAGGACAAAATTTATATGTAAAAATGAACTTTTTCGAAGTTCAGGGATGAAAAACGAACTTCATGTAAAGTTTAGAGACGAAAACAATAGTTTAACCTACATTTTAATATTTCAATATTATTTTTTTTTAATAATCTTGAGTGTCTGGGCTAACGTTCCATAGATATGTTCACTTTGACTAATCCCAAGGGAACACGTAATACCCTACTAATCACATGTACCACGATAGGCGCAAGGTTTCGCCTTGGATAGATAACCCTGAGGGGATTTGAACTAGTAACCATTGGTTGAGCTACCTCTTGAGTATCTTGTTTTTGTAGAATTTATTCCAAAAGTATGTAAAAATGTTAATTAAAGTGTTTTTCCATCTTTTATTAAATTTGAGAGAGAGAGAGAGAGAGAGAGAGAGAAAAAAAAATCCCTGCAATCAAATGGAGTCAAAATTTTGGTTTTCGAAATAATATTAACCTAGAGAATATGTAATGAGGCTGAAATCTGTTTCATGAACTTATGGGCAGGCAGAAGGCTTGATAATAATAAATTACGGCCCTGTCTCCAGGCTCCATCCTGGCCCAAGTTATTAGTTATAACTTATACGTATATCATGGTCCATTAAGTTGAAATTGAAACAAGTAAACAACTAGTCCATTAACTTGGTCTGGTCGTTAAAAAAACAAACACGTTCAACTAGAACAAAACAACAGCAGCCCACTAAACTCAAGTGGGTTCAGTTCAGTTCGCATCAAAGTACATCAAAAGTACTAAAAAAAAAAACCTGTGTTGTAAGCCACTTGATTCCTCAACCTGTAGGGAGAGAGAGAGATATTGCCGGTTGCTAGCTGATGCGAAATACAATCTTCAGGAAACAGTAAAATGAAAAGAAATATAAGGTACAGATTCTCGCTTTTTTCTAACTGTGTATATATTTGCTTCTTTTTTTTTTGACAAAGTGGATATTCTTTAGCTTTTTATTGGCTTCACTTTGAGCTTGGCTTCTGAGTTCCGATTGAATTTTTAGCTTCGAATTTACTTTTAAAGGATTGTTTTTCATTGTAGAATGAATGAATTTCTGGGGTTTTGTTCTCATTGCATGTTTTTTTTAGTTTCACACTAGTTACTAGGCGCAAAATGTGATTGCTCTCTATAATTAATGTCTTCAAGGAGTTGCATATAAAGTATTAGACATTTGGAAAAATAAAAAAGAAAAGAAGCAAACTTGTTGAATGGTGCACTCAGAAGAAAATAGATGATGTGGGTTTTATAAATGAAGGTCAAAATCTGCACCCACTTTATGAAACTACTTCATTTGCCATTTACCCACTTGCTTAATTCAATCAATTGTAGTATGAATTTACAGTTTTTGGTGTATACATCTGTTCTTATAGTGTGTAACAAATTCCCAGTACATTACATATTTTGTTTTTAGAACTTGTTAGTTCCTTTATAGAAGCTGTGGCTCTTAGAAATGATCTTTTATCAGTTAAGAGAGAGAGTTATAGGCAATCACATATTGAAGGAGATGCAAATTTTTTATTAATTGCAACTCAGGAAAACAGAAGATTGATTGGAGAATTAGTCTAATTTTAGATTGTGAGTATATTAGTCAAGAAGCAAATTTGAAGGCTATAGTTCATTGTGTTGATAAAGAAAAAAATAGCAATGAGCCTTGTGGCCCAGTGGCATTGCATGTTCTTCTTTATGAGGAGAACCAAGGTTCAAATCCCCTCTCTTCCGTTGTTGTAAGTATCGAATAATAAAAAAAATAAGCTAGTTAGAATTAGGGTATCTCATGGAAGATACAAAAGTTCTGGACACAAGTTTCCTAGCGATTTCTTAGAGATTGTTATTAATTGTTTTACAGTTCATGTAGTTCTAACTTCTAAGGTTTGTTCCTTGGTTTTAATGCTTTTTTTTTCCTTTCTCTTTTTACCCTTCAAATGGTTATATATTATTATTGGATTTGATGGTACATTGTCGATTAATTTTAGCATAAGAGGGCCACAAGTCTTAATCAAGAATTAAGAATAATAAAACTTATATTGTAAAATATACCTGAGTTCTTGCTTTGCCTACTTTTGGTTACAGTCAATCCCATGTTATAACTTTGCTATCCTTTGAAATGTTGTAAAACCTCCTATAAGTACCTACCAGTTGAAAACATAGATAATGCAGTAAGAGTTTGACAATTGAAGAAATTTTTTAGACCATGTCGGAGATTTTTATGTGACTTTCTTTTGCGTCACTCATGTGCAAGTCTTGTTTGATCTATGGCTCCATTTGCAATAAGTAGCTTCCAGTATGTATTAGTAACAATTACTACAAGATTTGATGTGTCTTCTAGTTCTGGTGCTATTACTTTTTCCAATCTTGTGTTTGTAATTATACATTCACATTAATCTTTTATGTAGATTTTTCTTTACGGTACAGGTGCTATAATGTTAATGCATAAACGATACACTCTTTACTGCCCATTGCATCAATGGAGTCTCCTGTAAGTTTTTTCACTTGCTTCTTAATATTAAATTCTTATTATGCTTTAATCATGTCACTTTGTTGTTGCCATTAATTAAACATGGTATCATGGTTTTAAAAACTAGACCATAAAAAGAACCAAAAAAGGGAGAGGTTGAATTGGAGACCTTTATCTTTTTCTCTAAATCAATTGTGTTCACTTTCTTTTGAATTTCAACGCTCAAAGCTCTCCTTTTATATGGCTGGTCTTCTTCTACTCGGGCTCTTCGTGCTACTCTCACTCTGAGTGAACAATCTTGTATTTCTCCCTCTCGTTTGGTACCATATATTCTGATCAATCTCTAGTCTTTCATGCCTTGGGATCACTGCTGGCAACATCTCATTCACGTGTCATTAAGCTCTGGGTCTTGATTGAAGCTTGAAGGAGAAGAATTGGTCCCAGAAGGCCCGCTAAACTTGCGAATGGTTTCTCTGTCGGACGGTCCAAATGTGGTCTGTAAAGTTGTAAGCGAGTATTCAAGTTGTCTGGTTTGAGAGTTTATAGAACCGGTTGAGTAGCTATTTCACAGTCAAACCAGTTGGACCGCCTGGTCCAATTCGTTTTTAAAACAGTGCATTGTACTGCTGAAATTTTCTTTCTCTTTAAGCCTTGGTTGTATGCTTCACAATGACACTCTAAGAGCAACTCCAACAGTTTGTAAAAATTTTCTCTATTTTATCTCTATATTTACACCATCAGCAACTCTCTATTTATTTTTACTCCAGCAGTACTCTCTATTTCACTCTCTACTCTATTTAAATATACTTTTTTATTATTTTACCACATTTAAATATTATATTTTTTACTTTTCTATATTATTGTTTTGCACCAAAAATAACCAACTGCCGTAATCCTTCCCACCCCGCCACCACCACAACCACCGTAAATCAACCAAAGCAACCAAAAACCACCACAATATTTTATTTCTCAGCAATCAAAAACCACCACAAATCACAAATGAAATTTCTCAGCAACCAAAAACCACCACAAATAAAATTTCTCAGCAACCAAAAATAACCAACCAAACAAATCCCAGCCAACCCACTCCTCTAGCCGAGATCGGCAAACCCAGGCCGAGATCCGCAAGATCGGCAAGCTCAAGCCACCACCACGCCGAGATCGGCAAGCCCAAGCCACCACCACGCCGAGATCGCAAGCCCAAGCCACCACCACCACGCCGGCGTTTCCAACCGCAAACCGAAGCCCAAGCCCGTTTCATGCTGAGATCGCAAGCCCAATCAACCACCACGCCGTAACCACCACCACGCCGGCGTTTCCAACCGCAAACCGAAGCCCACCCCGTTTCGTGCTTCAACAGAAAACGAAGAGAGAGGGAGAGCACAAAGAGAAGAGAGAAGAAAGAGCACGGAGTGAAGAGAGAGAAAAAAATCAGTTGAAATGAAGATTTCGGAAAAAATAAACTATTTATATTTGGTGGTCCCGCATGCATTTTTTTAATCGGTTTATTCGGATAGAAAATGAACAGTAGCTTTTCATTTGTGAAAAGCTACTGTTCATTTTCTAAAAAAATTTGAAGATGCAGTGTTAAAATAGACGACTGTTGGAGTGGTTTTTTTTATTTTATTCCCTATTTATAAAGATACAAAGCAGTTTTAAAGTACTTTCGGTTATACTCTAACTGAACCACTTTTCTGTTGTTTGGTACTGTCAAGTGGTCTTGTCAAGTAACACAATCAACCTTTATGAACATTGCTTTGTTTTGTCTATAATACACAGCCACTTGGAATTAAACTTGACAATTTAATGTCATCTTAAGCATTCTAAAAGTTTCTTTTAGCCCCAATTGTTGTCCACTAGCTGTTTAGTTGCCCTGTCTTTTTTATATACCTCACATCTTTCCTTGCTTTCAGTGCAATGAAACACAGGTCTCTAGTAGGATTGGTGACCGATCAACCAGTGATGTAGTTGTGAGACTACGAACACAGGATGGCCGAGATGATTGGATATACTGTCACTCCCAAGTACTCATACAGAAAAGCAAGTATTTTGCCGACCGCCTTTCTGAGAATTGGCCAACATGTCAAATCCTTGACTCACGCAACTGTGTTGAGCTTCACTGTCTTGAATCTAACTTTGACTACCATGTCAATGTTCTACGCCTTCTCTATGTTGTCATAGATGGCTCAGTGGATGACACGTGTCATGGTGTTCGAAATGCTCAATGTAATTAGGAAAACTAATAAATCAATGATCGATGTAAATCTACGTGTTTAATACAACGAGCGTGTATATGCCTCTAAATGAACCACATAATCATATGATGTGTGTTTTACTATTATCATTTTGACAAATATCACCTTTTATTCCTAAGTTTTTTTGGTATTTTTTTTTTCTCTCTTTCTCTCTATTTATTTATTATTTTTAATAGCTTGTGTGTTTGGATGAGCTTCTTCTTTTCTTTTTAAAAAGGAGAATATATGTTATACCTAGAAAAATTGAGATTTTAAAACTATAAGTAAACCAAATAAATAAATAAAATTGAAAGATTGGCTCACCCAAACAATCTTACCTATTAACAATAAATTGAGTTTTGTAATTACAAGATATACAACAAGTTCTCTTTTGTTAATAACCTTGGGCCCAATAGCCTTGTAGCTCAATTAGTTGAGATTTTTTAGTGTTCTCCAAATAAGATATTTACGATTCAAATTTCTCTTCTTCAATTATCGAATTATTAAAAAAATAAAAAATAAAACCTTGAGCTCAGTAGTATCTCCAATGCTATGGGTCAAAATTCAAGCCCCATGACCATGAGAAATAGGTTATATGATAGGGGATGGATTTAAAACCACTTGTCCATTGACTAGTTTAGCAAAAAAAAAATTAAAACTTGTCCATTGACTAGGTTGGTGGGATTTAAAACCACAAATCGATGAAATCATGAAATAGGCGGTGGTATCTATTGTGGGGTGTCATATTGTATTAGGGGCCAAAAGCTCAATCCATATTATATTAGGGCCCAAAAGCTCAATCCATTGTATTTTTTAGGCCTAACGCATTTAAGTTAGGCCCAATTGTTTGTATATCTCTCTTCCTATTTCCCATGTAGCCTATATAAAGGCCTCCCCACTCTATTGTAAGGGATGGCGAATAATGAGTAAGAAAAGACTAGGTGGACGTAGGCCCCATTGGCTGAACCACGGTAAATCTTGTGTCATTTTCCCATTTTGCCCCCAACCACGCCAAAACCCGAACTTGCGGTTCCGACCCTAGAAATAAATTGGGAGGAGCTATTTTGACCTCCTACATTGGCGCCGTCTGTGGGAACCGCATTTCCCAGAGTTTTGGCATGAACGGGGGCTATTTCCGAGCATCCAAGCTCCGCCAAGCACAGCAAGCCTCGGAACTCGAGCTTCCAAGCATCCAATCAAGCAACCACCTTAACCATTGGGTAGATAGTGGCTTGATCTAGAAATCCCTGTGAGATTGTGGTCATTAGAGCCTTCACGCGCTCTCACGCGCCGTCAGAATACTCGACTGGGCTGCCCACGCGCCACCACGTGCGACCGAGCCACCACGATCTCCGAAATCGTCGTTCCAAGCATTTACTCAGATCAAGACCACCACCAATGGATAGATCGTCTCCCGATCTATCGTTGTACGGTGGAAAAACAGCCATCAGAGGTGGAACGCGCCTTCACGCGCCGATGGGAACTTCGGCACTCCGTTCACGCGCCGCCGCGGCTTGCAAACTCAATAACAGAGTCTTCCGAGCTCCGATTCAGAAAGCCGCACCATCATCAGAGTTCTCTCCGGCCGATCTGTCGTTTGGCGTTGGAATCGCAGCCATCGGAGTCTTTACGCGCCTCCACGCGCAGTCGAGGCTCCGGCGGAATTCTCTACGCGCCAGCACGCGCAGGCACGCAGCAGCGTGTGTGAGGCACACGCGACCACGCTCCTGGCACACGCCCAGGCCACGTGTCGCTTCGCTGTGCCACTGCGTCAGCCCTTATCGCCACGTCAGCGCGCCACATCAGCATGCCACGTGGCAGGAAAAAAAAAAAAAAAAAAGGAAAAATTTGGTGAGACGGAACGGGGCTCCTCTACGGTCCAAATTCATCCTCAAGGCCTTTATGGCCTCGCCTCGAAGCTAAGTTTTCTTAACTTGCTTTTTATGCAATTTCCTTAATTAGTGATTTGCTATAATTATTTCATAAAATGTCATCCTAAATGCATGATCTACATTATGGCTTTACGTTCACGAGCATGAGAGCATAGTCTTAATATTTATATTTTGGGATGAATATAAATATCGTAGAATTTAAACCACAATCTTGCGAAGGCTTTGAAAATTAAAATGAAATTATTTTCATTTTTTTGTTTGTAGTGGGAGGTGGTTAATTCTCAATGATTAACCACCCAATTATTTTTATATAAACACAATCATTATTATGACATGATAGATGATGGGAATACGTGTGATTTTTATAACACGTAGTTAATATTTGCTCAAATATGTTAACACTTACATGCTCATTACACACGGACGTGCCATTTATGCAAAACTCCTCATGCAAATATTTTTTTGCAAATAGCTATTATTATGTGTGTTTGCATTGACATGCATTCCATGCAAAGTGTTTATTTAGCATATCGAATCTATGAGATTACATGCAAAAAATGATAAATTCTACTCGAATTGTTTATGCACCTTCTAGACTTGACTTTGTCTTTAGATGCGTGCCCTTTATGGTAGAACGATTAAGTCTAATCTTTTCCACCGAAGTCTCGATGATAACCTAGAGGTTTTAAATTTATAACATATTTTAATATGACATTTGTTCAGATCAATGTTTTATTTGTCCTGTCAATATTGCTACTTCTTTGGAGTCCTACTTTAAGTTGTGCATATAGCATAATAGTTTATATATGGAACATGGACCATATCACATGACTTAACATACCTCCTAGAATGCACTTGCCTGGAAACTTGCTTGGAATCAATGACTATGTGTTAGTCAATGCAGCACTTTGTTGATGAATGCAGTGATTCATTTGTCTATCTAACTGCATCTTTCATTGGAGTGGTCTTATTTTCTTGAAAATGCTTCACAGGGCCAACACAGTTGCGAATGCACTCAGAATTTGAAAGATTTGAAGTTTGAAATGATTTAAAGCTTGAAGAAACTTGACTTATGCTTCGGTCAACAACCCAAGGGTTCCCAAGCACTGAGGTCCAGGATGACTGGCAAGTTAAAGAATAAAAGCTTGACTTAGGCTTCGATTCAACCTCTGAGGTTACCAAGTGCTGAGGTCCAGGAAGACTGGCAAGCGAAAACTCCAAATCTAGCTTGACTCAGGCTTCGGTTCAACCTCTGAGGTTACCAAGTGCTGAGGTCCAAGAAGACTGGCAAGCGAAAACTCCAAATCTAGCTTGACTCAGGCTTCGGTTCAACCTCTGAGGTTACCAAGTGCTGAGGTCCAGGAAGACTGGCAAGCAAAAACTCCAAATCTAGCTTGACTCAGGCTTCGGTTCAACCTATGAGGTTACCAAGTGCTGAGGTCTAGGAGGACTGGCAAGCAAAAACTCCAAATGTAACTTGACTTAGGCTTCGGTCAACCCAAGGTTCCCAAGTGCTAAGGTTGAGGAAGACTGGCAAGTTAAAAATCAAAATCTAACTTGACTTAGGCTTCGGTCAACCCAAGGGTTCCCAAGTGCTAAGGTCCAGGAAGACTGGCAAGTTAAAAATCAAAATCTAGCTTGACTTAGGCTTCGGTCAACCCAAGGGTTCCCAAGTGCTAAGGTCCAGGAAGACTGGCAAGTTAAAAATCAAAATCTAGCTTGACTTAGGCTTCGGTCAACCCAAGGGTTCCCAAGTGCTAAGGTCCAGGAAGACTGGCAAGTTAAAAATCAAAATCTAGCTTGACTTAGGCTTCGGTCAACCCAAGGGTTCCCAAGTGCTAAGGTCCAGGAAGACTGGCAAGTTAAAAATCAAAATCTAGCTTGACTTAGGCTTCGGTCAACCCAAGGGCTTCCCAAGTGCTAAGGTCCAGGAAGACTGGCAAGTTAAAAATCAAAATCTAGCTTGACTTAGGCTTCGGTCAACCCAAGGGTTCCCAAGTGCTAAGGTCCAGGAAGACTGGTAAGTTAAAAACTCAAAATCTAGCTTGACTTAGGCTTCGGTCAACCCAAGGGTTCCCAAGTGCTAAGGTCCAGGAAAACTAGCAAGTTAAAAATCAAAATCTAGCTTGACTTAGGCTTCGGTCAACCCAAGGGTTCCCAAGTGCTAAGGTCCAGGAAGACTGGCAAGTTAAAAATCAAAATCTAGCTTGACTTAGGCTTCGGTCAACCCAAGGGTTCCTAAGTGCTAAGGTCCAGGAAGACTGGCAAGTTAAAAACTCAAAATCTAGCTTGACTTAAGTTTCGGTCAACCCAAGGGTTCCCAAGTGCTAAGGTCCAGGAAGACTGGCAAGTTAAAAATCAAAATCTAGCTTGACTTAGGTTTCGATCAACCCAAGGGTTCCCAAGTGCTAAGGTCCAAGAAGACTGACAAGTTAAAAATCAAAATCTAGCTTGACTTAGGCTTCGGTCAACCCAAGGGTTCCCAAGTGCTAAGGTCCAGGAAGACTGACAAGTTAAAAATCAAAATCTAGCTTGACTTAGGCTTCGGTCAACCCAAGGGTTCCCAAGTGCTAAGGTCCAAGAAGACTGGCAAGTTAAAAATCAAAATCTAGCTTGACTTAGGCTTCGGTCAACCCAAGGGTTCCTAAGTGCTAAGGTCCAGGAAGACTGGCAAGTTAAAAACTCAAAATCTAGCTTGACTTAAGTTTCGGTCAACCCAAGGGTTCCCAAGTGCTAAGGTCCAGGAAGACTGGCAAGTTAAAAATCAAAATCTAGCTTGACTTAGGTTTCGATCAACCCAAGGGTTCCCAAGTGCTAAGGTCCAAGAAGACTGACAAGTTAAAAATCAAAATCTAGCTTGACTTAGGCTTCGGTCAACCCAAGGGTTCCCAAGTGCTAAGGTCCAGGAAGACTGACAAGTTAAAAACTCAAAATCTAGCTTGACTTAGGCTTCGGTCAACCCAAGGGTTCCCAAGTGCTAAGGTCCAAGAAGACTGGCAAGTTAAAAATCAAAATCTAGCTTGACTTAGGCTTCAGTTAACCCAAGGGTTCCCAAATGCTAAGGTCCAGGAAGACTGGCAAGTTAAAAATCAAAATCTAGCTTGACTTAGGCTTCGTTCAACCCAAGGGTTCCCAAGTGCTAAGGTCCAGGAAGACTGGCAAGTTAAAAATCAAAATCTAGTTTGACTTAGGCTTCGATCAACCCAAGGGTTCGCAAGTGCTAAGGTCCAGGAAGACTGGTAAGTTAAAAATCAAAATCTAGCTTGACTTAGGCTTCGGTCAACCCAAGGGTTCCCAAGTGCTAAGGTCCAAGAAGACTGGCAAGTTAAAAATCAAAATCTAGCTTGACTTAGGCTTCGGTCAACCCAAGGGTTCCCAAGTGCTAAGGTCCAAGAAGACTGGCAAGTTAAAAATCAAAATCTAGCTTAACTTAGGCTTCGGTCAACCCAAGGGTTCCCAAGTGCTAAGGTCTAGGAAGACTGGCAAGCGAAAACTCAAAATCCAGCTTGACTCAGGCTTCGGTCAACCTCTGAGGTTACCAAGTGCTGAGGTCTAGGATGACTGGCAAGCCAAAGCTCAAAATCTAGCTTGACTCAGGCTTCGGTTCAACCCCTGAGGTTCCCAAGTGCTGAGGTCCGGGAGGACTGGCAAGCGAAAACTCAAAATCCAGCTTGACTCAGGCTTCGGTTCAACCTCTGAGTTTACCAAGTGCTGAGGTCCAGGATGACTGGCAAGCCAAAAATCAAAATCTAGCTTGACTCAAGCTTTGGTTCAACCTCTAAGGTTACCAAGTGCTGAGGTCCAGGAGGACTGGCAAATGAAAACTCAAAATTCAGCTTGACTCAGGCTTCGGTTCAACCTTTGAGGTTACCAAGTGCTGAGGTCCAGGATGACTGGCAAGCCAAAGCTCAAAATCTAGCTTGACTCAGGCTTTGGTTCAACCTCTGAGGTTACCAAGTGCTGAGGTCCAAGAGGATTGGCAAGCGAAAACTCAAAATTTATCTTAACTCAGGCTTTGGTCAACCTCTAAGGTTAACAAGCGCTGAGGACTAGGATGACTGACAAGTGATAGATGTGGTTCTATCCACGCATAGACTATGAAAAACCACTTAGCTAACAAAATTGAAACAAAAGAATAAGCGTGAAAATAAGTACGAATACGAAATAAGCGAAACGCTGAATGAGAAACCAAGCGTATTGAATATGGCTCCAATGCCCTCGAACCGAATGGCTCCAACGGCCTCGAACAAAAAATTGTGTATGATTTATGAAAAATTGCGTATTTCCCCCATATAAAAGTATGAAGTCAACAAAATTGACTCACACATCTTGTTTTTTGAGCCTTAAAGGCCTTGTTCGGTCTCTATAATTCGCCTTCGGCCTTCATAGCCTCACTCGGTCTCCAGGACCTGATCTCGGCCTCTAGTGCCTCATTCGATCTCCAGGACCCGATCTCGGCCTTCTGTGCCTCACTCGGTCTCCAGGACTCAATCTCAGCCTCCTGTGCCTCACTCGGTCTCCAGGACCCGATCTCGGCCTCCTGTGCCTCACTCGGTCTCCAGGACCCAAGCTCGGCCTCAAGGGCTACTTTTGGTCCCAAGGACCTAAGGTCAACTTGCAAGGTCTCACCTCGCATCCAATCAGATCCAGTCTCCACTTCCCTCTCTACATTCGACAAGCGAAGACTGTGGGGCTATTGTGGGGTGTCATATTGTATTAGGGCCCAAAAGCCCAATCCATATTATATTAGGGCCCAAAAGCCCAATCCATTGTATTTTTTAGGCCTAACGCATTTAAGTTAAGCCCAATTGTTTGTATATCTCTCTCCCTATTTCCCATGTAGCCTATATAAAGGCCTCCCCACTCTATTGTAAGGAATGACAAATAATGAGTAAGAAAAGACTAGGTGGACGTAGGCCCCATTGGCCAAACCACGATAAATCTTGTGTCATTTTCCCATTTTGCCCCCAACCACGCCAAAGCCCGAACTTGCGGTTCCGACCCTATAAATAAATTGGGAGGAGCTATTTTGACCTCCTACATCTATATACCTTGTAGCTTGTACAAGAGAAGGAAAAAAAGAAAAAGAAAAAAAAAGGACGGATTCTCTTCCATTAGTAATATGTCCGTGCCAAGTTAATTATAAATTATACTATGAAGATTAATGAAAAGAATTTATTAATATAATCAAAATGAAAAAATAAAATAAATACAAAATTATATTACATGATGGAAGCATGTAACGGAGTTTAGAAGTAACAGAGTTTTGCCTAAAACAGATTTTAATATACCCACATGAGGGCAACACATCCTACTAAACCTTTATTATATTACATATTATATATAACAAGATGGCCTAAAAAGAGACATTTAGGCTTATATACCTTGCAAACCATGGTATAGAATATTTAAAAGGGTTTAGAAGTAATAAATGATCGAACAAATTTAGAATGCACAAATTAAGTTGAACTTAATTTTATTAGCTTAATTTATTTTATTTTTTTAAAAAAAGGTAAAATATAGAAACCACCCTTGAAGTTTGAGCTAATGACAGAAACTATTAAGACTTTTTCGAAAATATTCAGTTTACCCTCTTAAGTACAAACATCACTTAACATTGTTTATGTACTTTTTCCCAAAACTGTTTATACTTTCAAGGGCAAACTTGATATTTTTTAAAAAGTTTTGGTAGTTTTTGTTATTAACTCAAATCTTAGGATTGATTTCTGTAATTTACTTTTTTAAAAAATCTGTGTAAAAGTACACCTATACTTAGAGAGGGGTTGAGGGGAATAATAGTTTTTAAAAAGTTATATATATATATATATATATGTGTGTGTGAAAATAAGCCAGCATTTCATGTACTAGTGGGAAGTCAAGTCAAAGGCCCAAAGCACAAAAGTGAAAGGCAATGCAAATTAAAAATTGAAAGGGGCGGATCGAAGAAGTCTCAGAGTTGCATTCATAGATCCAAAGAGATGGGAGTTCCAAATAAAATTGTAAATGGGCTTTTGGCAAGCACAAACCCAACAATTGACATCCCAAGTTGGGCCCAATTGTTTCCAGAAAATGCTGGTTTAGTGTATCGGTTTGACCTCAAACACGATGCTAGCCCAGCAATTCAAAGCGTTAAATTTCAAATGCTTTTATTCTTTATTTATTTATTTTTCTAATCTCCCCCATATTGGTTACATGCAGTCGTGTTTTTTATTTAATAAATAACTAGAAATTTCATTGATAATAATCAAATGTAAAGTACATCATATGCTAAAAGAGCAATAAAAAAACAAGGTAATTTTTCTAATCCAAACAACAATGCCAGAAATATTTAAAACAAAAATTATAATAGACTGAACAACCTGATTTCTAATATTTAAAACCACGTATAGTTCTCACTTCTGATAATAAAAATTTCAATTCACGAATCAATGGAGATTGTTGGGTATTGTTGCAGTCCATACTCTATAGCTTTACAAAATCCAGGAAAATCACACTCCAATACAATATTGCATAAACCAACTTCCAAACTGAATCTAGCAGCATCAACTGCACCCAACAAGTTACATGCTGTGGTTGGAACTTGGAACAATGTTGCTGCATGTCCAAAATTGAGAATGGCAAGCAGAATACCTTTACATGCGTCGCGTTTCTATTGGCTTTTGCTGGCACTTTACGCCACATCAATTAATTAAATTTTATTTCAAGATCGACAACAAAAGTATGCTCATAGTCTTCCATTCTTGTTTAATTTTTACAGTCCATGGTGGATGAACTAGTATAGACAATCGTCTTCTTTGGTTTTGTATTAGCCCTATTAGCCTTTGGTTAAGTCCTTCATATCATAAGTCAATTACCCTTTAGCTAAATTATATGACAAGCTATCACGCTGCTAAGCCTGCTATAGTGCTATATATGCCACTACACGTTTATCCATCTTAAAGCCATGGACAAATGTTTGTTCAATTTCGCAAGCACAAGCAATATTATGGGCTTCTTCTCTCTTGATAAATCATTCAAGATTTTAAAATGCTAGTATATATGGATAAGATTGTACTTCCTTAAGCGTGGTTTATTAGCTCATTACTATTAATTGGTTTTATTCTTTTAGGATGTTGGTGGAAGGGTTCTTCTTTCTTCTCCTCCTACTAGGTCTTCATCACATAAAAAAATATTTTCTTGGAACGCCAAATTATACCATGTTAATGAAAAAGTTGGAGCATCGATAGAACAAGTCTAATCATCGTAAGAGTAGATTAAAAGACATGCCAAAGGTATTTATATAACTAGTTGCGGACCCGCGCGATGCGCGGTATATATAACTAATTTGTAGTGGGATATAATCCATATTTTTTTTATTTGAATTTTGTGCAAGACATAATCATTTGAGGCGAATACAATTTTTTATTATTGGAGAAGTTTTTGAGAATTTCTTTAAAATG
Source organism: Fagus sylvatica (assembly GCA_907173295.1). NCBI lineage: Eukaryota > Viridiplantae > Streptophyta > Magnoliopsida > Fagales > Fagaceae > Fagus > Fagus sylvatica. Next base: position 51,037,132 of record OU015762.1, on the reverse strand, counting down.
CAACAAAATAATTAAGAGCATTAAAATCTAAATCACAAATTTTGATAATATATAAGTGGAAACAAAAGGCAAACAATATAATCTTAACATACCAATGAATTTTTTCCTTTCTTTATTTACCATAGCCATCTCCCAAAAAAAAAAAATCACAATTAATCAACATAACCTAACCGAAACTAAAAGCCATCGTTTTATGTTCTAACAAAGTAACAACAACAAAAAAAAAAAAACTAATACTATGAATTTAAGTTTACCCACATCAGATATATCAAATGACCAAAATAGTCTCATGGCAAGAAACTCCACGAACCTCAACTTTACCCAAGTCCCCTGTCATTTCCTAAGAAACATTGGGCAAGATAAATAAAGAGGAAACATAAGAATTAAAAACAACTAAACAAAACACCATAAATGTGCACTTTTTTTTTCTTTTTTTTTTTCCTTCTAAATACACTAAGTTATAGTAGAGACAACTACCAAAACAAAATAAACTTGTCTTCCATTCACCTACTCATTGAACAATGTCTCTCGCAACTAATCTCTATACTTCAACAATACTAACATCATAAATAGTCAGTACTCAGCATCATATAGATATTTTTAGGAGGGTCTGGACTTTCCTTCACTTGTTCCTCCTAAGTTCATAACTGGCCTGAAACAAAAACATAAATAAAAATTGTGGTACAATGTTAAAAGTAATGGCAAAGAACGCAGCAATGTTAAATAAGTTTCATTAACAAAGACAACTTATATAAATATATTTGACGCAATTGACAAATCCTTGTTTTTATACAAGTCACGCATGCCCGAAATTCTCCATAAAAGGAATTGATTCACATATTTAACATTGGAGAAGCAAACAATACCCAGAAAGATTATTGTGAATACCAAACTAAGCATTTGTCAATAATTCCTCCAAACATCAATGCGCTATAACTTACCTTTAATAGTAACTGATCCATCCAATTTGTTATGTCTTATATTTAGTATCTTCAACGATGGGAAGGTAGCCAAAATTGTAATACATCTTATATATAGAAATAGGAGTAAGTAACGTATTATAATGGGAAAAAGAGGGAGAGTGGGTGAAATTATTAGGGTGTTAATTAATTCGTTAAAGCATCAAATGGAAAAAGAAAGGCCAATTAACTTCTTCGGGGAAAGAGAGAGAGGATGACAATTAATCTTCTAGGATTAAATGAAAAAATAAATGGAAATTAAGGTAAGAGAGAGATTAATACGATCATAAAAGGAAATATTGGATGAGACGTATGGGAAGCAAATGGCTAGATTTCTACCGTCCAAATTCATCATGTTAGCCCTGTTTAGGAAGGAGAAAAGGTGGAATAAAGGGAAAACTTGAGTAGAATTATGAATGCATATTTGGAAACAAAGATCTGAATTCAAGCAACCCTTTTTTCGCAATTTTTGCAAATAACAACTTAAAAAGGAAATTCATGGAACTTTATTAGTCAAATAAAAAAATCAATACTCACAAATAGGAATTTAAAACTTGAACATAAATATGAATGTATTTTATGGAAATGAAAATGGAATAATTTGAATGTATTTATAAATAAAAACTGAATAATTTGAAGAGGTAATTGGGTTTGAAAAATGAGGGCATTAAATGCCACGCCAAAAAGAGGGAAATAAAAGATTGTGAGAGATTGGTGAATTAGATTGAAATCAATTTGGGAGATTAGTTGATTTAATGGGTATGGGAAAAAACCCATGGGAGAGAGAGAGAGAGAGAGAGAGAGTTGATTTAATGGGTATAGGAAAAACCCATGGGAGATGAAGAGGTGAGGGAGATGAAGAGACGTGAGTGAGAGAGAGAGAGAGAGTGTGTGTGAGAGAGAATGAATTAGATAGAAGGAATGATGTTGTGGATTTGTGAGTAAGCAGCAAATCTGACATGACAATACTTGGGGGAGGTTAAAAATTTTCTCTCAACTTCAGCTTTTGTTTATATTATAGATTATATATAGTTCCTGGAGTTGATGTTGGAGAGTTCTAATTCCAAATAATTTGCATTGGTTCTCTTTCCTTTTACCCATTAAAGAGGTTAAGTTTTCATATTCTCTTGTGAAAACAAGTTTTGATATTAGTTTGTTGAAATTTAAGATGAATGAAAATACATATATATACAAAAAATCAATAACATCAACATCTACACAGAACACAGATTAATATGGTTAAATTGGCCAAAGGTGAAGGCAATTTAGGCTAAGACCAATTAAAAAAAGTCCACAAAATTGGATCAATAATTAGTTTCACTAGGAAAAAAAAAGGGCATATGTACGTTTTGCGCTCTCTTCCACCAAGGCCCCCAAAATTATGGACCAATCGAAATTCGACCAAATTGAAGGCCTAAACCGTTTTACAAAAATAAAATAAAATTTGTTGTAAGTTTGCAAAATCATCATTGAGGATCCCCTAATGGTTTGAAGCTTTAATTTTTGTAAGTCAATTTTTTACATGATAGATTGTCAACATTAGCCACTCAATCTCCCACATGACCACACACCAAACACCAAACACACGCACACGCACACGCACACACACACGCACAGCTTTAGCCACACGGCACACACACAGCTTTAGACAGCTTTAGCCACATACACACACACCAAACACACGCACACGGTTTGAAGCTTTAGCCCCCCACACACTCTCTCTCTCTCTCTCTCTCTTAAAACACCAATATCTATTCAAAATTAGATTCCAACTTATTTTCACCAAACATTGCCTTATAATTACAATTTGGTGGGGGAATCTGACCGAATACACTTGTGGATACCCTTAATTAAACCTTATCTAAGATAAAGTAAAACTATTTTTTCTTTTAAAAATAAAAATTATCTCTTTTTGATATATTTTACGCTTGAACTATGATACTTGATCATCTATATAAAATTAATTTTGATTTTGTTAGTATTAATTCATAGAATTATGAGTTAAATCCATCTTATTTGGCTAGGTTGGAACTATTGAGTGATTCTATTGTTAAGTGAAGTTGCGATAATGCCACTAAATAATTAGATTATATTGTTCTATGCTTTAAAATTTATTTTATTCTTATCATATTGTAATTTTATATTTTAAATAGTTTTTCTTTTATTTGTAAATATTTCTAATTATAAATGTCTACTAGAAAATATCAATGCAAAATTAAGAGTGAGAGAGAGTAGAATAGAAAAATTAATTAAACCCTAAATGATCTATTGATAAATATGCATGGTACTAGCAATATAAAATATTTAATAGAAAATATACATGAAAATATCACAAATGAACAAAAATTTCATAAAAAAGAGTTAGAAGATAATGAAATAAAACAATAGAAAGACATATAATCACAATGATGTTAAAAAAAATAAAAAAAAAAAAATTGATTGTATAAAAATAGTAGATTCTTTTCCAAAAGTATGCATCACTTACAAAATTTTTACCAACAATAATTACAAAAAGAAAATTTTCAAAATTAACTTTGATAAAATATTATTTAAGATTGATTATGTCACAATAAGATTAAATAGATTAGTCATTTTATTAATGAAAATGAGATGTTAACAAAAATAAAATTAATTACTACTAATTTTGCATCTCAAAAAATAAGAAAAAAGTAAAATAAATGTAATTTAATCAATATTAAATATATAAAGGCGCCAGTTTATAGTTGTTGCCTTAAACCTTAAACTGTATCAAGCCCCTAGTTTGACTAATTCAATTCTACTTTGGATAGTAATCGGGTAGATACATACTTCCAAGGATTTCCTCACCCCTCCTCATCATTGTCTCTCTCTAGCAGGGGCGGAGGCAGAAAAAAATTTTAGGGTGGGCTAATTGCAAAAAAAAAAAATCTTGACTGGGTTAATTACTTAATTTAAGGTAATTTAAAAAAAAAAAAAAAAAAAAAAAAGAAAAAAAAAAAACTTGACTGGCTATAGCCCAGCCAAGGTTTAAAGTGGCTACGCCACTGCTCTCTAGCCCTTTTCCAGTTCCCATGTGTGCCTTATGGGTATCCATACTCGTTCTATCCACGTCTAACTTGTAACTTGTCAAAGATTTAAAAAAAAAAAGTTCAACTAAATCCATCCACAATCGCAATTCATAAAAAATTTCAAAAGAAATAGGACAAACACACAATGGTAACATTTAACCAATAAATCTAAAATCATCATATTGTCCAAAAAAAAATATCCTTAATTGTAGAAATAAATTTAGTGGAAGATGAAAATCCACAGAGGTTTAGGTAACTAGGATTCCTATTGTCAAATATAACCTGTTTTAGGGTTTTGGACACAAAGATTTCAAGAAGAAAAAATCAGTGAGTGCATAATAATACCTAAAAGAATTCTCCAATTTCCATTTTCTTCAAGCTATTTTGACTTGCAATTGATGGATTAAATAAACAATGAAAATGGTGAGTTTGATTTGGTGTTTGACGTTTGTACAGGAAAAAGAGGTGTGCTTATCATGTACAAGAGAGGTAGAGAAAGAGGATGTAAGAGATTTGAAGAGGGTGCATATTGACAAGAGAAAAAGGGCTAGGCGAGGTTAGTGATTGGTGGCTAGGATTTTGATTAGAGAGAGGTGTTTAGAGGTTGTTAAGGTTTAAATGGGAAAGAAAATTATGGTATACACATGTGAGTGAAAGTTATACATGCCAAAAATAAATAAATAAATAGAAAGAGTTGAAGAATTAATGTAACATAACTGGACCCAAACCTCTAGACTTAAACTTTTGAATTAAGTAGCGTTCTTATACGTTATATTAAGACCTTGATTGGAGTTTCTCAAATGTGTTATCTCCCTATATGATTCTCAAGAATGGCGTACGAGTTGCCTATGGATGACACGTAGGAAAAGAAAAAAATTCATAGGCAATGGGGAGTTAGAAAGACTTGTTCGTGGCCCAGGTTGAGATCTTGAAGCCCACAAAGAGGGAAATGACTCGTACATATAGGGGATATTGTTGGGTATACACATATAAGTGTAAGTCTCATCGCCTTTGAACCTTCAATGGGATGGGATAAGACCCCGTGCACCCTGTAGGCAAGGCCAAGTCTTGAATGCCTACACAATTACCAAACCTCATAAATCATACTTAGAATATCGCAAGCAACATTTGCACACCTCACAGATGTAGATACACTTACAAACACAAACTAACTTAAACCTTATCTAACTAACTTAAACTTCATCATACCTGAAACAAACTCTCAAATATCAACTCACAATTTTGCACTCTCAAGCACAAACCCAAAACTTCCGAAGGTCATCTCATACTAACAAATTAAATAAATAAAAAATTCTTTAATATGAGATTTTAACTCCTATTACTCGGTAGATATATAATGAAGATCAAATTCTTTTTTGATAAGGAATGATTAGATTTTCCTTCTACATTATCCAAATAGATAATCAAATCAAAATATAGAAATTTGAGGTAATTTTCTTCAGATTAAACTACCCAAAAGACATCTATCAGTTTAGCATTGTTTTAAACAATATGATATGAAAATCAATCACTTGCAAAAGTGGTGTCAAAGTAATTACCATTTGCTTTTGCTTACCTGCGTTCAAGATTATAAAATGATAGATAGCATAGAAAAGGGAATTAATAAAAGAAAAAAATTAAGGTGATGATTGCAATATTTCACACAGGATAGCTAGATACCTTGAGAACCACCAAAGCAAGGAGAATCCTTCCACTCCTCAAAATGTAACCTGAGGATTTCCCTTGCTTTGTCTTTTAAATATTTAGCGCAGTCAACTTGGAGTAATGAGCAAAGCTTTGACACAGCCCCAACCTTCAACATCTCTTGGAGCACCATATATGTCCCAGAAAACTTGCATATCATTGAAAGGATCAAAACTGCTCGATCATCAGCTGTTGCTGAAACCCTCAAGATCCTCGTAGAGACCACAGCAATGCTTCCTCTATGACTTATAAACTGAGCTCTCCCATCAGGACAGGAACACAAATGAAATAGTATCCCTAAAATAAGCTCCGTGGTACTGTTTTCAGGAAAACCCAATTCAAGCTCAATGAGCTCAAAAACTGTGCCTGCTTCAACCATCAGGATTTTATTTCTACCCCATGGACAAGCCTCTAACAACACGTGCAAAGCGGCTTTGATTCCTTGTTGAGTAATCCCACTTCTTAAAACTCTTACAATCCCATTAAAGAATTCAGGTTTCAATCTTTCTAGTACACTTGAGTTTGTAGCTTCGATGATTGTCTTCAACACTAACATCGTGTGAGATTTCACCAGTGACATGATTTTTCATTTCACAACATAAAACCCACGTCAAAGATTCAATAATATGAACATTTTCCACAAGAAATTGCTTTGTTTCAGCTGAAGGAATCTTAATAAAGTTAAGTACACCAAAGGCTTCTTCAAGACCATCAATTTGGCCTTGTTTGAAACATGTTACAATAAAAATCAACATGGCTTTTGGCACACCGGCCTCCACCATGTACTTCCTATTCCTTTCATTTTCGGCTGCGAGTATCTCCAATTTTCTAATAGTTTTGAGCTGAATCTCAGGCTGCCAAAGGTGTTTGATGAGTTTTTGGACTTGAAACTTGTCGAGAGGTGGTTTAGGCGTGGGAATCCGATCTATTCCATGTGAGGCATTTTGGGTGCACCAAGCTTGGATTAGCCGGCGCAATGTGTGATTAGGGGTTAAGTCTGAGTCTTTTGGCAATGGTTGCTTGGTGACTGGACAGGTTGTGTTCTTGCTTGTGAATAGCCATTGTTCAATGCTTTCTCGGTCGTATGTGATGCCTGTAATGGCGGTCACAGGGTCTTTCATGATTTGTAGGGATATGGGGCAAATAAAATATTGAGGAACTTCAATTTCATCCATGAAACAATACAAAACAAAAACAAAAATTTTTATATGGGGTTATCTTAGACTTATTTATTTTGTAGGAACTAAGAGAATTGAGATATGGACAAGGTTGTAGTGGTTGCACTGGTAAGAGAACGCGGCTTTATATTAACAACTATGAGAAAGAGAGAGAGACAGTTATGTGTGGTCCATTCTTGCTACAAGTCATACAAGTCTACTAGAGCAAAATTCTAAGTTTCTAACCAATAATCCATTCTAAAGAACATTAATTCAGTGGTCAAAGAAGGAAGTTGTGGACCACGGCGAAATCAAACTATATGACTACGTGGAATTAATATATAAATTAATAAATAATAGAATAGGCTGTGAATTCCAATTAGGCTGTGAATTCCAGTTAAGGTTGTGAATTCCAATTAATATATACCATTAGAATGAAATATAAACTATAGCCAGATTCTATGTATTGAATAAACTTGTCAATTTTTTTGCAAAAAGAAAGTAGAATTTAAACTTGTCAAAACATGGCATTAATGGGGTCATTTCCTTCTTGTCAAATACGGTTAGGGAAATTACAAGTGGTTAGGAAAATAGTATAATAAGCATAGCAGATAAGAATGATAATACAAATACTAACATTTATAGGATGAAGTGAGATAGAATTCAAAGTCCATCATCATTCTTGTAGGATAGCTTGCAACCTCCCCACACATAGAGAAAATTATACAAGAGTAATCATTCCACGCGGTTTCAAGACTCATAGTCATATACTATGAGAGGAAAGATGTATATATTCGATATATGAAACAATTATTACTGTTGGAGACATATAATGACACATGATTACTTCTACATTATTATATATATTGGACCTAGCACCATTTTATTTTCAAATGTCTCCTTATTATCCCCTCCGTCTCATTTTATTTGTTTGTTTTAACAAAATCCAACTTATTTTATGTGAATATCATATAATATATTTATATCACTTTTTTTTTATTAAAATCATACAAAACAGAGGGATAAAAGGTATTAAATTTTTCAATAAAATAAATGGCTTATTTATAAAGCTATTAAAATCGTGTTAATTGACTTTTTTTAAAATAGACAGTAAAAAATAAAAATAAAAAAGGCCATAAGGGACCAAAGCTTGCCTAGATTAAATTCCCCACCATTAAAGATACCCTTTATTTATTTATTTATTTTTTTGGCTTGGTCACCACAAATATAGCTAGACTTGTACACATGGACATAAAAGCATCTTTTTATCTTTGCTTAAAGCATAAGAAATTAAAAGTGAATAAAAGTTTTTTTTTCCTTTTTCATTTCATTTTGACTTGGTACAAAATGAACAAAACTTTCCTCTAAATTAAATTGGAGGAAAGTTTTTCAAACTTAGCTATGGGAAAATACAAAAAGCATTCACAATTTTTTTCTAATCACATAATCAACATAAATTCTTTAATAATCAACGTAAGATATGTAATAGATTTGGAGAAATACGTTCCAAATGGGATTGGAATTTGGAGGATAATTTTGTCTGTAGAAAATTATCAATCAAAAAAAGAGAGAGCGACATGAAATTCTTTCTTCTTCCTCTTCTTTGAGTAAGATTTAAATTAATTCCTTTTACCATTTTATTAAAATTCAAAATGGTCAATGTTTGTGTTAATACTGAAATATATTTTATCAAACTTGACAACAACATATTCTTTTTAACCTTTTCCTACAAATAGGTTTGGAGAAAAAATTTTGTCTGCAGGAAATTACCCCCCGGCCCCCCTTTTTTTTAATATCAAAATGGTTAATGTTTGCATTAATACTGAAATATATTTAACAACACTATCTTTTTCCATATCCTCTCTGACCTTTTTTTTTTTTAATAACCTTGGGTGTCCAGACCAATGTTCCGTAGATACGCACATCTCGACTAATCCCAGAGGGATACGCAGCACCCTACTAACACATGTACCACGATAAGCGCAAGGCTTTGCCTCTTGAGTAGGTGGCCCTGAGAGGACTCGAACTAGTGACTATTGGGGATTAATACACCCAAGACCGGACCAGTTGAATTATCCCTCAGGGTTCATATCCTCTCTGACCTTAACCAATATGGTTTTTAGACTAAGACCAAATTTCCAAGGATAATTTGATGCAAGTATTTAAGTTCTTGAGTCTTGATTCTTTAATTTTATAATTTCAGCCAAAAGGAATGTAGTGTACTACATCAGTTATGAACAATGTGCATGATGAAAAAGAAGATTGCTGGCATAGCTATAAAAAGAAAGAATAAACAAGAAAAATAAATATTGTTTTAGAATGAAAATGGGCAATGCAAATATTGTTTTGCTAACTGCAAATTAAGAAAAACGAAAAAATCAAGTTTAAAAATGAAATTGTGGGAGATGATTCTGTGTCAGTGAGAATCTTGACAAGAGAAAGTTCCAAAAAATCAATTTATCAAATTGGTTGAATAAATTAAAACCCAACCCAGCCCAATTATTTGGTGATCAAAATAAATGGCTAATTTGATACATATTTATTTACGTTACATGTTCATGAAATTAACCGAAAAAATAAAGAAAGAGACATATTGAAATAATAAGTTGGCTTGACGGCAATCACGCCAACTAAAAGCTTAACCCATGTATAATTGTGTCCAGCGCAATGCAACCAGTCCAACCAGTCAAATAAAATGAGCCACTTTTAGATCTGATTCCTTAATTCAAATCTCATCCACATAAAACATTTTCACATCAATAATTGTGAAAAATTGTGATGATTTGTTGTGTTGGTAGTTTTACTTTTACCTTATATATCCATTGTTATCTTAATCAAAGAGCAATTATTATAAGCTAATGATATTTCTACACCAATTATTAATATTCCCGCACTAATCTATACCAAATATTGAAATTTTCTCACCAAATGATGCAGAAATATCAATGTCTGATTTGAAAATAACAGCACTCTTATTATAAAGCTGAGGTTATAAATTTCAAATTTTATTGTATTTATAAACATTAAATATTTTTATAAAAAAAAAAATGTACATTTTTAAAGACCAGATCAGAAATCCCGAGATTTGTCCCATTACACAAAATAATATTTCCTTCTAGATGATGATGGGCAGCCCATGCAAGTAGAGCAAATATTCCGATGAGAAGTGGTTGGAATTTGGGATGGAGTGCATTACAGAGAAAGAGTAGTCAGCATACCTTAAATGAAAGACAATTATTAGTTGATGGATAAGATTTTTATTTGTTTGTAAATATAGACTTTGGAAGTTGGAATCTTTGTCACCACCACTGGTCTAGTTACAGTTAACTTTATACTATCACAAAATTGCTCCAATTTTTTCTTTAAATTTTCTCACTAATCTATCTGTAATCAAACATAGTTATTTTGACTGGATTTCCAGAAAATTACAAGACAAGGCATTCGGTGGATACTACTTAAACATTGTTTTTATGGGTAATATTACTAATTATTAATCATTTTTAAATCAAATGTGGTATAGTACCATCATATGTGATTTAATGTACTATCAATTGATTTACTATTTGATTTTTTATATATATTAAATTTAAATAATAAATAAAAATTTAGGTACCAAATAATATGATGATATGTATATTATATGTGAGATTTTATCTATTAGAGGTTAAGTACCCATATGCTATTGTAGAATTACCCCTAGATGGGATATGGGGTTGATTGAGTTTGATATTCTGTAATTATTTTGAAGTTTTGTTTGTTTCGGTAGTAATATTTTATTGAAAATTATGTTTTGTATTTTATGGTATTTATTAGTGCAGTGTAAAATTGTTTTATGTTATTAATAGAAAATAAAACCTAATAGAGTAAAAAAAAAATTTTCTAAGTTGCATGTGTACTAGGGTGTAGCTTGAGTCCAGTACTCTTATGCACTGGACTCGTTGAGCCGATATGACACGTTTCAAATTATTGATATATATATGATCTTAACCGTCTAGTATGACAGGAGCATGGACCCAATAACTCAGTCCATACAAATGAATTACGAATATACTTCATATCGCAAACAATTCTCCAATGATAACTTCTTTCTATCTTTTCAGTCCCTTTCTCTCTTTATTGACCAACTATTTCGTCGTTGATTGATTTTTATTTATTTTTTTTGATAAATGCTTTGGTCGCACTTTTTTTTTTAGTGTAAATTCTGAATTTGGAGTATGTTTTACGGTTTGAGACTCCTATATAAATTGCATATATATATTTAGAGTCTATTTTGTGAATGAATATTTTTGTTTATATAATTATTTTGAAATTATAAGAAATATTAATTAATAATTTTATGTTTAACAGAAAATGTTTTATCTCATTTTCAAGACCATAGCCAAAAGAAGATAACAAGTCATTTTTCCAAAATAAAGATAAATAAATAAGCATCTGATCATGACACCTTGGACTAGTGAAATTTGTAATGCTTATAAGTATGGATAAATTTTATTTTTTCACACTTTAGTCAAAGTACAGAATTGTTTGAGTCAGTTCATACGTTAATATTATTTGTCTTGCTTTCTGCTTCACTGGCTTCAAGTCCAAAGTCAATTGAGTAGTTTACATGAAGAGTCAATCAAGTCAATGCATTTACATTGCTTTTGTAGTAAGCTAGCTAGCTAAGTGGATAGGATAGAATCTCTCTAATATATATACACAGAGAGAACTTAGCGATCGATTTGTGAAATACTATATAAGTCAATACAGCGTGCTCGTTTGATGGTCCAAAAAAACTCTAGCACCAACATTAATTCCAGCTTATATTATTAAATTATTTCAGAATTTTCATCTCTATTCTTTTACATACCTTTTGTCATACTCCAAATGCCGTGTTTGGTTGATTTCTTTGGTGTTTTTTCATGGCCCAAGATGTCGGCTGGTCATGGAATCCTTTTCAGCTTTTCTTTGAATATTTTCAGTAATTCTAAGTCCACTTTTGCTTTGTTTGTTTCTGAATGTTGTTACCTGGGATTCTGGATTCGGACATGCCTTCTTATATTTGTTGCAAATGCATGCATTCTCCTCTAGAAATTCCCTTTGAATTAACACTCAACGAAAGCTGATCTTTTGCATTATAATTAATAATTAGTAACCTATTGGTCTCGTTACCAGAAGCATCTAATCACTAAAGGCTAAAGCCTAGTGAACATATATATATAATTAGCTGCTAATTAAGTTGAAACCACAAAAATGGAACTTTCAAAATGAGTAATGCTTTTCAACCCATAAATTAATGGAGGATAACTTTTCAAGAGAAATATAGCTAGATCTCATAGTGCTTGGGAGTTGTTGAAAAAAAAAAGAAAAAAAAGCACCAAATTAATTTGAGACATAGGGCATGCGATTGAGACCATAATATATTAACCTGTTTAATATATCTATATGCACACAACTTATGCATGCATGACGTTTTAGTTTTAGGTTTAGTGTTAGGTTTTGAACCATTAAAAATCCACTTGTTATTATTATTATTATTTTATTTCCCTAGCTAGAGTAAAAGGTTAAGGGGATTCCAACAGATTGAACTTGTACTCTCTCCATTGGGAAGAGACGAGTGTACCATGTAATGTTTGGTGGTCATGACTAGTGAATCTTGTGTTAATACTTACTACTAGGTATAAGCAAAATGTTGTTTATGTCATTATGTGTACGTGCCTAAAGTTTGTGGATATCCATTTTAATCTTGGTTCATATATATATATAGAACTTGCTGGAAATTCAGTAGAGATGGATAGAGAAAAGTCTTGTATTATTTTATTTTATTTTTGCATAAAGTTATATGTAATTCGACCAATAGTTTGAACAAATCACGCTTAATGTTTCTTGCAAGTTGCCTACTGACATAAAGTTGAGTTCTCAGACTTATGGTTGTGCACCCAAGTCGTCCCAACCAGAAGATTCTAGTGTCAAAGGATGAGATCATGAGACACGTTTTGGGGGGAGACTTATAGACTATCAATAATTAATCAGGAAGGTGTAGAATGACCGGCGACGATTTTTATTGAAAAAAGTATATACATTCTTGGATTGAGCAAGCAATACGTATTATTTGAATAAGTTTAGGACCATATAATTTTTCACAACTTTAAGTATAATTTGTTGAGATGTGTTACGCTGGTTGATGAAAAATATAGGTGGATTCAGTGATAGGCCACGGCGGAATAAATATTAATCACTCACAAAATTATACGACCATGAATTATGCATAAAGTTGTGATGGTAGGGACGTTGATATGATTTTGAACATCTAGATATGATTAATATTAATTATTTGAGCAAACTGTTCTAGATAGTAATGACTATCATGATGGATAGTAACGAATAACGATAGAGGCATATCAATTTTGGTTTTTTCTCCCTCTCTCATTCTTCTAGTTTAGGTCTCTTCTTGAATTATAATGTCAACAAAATTAATTATTTTCTATATGTTTGTTAAGATCCATGGTTTTGGACTTTTGGTATTGGTCAAAGTTAGACTTAAAAATTGGTGGGTGTACAAAGCTCTGAGGACATGACTATATCCAGATATTATAGTTAATCTGTGAAAGTATATATATAATTTTTTTAGAGCAAAAAAAGAGAGTTTCTTTTTTGTCAAAAAATTTAGGCTTGATTTTGGTGACGAGTGTTTATATATAGAACTATATATTTTATTATTTGAAGAAATATATGATGTGTCAATATTCTAATGGAGTGTGCAAATATAAGAGGTTTTATATGGAATAATTACCTAACATGAGAAAAGGGAAGGAAATAGAAATTTGGAGCACAATTATACTTTCATTGTTCTTTTGGGAAGGTTTGGCATCTTGATGTCGACTTTTCGCCACCTAGGGCTGTAGGATCTCACTTAAGTGGCAATGACCTCTTTCTTTCCTCAACCTAAGAAATAATGTAACGAAGGGGATTCTTATTTGTAGAAAATGTACTTCAAACTTGGAACGAGCACCTAAAATGTTGGCTACTGACCAGGAGGAATAAAATTGTTGTGTTTGAGAATACATTTTAGGCTAAACAATTGTTTTCGTCCCTAAACTTTGCATGAAATTCGGTTTTCGTCCCTGAATTTTGAAAAGTTTAATTTTCATCCCTGAACTTTGATTTTTTTTAAAAGGACAAAATTTATATGTAAAAATGAACTTTTTCGAAGTTCAGGACGAAAAACGAATTTCATATAAAGTTTAGGGATGAAAACAATAGTTTAACCTACATTTTAATATTTCATGTAATGAGGCTGAAATCTGTTTCATGAATTTATGGGCAGGCAGAAGGCTTGATAATAATAAATTACGGCCCTGTCTCCAGGCTCCATCCTAGCCCAAGTTATTAGTTATAACTTATACGTATATCGTGGTCCATTAAGTTGAAATTGAAACAAGTAAACAACTAGTCCATTAACTTGGTTTGGTCGTTAATAAAACAAATACGTTCAACTAGAACAAAACAACAACAGCCCACTAAACTCAAGTGGGTTCAGTTCAGTTCGCATCAAAGTACTAAAAAAAAAAATAAACCTATGTTGTAAATTTTGTTATTAAAATCCCAATTTGAATCTTAAAATCTTACGATTTTACGATTCAATATTATGAAAACGATTCAAATCTTAACTAATCTTAAAGGTGGTAGAATCTTAATAGAATCTAGATTTGAATCTTAGAATCTTTAGAATCCCGATTTTCTTCCGATTCTATACGATTCTACTGCACAAGGTTTAATGAGAATATGGCTTGTGTTGGGCTGATTTTTAGTATGTTAGTAGCCCAAATACTGAATAGCCCATTAAATAAAAAGTAAAGCAAACCCTAATCCCCTAAAACAGAAGTGGAGAGACCGAGAGAGTGAGAGACTGAGAGTGTGAGACTCTAAGACTGAGAGAGTGCCATCTCTGCTATCGCAAGTCGTAACCAAGTTTGTTCCCTCTCTTCTGTTTTCTCTATTCGGCCTTCACATGAATTCTCGCTTGATTCATTTTTAATTTGGTACTGAGTAGTGAGCACTGAGCCACTGACTATTGAGCCGAAGTGATTGTGAACTTGAAAATAAATTAAGAGATTTTGATGATCTTCTCATGGATGATTTAGATGGAAGCAACAACATGGATGAAAATCTTGTTTATGGTGAAGGTCTCCTATTAGAGGACAACATTCATCAAATTAATGATGATCTTGGTTTTTAGATCTTGGTTATTCACATTGAACAATAAGTAATGTGTTATTTTTGTCACAAAATCACCATTGTGGAAAATGGTTGGGAAATATTTTGATTTATGTAGTGTTATTATTTGGAATATTATGTATGTTTGTAGTTGTGTGGTATTAAAACTTGGAACTTGAAAGTTTGAAATTT
>OU015762.1:50783989-51021777 GCA_907173295.1 Fagus sylvatica | reverse complement strand
ATATCGACTAATCCCAGAGGGATACGCAGCACCCTACTAACACATGTATCACGATAAACGCAAGGCTTTGTCTTGAGTAGGTGGCCTTGAAAGGACTCGAACTAGTAACTATTGGGGATTAATACACCCAAGACCGGACCAGTTTAGCTATCCCTCAGGGTTCATATCCTCTCTGACCTTAACCAATATTGTTTTTAGACTAAGACCAAATTTCCAAGGATAATTTGATGCAAGTATTTAAGTTCTTGAGTCTTGATTCTTTAATTTTATAATTTCAGCCAAAAGGAATGTAGTGTACTACATCAGTTATGAACAATGTGCATGATGAACAAGAAGATTGCTGGCATAGCTATAAAAAGAAAGAATAAACAAGAAAAATAAATATTGTTTTAGAATGAAAATGGGCAATGCAAATATTGTTTTGCTAACTGCAAATTAAGAAAAATGAAAAAATCAAGTTTAAAAATGAAATTGTGGGAGATGATTCTGTGTCAGTGAGAATCTTGACAAGAGAGTTCTAGAAAATCAATTTATCAAATTGGTTGGATAAATTAAAACCCAACCCAGCCCAATTATTTGGTGATCAACCTCAAATAAACCGGCTAATTTTATACATATTTATTTACGTTACATGTTCATGAAATAATAAGTTGGTTTGACGGCAATCACGCCAACATAAAGCTTAACCCATGTATAATTGTGTCCAACGCAATGCAACCAGTCCAACCAGTCAAATAAAATGAGTCACTTTTAGATCTGACTCCTTAATTCAAATCTCATCCACATAAAACATTTTCACATCAATAATTGTGAAAATATTGTGATGATTTGTTGTGTTGATAGTTTTACTTTTACCTTATAAATCCATTGTTATCTTAATCAAAGAGCAATTATTATAGGTTAATGATATTTCCACACCAATTATTAATATTTCTGCACTAATCTACACTAAACATTGAAATTTTCGCACCAAATGATGCAGAAAATTCAATGTCTTATTTGGAAATAACAACACTCTTATTATAAAGCTGAGGTTATAAATTTCAAATTTTATTGTATTTATAAACATTAAATATTTTTATAAAAAAAAATGTACATTTTTAAAGACCAGATCAGAAATCCCGAGATTTTGTCCCATTACACAAAATAATATTTCCTTCTAGATCTACATATATCAAAAATTTAGAACGTAAACTTTTGTCTTTTCGTACATATAGTTGATGATGGCGCAGCCCACAGAAGTAGATTGGAATTTGGGATAGTGCATTACCGATCAAAAGAAAAGAGTCAGCATACCTTAAATGAAAAGACAATTTTCGGATCCGAATTTAACAGATTTTGTCCAAACAATAGAATTACAAAATAGCCAAACGATAATATTTAAACAACAGACCTATACTATTTTGATCTATTTTCATATATACAATGTTAAAAAAATTTAGAACTAAAAAGATATATATGCACTAACCACTAAACTAACTACACATATATATATATAATGTTCAACTTCACTGCAAATGTCCATGCCAAAACCCACATATGAAAATAAATTGTCGTAGCAAAACTTCCATATCCAAGTTGATGCCAACCTACTTTAACTTTCCTAATGCACGAGCAAAGCCCATAGAGCAGAAGTAGATTGGAATTTGGGATGGAGTGCATTACCGAGTCAAAAGAAAAGAGTCAGCATACCTTAAATGAAAAGACAAATATTAGTGATGGATACGCGCTTGCTTTATTTGGTTTGTACAAATAGACTTGGAAGTTGGAATCTTTGTCACCACCCCACTCCTCTAGTACTACTTTATCCTTTCACAAAATTGCTCCAATTTCTTTCTTTGCAATTTTCTCACTAATCTAATCTGTAATCAAACATAGTTATTTTGACTGGATTTCCAGAAAATTACAAGACAAGACATTCGGTGGATACTACGTTCACCTTATCTAGATGGGGTCATTCTTTAATAATTCACACTATTTTTGTGAGTATGGTAACTTGGTACTATCAAATATGATATAAGTACTATCATATATGATGTTGATACTATATGATTTTTTATATATATTAAATTTAAATAATAAATAAAAATTTAGGTACCAAAGTAATATGATGATAAGGTACCATCGATGTGAGATTTTATCTATTAGAGGTTAAGTACCCATATAGCTATTGTAGAATTACCCCTAGATGGGATATGGGGTTGATTGAGTTTGATATTCTGTAATTATTTTGAAGTTTTGTTTGTTTCGGTAGTAATATTTTATTGAAAATTATGTTTTGTATTTTATGGTATTTATTAGTGTAGTGTAAAATTGTTTTATGTTATTAATTTATAATATTAATTAAAACTCGAAGCTGAGAGAAAAAAAAAAAAAAAAATTCTCCTCCAAACACCGCCACGTCATAATCTCTTCACCCACAGACGTCCATGTCATCTTACCCTCTCTTCTCTCTCTCTCTCTCTCTCTCTCTCTCTCTCCCTCACCTCTTCATCTCCCATCTCCCCCCCCCCCCCCTCGCCTCTCCATCTCCCTCAACTCTTCATCTCCCATGGGTTTTTCCACCCTTCGCCTCTTCATCTCCCATGGGGTTTTCCCTCACCTCTTCACCTTCCCAATTGATTGCACCCTCAATCTCTTATTTAAACTCTCCACTACCCACTACCCCAACAATTGGTGATGTTGTGCTCGAAATTTTTTTTAACCCCTGTGCTTCTATGGTGGTTTGTATATGAAAGATGCAATTTTTTTCCCTCTTTTGCTCTTTGATTCGATTTGTGAATTTTGTGATATTACTAGGATTATAGTTTTTATTTTTATTGAATTTATGGGCTCTAAACCTTTGTTTGTAGTTTTGTGGTGGTTGATATTTTTTTTTCCCTTGGTTTTGTGATTGAAGTTGTGTGTTTTGTGTTATTGTCAAATTGGGTTCGTTTTGTTTTGTATATATATATATTTCATTGCATAAATTTGATGATAATTGAAATTATTCAAGAAGTTGATGCTACAGGTGTTCACGGGTCTACATTATAAATAAATTTCTTATATTTTACACACAAAATTAAAACGTTTTCGCGCATCGTGCAAGTTTGCGACTAGTAGAAAATAAAACCTAATAGAGTTAAAAAAACGTTTTCTAGAAGTTGCATGCATACTAAAGACTACTACAAATATACTTCACATCACAAAAAACTCTCCAAATGATAACTTCTTTCTATCTTTTTGTCCCTTTCTCTCTCTTTATAGACCAACCATTAATCGTCGTTGATTTTTTTATTTATTTTTTAAAATGATAAATTGCTTTCTCACTTTTTTTTTTAGTGTAAATTCTGAATTTGGAGTATGTTTTACGGTTTGAGACTCCTATATAAATTGCATATATATATTTAGAGTCTATTTTGTGAATGAATATTTTTGTTTATATAATTATTTGAAATTATAAGAAATATTAATTAATAATTTTCAATGTAAACTAAATAACAGAAAATGTTTTATCTCATTTTCAAGACCATAGCCAAACAGAAGATAACAAGTCATTTTTCCAAAATAAAGATAAATAAATAACATCTGATCATGACACCTTGGACTAGTGAAATTTGTAATGCTTATAAGTATGGATAAATTTTATTTTTTCACACTTTAGTCAAAGTACAGAATTGTTTGAGTCAGTTCATACGTTAATATTATTTGTCTTGCTTTCTGCTTCACTGGCTTCAAGTCCAAAGTCAATTGAGTAGTTTACATGAAGAGTCAATCAAGTCAATGCATTTACATTGCTTTTGTAGTAAGCTAGCTAGCTAAGTGGATAGGATAGAATCTCTCTAATATATATACACAGACAGAACTTAGCGATCGATTTGTGAAATACTATATAAGTCAATACAGCGTGCTCGTTTGATGGTCCAAAAAAAACTCTAGCACCAACATTAATTCCGAGCTTATATTATTAAATTATTTCAGAATTTTCATCTCTATTCTTTTACATACCTTTTGTCATACTCCAAATGCCGTGTTTGGTTGATTTCTTTGGTGTTTTTTCATGGCCCAAGATGTCGGCTGGTCAGGAATCCTTTTCAGCTTTTCTTTGAATATTTTCAGTAATTCTAAGTCCGCATTTGCTTTTTTTGTTTCTGAATGTTGTTACTTGGGATTCTGGATTCGGACATGCCCTCTTATGTCTTATATTTGTTGCAAATGCATGCATTCTCCTCTAGAAATTCCCTTTGAATTAACACTCAACGAAAGCTGATCTTTTGCATTATAATTAATAATTAGTAACCTATTGGTCTCGTTACCAGAAGCATCTAATCACTAAAGGCTAAAGCCTAGTGAACATATATATAATTAGCTGCTAATTAAGTTGAAACCATAAAAATGGAACTTTCAAAATGAGTAATGCTTTTCAACCTATAAATTAATGGAGGATAACTTTTCAAGAGAAATATAACTAGATCTCATAGTGATTGAGAGTTATTGAAAGAATAAAAAAGCAACAAATTAATTTGAGACATAGGGCATGCGATTGAGACCATAATATATTAACCTGTTTAATATATCTATGTGCACACAACTTATGCATGCATGACGGTTTTAGGTTTAGTGTTAGGTTTTGAACCATTAAAAATCCACTTGTTATTATTATTATTATTTTATTTCCCTAGCTAGAGTAAAAGGTTAAGGGGATTCCAACAGATTGAACTTGTACTCTCTCCGTTGGGAAGAGACGAGTGTACCATGTAATGTTTGGTGGTCATGACTAGTGAATCTTGTGTTAATACTTACTACTAGGTATAAGCAAAATGTTGTTTATGTCATTATGTGACGTGCCTAAAGTTTGTGGATATCCATTTTAATCTTGTTCATATATATATATATATAATCTTGTGTTAATACTTACTACTAGGTATAAGCAAAATGTTGTTTATGTCATTATGTGTACGTGCATTATGTGTACTAAAGTTTGTGGATATCCTAAATTTTAATCTTGGTTCATATATATATATCCATTTTATCTTGGTTATATATATATATATAGAACTTGCTGGAAATTCAGTAGAGATGGATAGAGAAAAGTCTTGTATTATTTTATTTTATTTTTGCATAAAGTTATATGTAATTTGACCAATAGTTTGAACAAATCACGCTTGATGTTTCTTGCAAGTTGCCTACTGACATAAAGTTGAGTTCTCAGACTTATGGTTGTGCACCCAAGTCGTCCCAACCAGAAGATCCTAGTGTCAAAGGATGAGATCATGAGACACGTTTTGGTGGGGAGACTTCATAGACTATCAATAATTAATCAGGAAGGTGTAGAATGACCGGCGACGATTTTTATTGAAAAAAGTATATACATTCTTGGATTGAGCAAGCAATACGTATTATTTGAATAAGTTTAGGACCATATAATTTTTCACAACTTTAAGTATAATTTGTTGAGATGTGTTATGCTGGTTGATGAAAAATATAGGTGGATTCAGTGATAGGCCACGGTGGAATAAATATTAACCATTCACAAAATTATACGACCATGAATTATGTATAAAGTTGTGATGGTAGGGACGTTGATATGATTTTGAACATCTAGATATGATTAATATTAATTATTTGAGCAAACTGTTCTAGATAGTAATGACTATCATGATGGATAGTAACGAATAACGATAGAGGCCTATCAATTATGGTTTTTTCTCCCTCTCTCACTCTTCTAGTTTAGGTCTCTTCTTGAATTATAATGTCAACAAAATTAATTATTTTCTATATGTTTGTTAAGATCCATGGTTCTGGACTTTTGGTATTGGTCAAAGTTAGACTTAAAAATTGGTGGGTGTACAAAGCTCTGAGGACATGACTGTATCCAGATATTATAGTTAATCTGTGAAAGTATATATATAATTTTTTTAGAGCAAAAAAAGAGAGTTTCTTTTTTGTCAAAAAATTTAGGCTTGATTTTGGTGACGAGTGTTTATATATAGAACTATATATTTTATTATTTGAAGAAATATATGATGTGTCAATATTCTAATGGAGTGTGCAAATATAAGAGGTTTTATATGGAATAATTACCTAACATGAGAAAAGGGAAGGAAATAGAAATTTGGAGCACAATTATACTTTCATCGTTATTTTGGGAAGGTTTGGCATCTCACTGTTGACTCTTTGCCACCTAGGGCTGTAGGATCTCGCTTAAGAGGCAATGACCTCTTTCTTTCCTCAACCTAAGAAATAATGTAACGAAGGAGATTCTTATTTGTAGAAAATGTACTTCAAACTTGGAACGAGCACCAAAAATGTTGGCTACTGACTAGGAGGAATAAAATTGCTTGTTTGAGAATACATTTTAGGTTAAACTATTATTTTCGTCCCTAAACTTTGCATGAAATTCGGTTTTCATCCCTGAATTTTGAAAAGTTCAATTTTCATCCCTGAACTTTGATTTTTTTTAAAAGGACAAAATTTATATGTAAAAATGAACTTTTTCGAAGTTCAGGGACGAAAAACGAACTTCATGTAAAGTTTAGAGACGAAAACAATAGTTTAACCTACATTTTAATATTTCAATATTATTTTTTTTTAATAATCTTGAGTGTCTGGGCTATCGTTCTATAGATATGTTCACTTTGACTAATCCCAAGAGAACATGTAATACCCTACTAATCACGTGTACCACGATAGGCGCAAGGTTTCGCCTTGGATAGATAACCCTGAGGGGATTTGAACTAGTAACCATTGGTTGAGCTACCTCTTGAGTATCTTGTTTTTGTAGAATTTATTCCAAAAGTATGTAAAAATGTTAATTAAAGTGTTTTTCCATCTTTTATTAAATTTGAGAGAGAGAGAGAGAGAAAAAAAAAAATCCCTGCAATCAAATGGAGTCAAAATTTTGGTTTTCGAAATAATATTAACCTAGAGAATATGTAATGAGGCTGAAATCTGTTTCATGAACTTATGGGCAGGCAGAAGGCTTGATAATAATAAATTACGGCCCTGTCTCCAGGCTCCATCCTGGCCCAAGTTATAACTTATAACTTATACGTATATCATGGTCCATTAAGTTGAAATTGAAACAAGTAAACAACTAGTCCATTAACTTGGTCTGGTCGTATTAAAACAAACACGTTCAACTAGAACAAAACAAAGCAGCCCACTAAACTCAAGTGGGTTGTTCAGTTCATATGTTATGAATTACTAAAAAAAAAAGTAAAACAGTTCGCATCAAAGTACTAAAAAAAAAAACCTGTGTTGTAAGCCACTTGATTCCTCAACCTGTAGGGAGAGAGAGAGATATTGCCGTTTGCTTAGCTGATGCGAAATACAATCTTCAGGAAACAGTAAAATGAAAAGAAATATAAGGTACAGATTCTCGCTTTTTTCTAACTGTGTATATATTTGCTTTTTTTTTTTTGACAAAGTGGATATTCTTTAGCTTTTTATTGGCTTCACTTTGAGCTTGGCTTCTGAGTTCCGATTGAATTTTTAGCTTCGAATTTACTTTTAAAGGATTGTTTTTCATTGTAGAATGAATGAATTTCTGGGGTTTTGTTCTCATTGCATGTTTTTTTTAGTTTCACACTAGTTACTAGGCGCAAAATGTGATTGCTCTCTATAATTAATGTCTTCAAGGAGTTGCATATAAAGTATTAGACATTTGGAAAAATAAAAAAGAAAAGAAGCAAACTTGTTGAATGGTGCACTCAGAAGAAAATAGATGATGTGGGTTTTATAAATGAAGGTCAAAATCTACACCCACTTTATGAAACTACTTCATTTGCCATTTACCCACTTGCTTAATTCAATCAATTGTAGTATGAATTTACAGTTTTTGGTGCATACATCTGTTTGTATAGTGTGTAACAGATTCCCAGTACATTACATATGTTGTTTTTAGAACTTGTTAGTTCCTTTATAGAAGCTGTGGCTCTTAGAAATGATCTTTTATCAGTTAAGAGAGAGAGTTATAGGCAATCACATATTGAAGGAGATGCAAATTTTTTATTAATTGCAACTCAGGAAAACAGAAGATTGATTGGAGAATTAGTCTAATTTTAGATTGTGAGTATATTAGTCGAGAAGCAAATTTGAAGGCTATAGTTCATTGTGTTGATAAAGAAAAAAAAATAGCAATGAGCCTTGTGGCCCAGTGGCATTGCATGTTCTTCTTTATGAGGAGAACCAAAGGTTCAAATCCCCTCTCTTCCGTTGTTGTAACTATCGAATAATAAAAAAAAAAAAAAAATAAGCTAGTTAGAATAGGGTATCTCATGGAAGATACAAAAGTTCTGGACACAAGTTTCCTAGCGATTTCTTAGAGATTGTTATTAATTGTTTTACAGTTCATGTAGTTCTAACTTCTAAGGTTTGTTCCTTGGTTTTAATGCTTTTTTTTTCCTTTCTCTTTTTACCCTTCAAATGGTTATATATTATTATTGGATTTGATGGTACATTGTCGATTAATTTTAGCATAAGAGGGCCACAAGTCTTAATCAAGAATTAAGAATAATAAAACTTATATTGTAAAATATACCTGAGTTCTTGCTTTGCCTACTTTTGGTTACAGTCAGTCCCATGTTATAACTTTGCTATCCTTTGAAATGTTGTAAAACCTCCCATAAGTACCTACCAGTTGAAAACATAGATAATGCAGTAAGAGTTTGACAGTTGAAGAAATTTTTTAGACCATGTCGGAGATTTTTATGTGACTTTCTTTTGCGTCACTCATGTGCAAGTCTAGTTTGATCTATGACTCCATTTGCAATAAGTAGCTTCCAGTATGTATTAGTAACAATTACTACAAGATTTGATGTGTCTTCTAGTTCTGGTGCTATTACTTTTTCCAATCTTGTGTTTGTAATTATACATTCACATTAATCTTTTATGTAGATTTTTCTTTACGGTACAGGTGCTATAATGTTAATGCATAAACGATACACTCTTTACTGCCCATTGCATCAATGGAGTCTCCTGTAAGTTTTTTCACTTGCTTCTTAATATTAAATTCTTATTATGCTTTAATCATGTCACTTTGTTGTTGCCATTAATTAAACATGGTATCATGGTTTTAAAAACTAGACCATAAAAAGAACCAAAAAAGGGAGAGGTTGAATTGGAGACCTTTATCTTTTTCTCTAAATCAATTGTGTTCACTTTCTTTTGAATTTCAACGCTCAAAGCTCTCCTTTTATATGGCTGGTCTTCTTCTACTCGGGCTCTTCGTGCTACTCTCACTCTGAGTGAACAATCTTGTATTTCTCCCTCTCGTTTGGTACCATATATTCTGATCAATCTCTAGTCTTTCATGCCTTGGGATCACTGCTGGCAACATCTCATTCACGTGTCATTAAGCTCTGGGTCTTGATTGAAGCTTGAAGGAGAAGAATTGGTCCCAGAAGGCCCGCTAAACTTGCGAATGGTTTCTCTGTCGGACGGTCCAAATGTGGTCTGTAAAGTTGTAAGCGAGTATTCAAGTTGTCTGGTTTGAGAGTTTATAGAACCGGTTGAGTAGCTATTTCACAGTCAAACCAGTTGGACCGCCTGGTCCAATTCGTTTTTAAAACAGTCCAACCGCAAACCGAAGCATTGTACTGCTGAAATTTTCTTTCTCTTTAAGCCTTGGTTGTATGCTTCACAATGACACTCTAACTAAACCACTTCTCTGTTGTTTGGTACTGTCAAGTGGTTTTGTCTAGTAACACAATCAACCTTTATGAACATTGCTTTGTTTTGTCTATAATACACAGCCACTTGGAATTAAACTTGACAATTTAATGTCATCTTAAGCATTCTAAAAGTTTCTTTTAGCCTCAATTGTTGTCCACTAGCTGTTTAGTTGCCCTGTCTTTTTTATATACCTCACATCTTTCCTTGCTTTCAGTGCAATGAAACACGGGTCTCTAGTAGGATTGGTGACCGATCAACCAGTGATGTAGTTGTGAGACTACGAACACAGGATGGCCGAGATGATTGGATATACTGTCACTCCCATGTACTCATACAGAAAAGCAAGTATTTTGCTGACCGCCTTTCTGAGAATTGGCCAACATGTCAAATCCTTGACTCACGAAACTGTGTTGAGGTTCACTGTCTTGAATCTAACTTTGACTACCATGTCAATGTTCTACGCCTTCTCTATGTTGTCATAGATGGCTCAGTGGATGACATGTGTCATGGTGTTCGAAATGCTCTCGGTATACTTCAAGTGGCTGTCGAGCTTGGGTGCCCACAAATTGTTACTGCTTGTGTGAACTATTTGGAAGCTGTCCCTTGGGAAGAGGCTGAAGAGGAGGAAATTCTAAGAATCATACCACGTATGGGATTACAAGTAGAGCCCATTCTTGCCCGTCTCCAACCTGTCAATCCATCAGCAATCGTGGGAATTTTTATCTCAACTATCCGATTTGCCACATCATCCCCTCCTCCACCCATGAATGATCTTAAATCTTCAGCCCAAGAGCAGCTTGAGTACATGCTAACTGAAGATGATGATGCCCCTCTATTAAATGCTGACGACGAGATAAAATTGGAGGTGAAAGAATGTGTAAGGAGACTGTTTTCCAGATTCAACAATCTATTAGAAGCTTTGTTATGTGAATCTGTAGAATCAGTTAGTGAGGCAGGAACAATGCAGTTATTTCAATCCCATCTATCTGATTTGTCATGGGCTGGTCAGATATTGAATAAGCTGGAAATTATGAGAGAATTTGTCAACAACTGGATTGATGCATCAGATAAGATAGTTGAGGTTGTTGAGCAAGCAAGTCCAACAATTGATATTACTGAGACAAAGTCAAAGATTATTGAAGTTGCAGCAAAAGTTTTAGAGGCAATAGGGTATGGCACTGTTATATTGCCAACCACAAAAAGGCTTCATGCGGTAAAGGTGTGGCTTCCATTCGTGAGAGTTACAAAACCCGTGATTGATTCTGTCACAACTAATGGTGACGATGCTATGGCAATTAAAATAGATGGTGAGTTGTGGCAATCCTTGGAATCCACATTTGTTTCGATAATTCTTGCGTTGCCATCCAAGGACCAGGCGGAGATTTTAACTGAATGGTTAGGAAATGAGCATATTCAGTATCCAGACCTGACAGAGGCATTTGAGGTGTGGTGTTATAGGTCCAAGGTTGCCAAGAGAAGACTATCATTGGTAGGGGGCAACAATGGTATGACTAAAACACTTTGAGCTTGCATATATTTATTAGGCCATTGACTTTTGCACCCCTCTATTCCCAAAATAATATATTTATTTTTATTATTAATCGAGGATTTCGTCTACTACGAAAAAAGGTTGTGATAAGAAACACTCAATTTTTCATGCTCTTGCTACGGTTAAGTGGCATTCAAAGGCATCTAGAAAGAAAATTATCCTTACATAAATGAGAAAATGATTTAGAAGGAAAAATTGTTGCTAAAGGGGGAGGTGTTTGTTCAATGAATTATTACATTTTAGGGTATTGTAAATCATATGATGTGTATCTTGTTTACTAGTAAAAGTTGTAATTGTTAAGTTGTTGATTTTGTGGATTACTGAAATCATACTACAAGATATGCTTAGACCGGTTTTGTTTCGTAAAGATCAAAATCATATTTATCAGAACGCATTGATAGTACAATGAATAGATATGCAGCATACGCTATTATGCTATGGTGTTTGGTGAATGAGCATTAGGTCCTTTGCATGCTTATCTTAAGGATAACTAATGAAAGTTGAAATACTGGATAGTTTGAATTGATTTGACTTGTATAACTTGCTCTTTTAGAGCACTTTTGACAGCTCTTTTACTAAACAAAGAATTTTCAACAAACCTGGACGTTTCAAATCATTTCTTGTGCCATTTTCTGATACGTATATATGTGTGTGCATGCATGTACGCCGGTAGGATTTAAACCTGTAAATTCAAACCGACCATCTCGTACTTAATGGGGCCAAAACTGTTATTTTGGGCTACATATTGGCATTGTTTTATTGAACTAGTTTTTTTTTTTTTTGTGTCTAAATTGGCCCCATTAGTAGAATTGCTTCTACTTTTCTTTCATTTGATTTGATGGAATATTAATATACATTCATCACAACAGCATGTACTCAAAATCATTAAAATTATTGGTATACCCAGATAACTAATTTTTATGACAACAATCCCATCTATCCATCTTCAAAACTTACAAAAATAATATACAATCCTCAACCATATGCTCTCAAATCCTAAGCTGTCTAAGAATGCAAATGGTTCTATGCAAAGTATAAACCTATACTAAGTAAATTTTCTTCTTTCTTTACACTACCATGCAGGGGATAGGAATGAATTATGAAACATACCATCATATCTAATCTGATTTCTTCATGCCACAAAGTCTGGCAACAAATGAGCTACAAACCTCTTTGGGTTCTTAATGTTGATGCTTTCATATGCAGCTGAAGAGTGAGGGGGGGAAGTGTTTATGGCACCAAACTCATTTGGTTCACCAATGTCTACTCTTCTTCCCAATTGAATGCTTTGATTAGGGAGAAATGTGTGATGGGTTCCAGAAAAGGAGAGTTTTTGACAGTGTGGGAGACCAAGAGTGAGATAAACTCCACTGCCTGAAAACCTTGGGGCAAACTGTTCAGCATCAAACCTTCCTATTTCACCAATTGGGTATTGCCCAAAACCTCCAATGAAGTTGGTTTGGCTTCCCATGAATGAATAGCCATCTCTGCTCTGCCTCTCATCACCAAATTTCATAGAAAGTTGCTCATTATTTGCCCAATGCATTGGGCTTGATATCCATGTTCACACCCATGTTTAATGAAGGGACACTGCTTAGAGAATGCAGCATGTCATTGCTCCTTGTTTCTTAGGACTTCCTTGTGTGATCCCCTCTAATTCTGATGACCCAATCAGAGTGAAACTAGAGTGGTTCCTAATATTTCCTCCGACCGGAGATGTTGAGGCTTTGGAAATTAAATTGCAGCTGCATTCTGGTTTGAAGAATTCTCTTGTTTGGAATTGAAACTTCTGGTTTGATTTTCAGTAGCAGAATTTTTCTCTTGAAAAGCACTAGACTTTGATGTTGAATCATCATTGCTCTTGCTTGTTTTGTCCTCTGATCCATTATGCTCTTTCTCCTTGAGATCCTCCAAATTCATCTCCTCCACCATTGGCTTCCAAAGAAGAACTCGAGCATTGATGAACCAATTAGAAACCTGCATAATCACAAAAGCTTTTCAGCATGAAAATTCCATAACCAAGGAAAACAACTATAAAGAAATGCAGAGCCTTTAATATAGTACTTGGCTCCTAGTAACCCAAGTCTGCATTGCAAGCATGTGCTTGTCTGAATCCTTAGGATATCTGCATCCAAAATCAACAATTTTAGATATAAATTAATAAAACTACTATAAAGTTTATTATATAAGTTTGTAACTCATTATATAAATTTTACAGATGACTTGACATGGTTGGTGTCACATCAACAATATGATTAATAAACTTCTTAATTATTTTTGTGTTGTATTTAAAAGTTGGCAAACTCTACAACTTTTGAATGTTTAAAATGTCAAGAAACAAATAAAAATGGATTACGATAATTCTTACGGGTGAAGAAAGTGGTTGTAGAACCAAGCACAAAGAACAGAAACTGATTATTTCCACCAAATGTCTTTTTCTAAGTTTCTTTTGCGGTTGCCAGAGCCTAATTCACTTTGTTTGAGAGTTTATAACGGAATTGAATGTAATGGAATGAGTAAATTATAAAGGAATGGAATTGAATGAGTGTAAATAATGAAATGAGTGTTCCCTCCAATTCCTCCAAATTTTGGGATAAATAAAAATTGAGCTTTGGAGAGAAATGAGAGCAATGAGTGTTCTTTCCTAACTATTTAATTCCCTCATACTTAGCTTCCAAACAAGTGAATGATTTTTCCATTCTCTGCTACTTAAACTCCCAAACAAGGGAATGCGGGAATGAAAGGCATATTCTTAAAATATTTCTTGCATTCCATTCCTTTTCACCCAATTTTCTTCTCCCAAACAAGCCCTTAACTCCATCACTCATATTAATAAATTTCATAGGTTCACAGCTAGGAGCAACCTTTTCACAAACAGAATCAGAAGCAACACTTTCACTAACAAAATTTGAAGCAAAAATCAATATTTAGGAGAGAATTGGAAACAACCCTTTGGCAAGAAGTATTAGAAGCAAGATTATCAGTTTTAGAATGAGAATCAGAAGCAACACACTGATTAGTCACCTTTGAAACAGAAACAGTAGATGACCAACTCTAAGAAACGCTTCCTTGTTGATCTTGCATGCCATTCTAAGCGAGGAAAAAAACAAAACAGCCATTAAGTGAAGTGTAGCATGTTGTTTAAAGTTGATTTTATTTATCTTAATGGCTCTTAGCATGTTGTTTTACTGTCAAAATGTTTTTGTCGTAGGCCTGTATGCAATTAGTGTTATTTCCGTTAGCTGACACTTTCAGTTCTCGTGTGGATTTAATTGAGAGCCTATGAAGGTGAAACAAACATGGTGGCCTCAAATATTTCCATCTTAATGATCATTATAGGTCAAGGTAGTATTGTTGGTCAAAGTATCATATTATTTGTTTGAACTATATAATTCTTCTTTGCATCCAGAACTAGATGTGTGGCTTGAAATTGACATGGTGTAAATGGTGATCTTAGTTTTGAAAGGCTATAAAATTGAGGACACGCATGTGGCTTGATTGGAAAGTATGGAATTTGGGATATGGAACTCTATTTGATAGAAGTTTATCCTATGCAGAGATGAGAGATGTGATACATATAATTTGAGAATTGATGATTGCAGATTGTGAAAAGAAAAGCTATCCCTTTAGAGTATGTGTGATTAAGGTTTAATTCTATAGATACTACAAAATGTGTATTATGGTATTGATTTTATATTTGGAGAGCACTAGAGTTCATTCCTCTGCAGGACTCATTATGTATCTTGATATCTACCTAGCTGGTTGATTACAGCTCCAATAGGCTAATTGAGATGGCTTTAGAGAGATTACCAACTAGACAACAGGAGTCTAGTCCTATCCTTTGAGGGGGGGAAAAAAAGAAAGAGAAACGCTAGTAGGATATAGAGAGAATGATGGGAAGTAGCAACCCCCTTTGATTTGCCCATATATTAATGTAGAGATTCTTTTGCATTGGCCAAACTTCATATGCACTACCTGCTGCTGTTTCCAGTTGACCAGCTAGTCAATGTAGGTGAACTTGCAATGTCCTATGGCTCATTTTACATGTTTATGGAGCCCATCATAACTAAGGTATATTCCTGCTCCATCTCTAAGTGTCAGAGGATCACAATAAACAAATTTTTGAAGTACGTAACTCTTGTGGTTACAATTTTTTTTTATGAGTATGTGGTTACAATATTTTATGCTATCACCTTTTGCAATGGAGCATATCTAACCTTTTTTAGTAAGACTGTAGCTAAGCAACTTTATTTGTCTACATTGTGACATTGGACATTATTTTATTCCTCCACTAGGTTAACAAAAAATAACCATAATGCATGTAAGACTATAGTTAGATTTTCAGTGAAATGGCATGGTTCACTATCAAAATATAAGGTAAGTAAAATAAATGCATCAGCATCATCAATCATGGCGGCCTCGCTGCAGGACCAGCTCCTCATCATCCTCGGTCAACATCGACTTCAAGTTCCCACACAGCTTGATCATATAGTTTTGATCATGAGTAGCCTGAAAATGCAGAGAATCAGAGGAATGAAATGCAAGCTGGAAGGAAAAGGATATCAATAATTAAGAAGAAGGATTACTGGGCGAGAACTCTCAGGGATGGGATACCCGTAGACATCCTCTCGCTCATAAACGTGGGTCTCAAAAACCGTGTCATCAGAGCGGTACACAGGCACAACCCAAGGAGGAAGAACCATCTCCCTCAAGCCCTCATGACCAACCACAGCACCAGGTGCACTGCCAACCAGGATGTCCGCATGAACCTAATGATGCAAGAGATTACTGAAATCATACTACGAAATATGCTTTGACTGGTTTTGATTTGTAATGATGAAAATCATATTTATCAGCACACATTGACAGTACAATTAATATAGACTAGTCGCAAATCTGCACGATGCGCGGAAAACTCCCAATGACATGTAATGTTTTCAGACTGAACTACAAACATAACTATCGCCTTATACAATTTTATTCACAATAACATACAACTTAAAACTCCTAGGTGAATACAGCAACAAAAAATAAACAAAGAAACCAAATGAGAAATAAGGCACTTTTAAAACTCAAACAACAATAGAACCATATGGATAACAGGGAGACTAAAAAAATACATCTCATCACAGGATTTAAATAGGAAATTGAGGGTGTAATTAATTGGGGAGATGAAGAGGTGAGAGGTAAATGGAGAGATGAGGTAGAGAAACAGTCATGAGAGAATTTTTTTTTTTTAATAAAAGTGTGAGAGAGAATTAAATAGAAGGAAATGGAAAGTGGAATAGATTATAGATAATGCAGTATATGCTATGGTGATTGATGAATGAGGTTATTTCAAGGATAACTAATGAAAGTCGAAATACTGGATAGTTGGAATTGATTGGCTTGCATTACTTGCTCTTGTAGTGCGCTTTTGGTAGCTCTTCTACTATCCAAAGAATTTCAACAAACCTGGACTTTTCAAATCATTTCTTGTGCCATATTCTGATATGTATATGTGTGTGCGTGTGTGTGCTTGGTAATTTAATTCAGACAGCCGGCAGGAATTGAACTTGTAAATTCAAACCCACCATCCCGTACGTAATGCGGCCAAAACTGTTATTTGGGCTGCAAATTGGCATTGTTTTGTTGAACAAGTTTTTTTTTTGGTTTAAATTGGCCCCATTACATGGTTCTGAATTTTGGTTCCCTAATAAGCGTGCAACATTGAGATTTTTGTTTTGTTTTTGTCCTTATTATTCTAAGATTCAAATAGCAGATATTTTGAAAACAGACAAATTAAATGATGGCAAGGAAAATGGCATTCTTCAAGATATAGTGTATAATTTCTTCTTTTATTTTTATTTTTTGATAATTGTGAACAAACAAATGCTAATAGAGACTTCTCAGCTGGGAAACTGTTTTTGAAAGGTTCTTTCTTCAGTCTGAAATGATTATAAATTATGAGTTCTATCATCATTAGTTTATTGTGCTCAAACCACTAAAGCTACCAAATTTAGGTCAAAATGAGTTATTAATTTTAGTAGTCCAAGGCAATAAATCACCAAACTAAAAGAATTTGAAAAAAGCTTAAGTGGAAAATTTCTTCGTATCAGTTTTATATGGAAGTTAAGTTTTAAAGTCTTCAAAAGATATTCGTATCCTTGCTGGTGAAGCAATCTTTATTATTTTTTTTTTATGGTGTAAATTGTTACAATTACCTTAAAAGAATACTCTCTTTCCTGATTCTTCATCTATTAAATATTAATCCCAGCATAACAACATGTGGATTAGTTACTCTTGTCGTTTTTCTTTTTTAAATTATCTAATTTATCTTAGGTCAAATATAGATTTTGTTTGTCAATTTCTATATGCAAAAGACAATCCTGATAACAGGCGGCTTGCTAATTCATTATAAAATAACATGTTGAAAATGTTAAATTGAAAGCCATGCTTGGAGACATTAACACGTTTTAGTATAATTGTTAGTAGGCTTCCTCCAAAATGTTTTTATTATTTTAACAGGTTACTTCTCCAATATAAATTGTTATCCAATTTCCATGCCATTAAAATACTGCAGTTTGAATCACAAAATTAAATAAATAAACTTGTTAGTAATTGGATGCTGAAATGAGAATAATGATTGTAGTAATTAGCAATTATCATCTTGCATTTTACTCGGTGGAATATAAGTGGATTTGAGTACACGTAAGAGGTACTTTATCAGATGATGTTTTACTAGTGAAGACCTCAATAAAGTTGAAAAAAAACCAGCAATGATTAGGATATAATGTCCTTTCCTTTTTTTTTTAATTCAATAGTTAGCTAATAGGTAAATTAAGAAGTACTAGTTGAGTTATAAAGCTCTTGAGAGCCCTTTTCTAGAAGTGAAAGAAACCATATATCACTTCATGTTTCAATGTATCGCATGGTTTGATTGAATTAGTAGAATTGCTTCTACTTTTCCTTCATTTGATGAAATATTAATATACACTAATCCGTGCGATGCACAGGAAATATATCTAATCTAATTAATCTAATGTTGTACAACATCAATATGAACAGAAAAACGAATGAAGTCAAGACAACAATTAAAACATTACTTGAGAAAAGCTTAGGAACTACAAAATTATAAAACCAACGGAACAAAGAACACCAAAAGCCAAAAAATAAAAATATTGAGCAAAACAGAAAAACCAAATAAATAAATAAATAAAAGCATAAAACCCGGCAAAGCCAATCAGAAACCAAAGGAGAAAGAACGCACTTTGAGACTCAAATAACAATAGAACCATAGAGACCACATGGAGACTAAAAAAAATCCTAGCATAGGATTTAAATAGGAAATTGGGAGTACAATTAATTGGGAAAATGAAGAGGTCAATGAGTTCAAGAGGTGAGAGTGAGAGAGAGGTAGATGAAAATGTGAGGTAATAATTAATTGAGGAGATGAAGAGATCAGAAAGTTCAAGAGGTGAGAGATAGATGAAGAGGTGAAATAGAGGAACAGCCATGAGAGATTTTTTTTTTTTTTTTAATAAAAGTGAAAATTAAATAGAAGGAAGGGGAAAGTGGAAGTGTATGGGAGCAGCAAATCTGACGTGACGGTATTTGGGGAAGTCTAAAAATTTTCTCTCGCTTTTAGTTATATTATAGATAGATTCATCACAACATCATGTACTTAAAATCATTAAAATTATTGGTATACCCAGATAACTAATTTTTATGACAACAATCCCATCTATCCATCTTCAAAACTTACAAAAATAATATACAATCCTCAACCATATGCTCTCAAATCCTAAGCTGTCTAAGAACGCAAATGGTTCTATGCAAAGTATAAACCTATACTAAGTAAATTTTCTTCTTTCTTTACACTACCATGCAGGTTCCAATCTCCCAAGTATTACAGGGAATAGGAATGAATTATGAAACATACCATCATATCTAATCTCATTTCTTCATGCCACAAAGTCTGGCAACAATTGAGCTGCAAACCTCTTTGGGTTCTGAATGTTGATGCTTTCATATGCAGCTGAAGAGTGAGGGGTGGAAGTGTTTATGGCACCAAACTCATTTGGTTCACCAATGTCTACTCTTCTTCCCAATTGAATGCTTTGATTAGGGAGAAATGTGTGATGGTTTCCAGACAAGGAAAGGTTTTCACAGTGTGGGAGACCAAGAGTGAGAGAAACTCCATTGCCCGAAAACCTTGGTGCAAACTGCTCAGCATCAAACCTTCCTATTTCACCAATTGGGTATTGCCCAAAACCTCCAATGAAGTTGGTTTGGCTTCCCATGAATGAATAGCCATCTCTGCTCTGCCTCTCATCACCAAATTTCATAGAAAGTTGTTCATTTGCCTCATTGGGCTTGATATCCATGTTGACATCCATGTTTATTGATGGGACACTACTTGGAGAATGCAGCATGTCATTGCTCCTTGGTTTCTTAGGACTTCCTTGTGTGATCCCCTCCAATTCTGATGACCCAATCAGAGTGAACCCAGAGTGGTTCCTAATGTTTCCTCCAGCCGGAGAAGTTGAGGCTTTGGAAATTGAAATGGCAGTTGCATTCTGGTTTGAAGAATTCTCTTGTTTGGAATTGAAACTTCTGGTTTGATTTTCAGTAGCGGAACTTTTCTCTTGAAAAGCACTGGACTTTGATGCTGAATCATCATTGCTCTTGCTTGTTTTGTCCTCTGATCCATTCTGCTCTTGCTCCTTGAGTTCCTCCAAATACATCTCCTCCACCATTGGCTTCCAAAGACGAACTCGAGCATTGATGAACCAATTAGAAACCTGCATAATCACAAAAGCTTTTTAGCATGAAAATTCCACAACCAAGGAAAACAACTATAAAGAAATGCAGTCTTTAATATAGTACCTGGCTCCTAGTAAGCCCAGTCTGCTTTGCAAGCATGTGCTTGTCTGAATCCTTAGGATATCTGCATCCAAAATCAACAATTTTAGATGTAAGTTAATAAAACTACTATCAATTATATTATATAAGTTTGTCACTCATTATATAAGTTTTACAAATCATGACATGATTGGTGTCACATCAACAACATGATTAACAAACTTCTCAATTATTTTTTGTGTTGTATTTAAAAGTTGAACTCTTAAAACTTTTGAATGTTTGGAATGTGAAGAAACAAATTTAAAAGGATACAACTTATGTACAGTTCTTTAGGTTAAGTACATTAGGTTCCTAGTTGAACTCAAATACATTGAATTTAAATATTCTTGGAAAAGAAAACATTATTTGTATTTTATTGGTTAATGTAACCATGTATTTGAATTCAATTGGGGAACCTAATATACTTCACCTATACCTAAGTTTTACCCCATTTAAAAAGGGATTATGAGAATTCTTACGGGTGAAGAAAGTGGTCGAAAAGCCAAGCACGAAGAACAGAAACTGATCTTTCAGGCAATCCTCTTTGGGGTCTCCAAGCATTGTGTTGGATCATTCCCAACTGTTGGAGAGCTCGTTGTTGTCGAA
The DNA here is from genome assembly GCA_907173295.1 of Fagus sylvatica. Lineage (NCBI taxonomy): Eukaryota > Viridiplantae > Streptophyta > Magnoliopsida > Fagales > Fagaceae > Fagus > Fagus sylvatica. The sequence continues at coordinate 51,001,085 of OU015762.1, read as the reverse complement.
GGTGATGATCAACATATTTAAGTCTTGAACCTTCAATCTTCCCTCCTAGGCAATCTTCTTCACCTAAGCTCTTGTTTGCAACACGAATTTGGCCAGTTATTGCATCTTTCAAACACCGAAATTGCTTCGAGATTGTCTGCAAAGCAAGGGCTGTGTATGTTCTTGCTGAGCCTATTCCAGCTGCTTGTTCGAATGAGGAAATTACAATCTGCATCTGGTGGTGGTACTGTCTGTACCTTTGGTCCACCTTCACATAAAAAAAAAAAAAACATGAACAATTCAATCAGATAAATTGATCGGTGAAGCATATATTGGCTTCAAAATTCAATTACTTTGAAATCCTTTAAAAACTTTTAAGGCCTATCAGAAATTTTGTACTCAAAGAGTGCTAAAACATAATAGACAATAATAGATAATTAGATATCATCAATTTGACAACTAAAAAATAGCTATGCCTTTTCAATTTAAAGAAAAATCCAATCACTTAAAACACTAAAACAATGAAATTCCCTCAAAACTAACTTTTGAAATGCTGAGACTCAAAACAGGAGGACTCAATGAAAAAACAGAGGACACAATTTTAGACCCAATTCCCTTTGATCAACAGCTTTTTACTTAAAAAAACAAATACATAAACTTTCAAATTAACTAATAGGAATTGATATACCCGACTAAATTTCAAACACATCAAACCAATGAACCATCATGATGTGAAAAACCAAACTTCACTTTAAGCTTACCAACATAAGAGACTATTTAGTATTAACAAAACCATGATTACAATCATACCTCATCAAGCATGTTAATAAGCTTTGCTTTCTTCATCTGAATTTCCTGCCTCTCGGCCGTGGATAGCTCTGCGGCACGCTTACCGCTCCCTTCACCGCCAACCGAACCATCTCCGCTAGCCGCCACCGATGATTCTCCGAGTACCTTACTCTGTCCATTAGCCTTCTTTGATATCTCACTCTTAATTCCATTACCAACATTCACAACCTCATCAAGAAGCTCTTGAGCGGCTTTCAAGTACTTAGAGCTCAGCAACACGCTCTGAATACCCGAAACACCATTAGTCACCCCAGAAGCCGAAGAAGGCGACCCGCGCATATGATCATCCCCGGAAATGGCAGGCCCTTGAGTCTGCGGTTGAACTTCACGGTCAGAACGGAAAGACCCATATCCTCCACCACCGGTCGGTTGCTGCGAAGAAAGACTCAGAGACAATCCCTGCTGCGCGCGTGGGGTCTCACGCGCCGCCGCGTTGGGGTCAATTGAGTTCCAAAGGTTGTACTGAACACGCGGGGCGAAGCCATGCATGGCGGAGAACTCGTGGTGTGGGTGCATGGATTGAGAATTGGGGTCTTGGGAAGGAAGTGGGATGCCGACAAATTGTTGGGTGTGTGGTGGTGGCGCGTGAGGGAAAGAGTTTGCAGCGGCTGCTGCGGCGGCAGAGTTTAGAAATACGAAGTTGTTGGCAGAAGCTGACTGTGGCGGTGGTGGTGGTGGGGTGTCAGAGTATTGGACGTAGCCACGGTTCATGAGGACAAGGGTTTGTAACCCATCAGCAGCTTGGATTTCTGGATTGCCATGAAAGTACGTCGCCATCGTTTCTTGGAAAAGATGTGTGTTTTTGTGGGTTACTTAACTGAAAAGAGACCATGTTAGTTAGCCTTCAACATCTATAGGTATATATGATATAACCAAACCCAAACACACACACACACACACAAACATAGACACAAAGACATGGACATATATACTAACAACTGAGAAGTAACTCTTTTTTTAACCTTTTACATGCAAAGACACAGATATATTGAGTGAGAGAGTTTTTGTTTTACCTTATGAGTGTGTGAGTGTGAGCGAGTCAGTCAGTCAACCCATGAAAGAAAGCTGTCAGGAATGGATGAATAGTACTTCTATGGAGTCTGAAGATCTTCTTTTTAAACAAATCCTGTTGAAATCAAGAGGTAAAAACACCATAAACCCATTGAGTACGTGGGGATGAAAGTAGTTTGTACACAAACCCATCAATCTATAGCATAAAACTCTCGTAATCCTGATTCTCAACCCACGACTTCACCCTCCAACTAATTATTATATTAGGAGGAAGTGTCAGTTGAGCTATATAACTTATTCGCAGGTTCAGAAGAATCACTTTTTTGCGATCTTTTCAAGAAGTTAAAAAAATCAGGAGGAGGAAGAGAAAGAAGAGGGAGTAAAATATGAAGCTAGCAATCTTTGGCTTTTTATATGGAAAGAGAGGGAGAGAGAGAGTGATAAAAGAGGTAAAGAAATAGATGGAGAGAGAGAAGGAATCGATTAGAGTATTAGTTAATAATATTGATACCTGGTGTGACGAAAATCAGAGAGTGCACGTGCTTCATGATCATCTCTGCACTGCAAAGGAAAGAAGAATTTGGTTTACAATGACTTGCCACTTCCAGAACCCATCACAATTTGAGAGAGTGAGAGAGAGAGAGAGAGAATTAAAGAAAGACCAAACAGTTACGGGTAATATACAAGGATAGAAAGATACATCAAAAACCAATAGCACTACTACACACAGGACATGAGTCTATCCATATATGTATGATCTATCTACACCTATAGGATTTTATCACTAGTCTCTTCACATATAAGAGTAAAGCCCTCTGTCAGACTCAAATCTCTGCAACTCTCCTACTGAAAAAGGCTAAAAAAGCAGTTAAGAGAGAGATTGGCTTAAAAAGGCACAGAAAAAGATACCCATCTTTATTCACTTCATTATCCACACATTTATTCTAACCATTTTCATCTCAAAAAATATAAAAACTCTTAAATTCTCTTTTGCAGATTATCTGAAAACTGAAAAGGAATTCTTTATTTTTTATTTTTATACATGGTACAATTATCTCTCTCTTTTATGTGCTTTTGAGTGAAGTACCTGCGAATAGATCAAAACAAGGAGGAACTTCCTATTGATTTGACCCTTTTCCTTTTCAAATCATTTGATGCAGCCAGGCACCCTTTGATGAGCAACAAAAGAAACTTTTTTTAGAGAGAGAGAGAGAGAGATATGTGTCTATGTGTTTATGAACCAAAATAAAATATAAAGTATATAAATGAAAATGTAATTTTTCAAAGTGTGTCAGAAAGATACAAACAGCTGAAAAACGAGGAAACGTCTCCTTCTACCAGAGCTTAATTTTTTAAAAATAAATAGAAGGAAGATGAAGAAGAACTAGAGCAGGGTGGGGGAAGGGGGGTCCTATTCTTCAATTCAATATTAAATATCTTCTTGTCGTTTTCATATTTTTGTTTTTTTCTTATCATCTTTTTAAATATTTTTTGTGGTTGGATGCCAGTGTTTGAAGATAAAGCAATTAAATTCCTAAGGAACACAGAACCAACCACCATAACACCCACTTTAATGCTTAAAAAGTTAAAAATGCGACTTTATATATTTATCAAAATATATATATATATATATTGTATTTTGGTAATTAATATATATACGCTAGTTCATACAAAACCATATTTAGCATTTATAGTAAAACAAGTAATCCAAACTATTCATGTGCGTCATCAAATACATGTATGCCAACGAATATCTTCTGTCTCATTACAAGTATTTTATTTCATTAATTATAATTTATTTTTTCTTTCAACCTAAAGAAAACTAATATTATTTTAAATATGTTGTAATTGGAAAGGAGGATTTTATTTTGTATACTGTACCTACCTACATATCCAATGCATCAAACCTGCTAGCAAAAATAAATAAATTATATAAGGATTTAGTAGTTCGACCACTTTTTTAGTTGGGTATTTTTTTTCCTAGAAATCTTCTTTTATTTATTTTTGTCTTCTTTTCATCATGCCGCCATTTGAGAGCTCCAATGGATCCTAAATTGCTCATGAAGTCCGTTACCTAGAGAACAAGAAAGAGTGTCACATGTTTATAAAAGAAATAAAAGAACTTGACTAATAAATAACATGGGAAAAGAAAGACATATAAAATGCTAGAGACCAAATGATAAATAAATCAGTACTAATCCTTTTAGTCTAATGCAAAAGGCAATCCCAATGTTTGCAACAGTCTGACACCTGAAAGGACAACAAATTGTCACCTATATGGATATGTTATATGTATATCCCTATTTTTCTATATTTCATTACCTTTGTTACAATAAGTTTTGGGTCACCATCAGTAACAATGATCAATGATGGGCATAAGAATGAGCAGTGACAAACTTTAAAGTTTCTGATGTTAATAGGAGTAGTAGTTTTTTTCAAACTTTAGACATTCATGTTCATCATCATCAGGGTAAACAGTGGGTTGGTGGGTAGGTGTTATTAAATTTTTATATATATAGCTTTCTGTGCATGAGCTTTGTAATCAAACTGTCATTCTCTCAAAATCAATATCAGTTTTATTAATTCTCTCCATACCTCCAAGGATCTTTCATCAAAACTTATTGGCACTTTCCAAATCTATTGATCAGGCAGACATTAACTACCTACTTGTTTCACTGCTAGTTCTAGTTAAAAGCTCCTGTCACGAATTATTATGTGCTTAATCATCTAAGTCATCTGAAGTACATAATTGGTCAGAAACTTCTTAAATGGACATTAATATTGTATCCTAGAGATGTCATTTATCCAACTGTTACGATTGATTTGATCAAATGATTTTTTTTTCTTTTTTCTTTTTTTTTTTTGAGTGTGTGTGAGTGAAAAATGTTGTAATTAAACCCCCCCCCCCCCCCCCCCCCCCGTGCACGTGATACCAATATGCTCTTTTTTTTTTTTCCCTTTTTGGGTGTGGCTTAAAGGAGTAAGCATTGTCAATGCATTAATTATTTAGTTTCGCGAGTTTTTTAGGGTTTGCCAGCGAGTATTTCAAGGACATTATTTAATGGACATTTATTTATCATGGAGTAGAAGCTTTTCATATTTAAAAATAAATAAATAAATAATTTAAGCAATATTAAGAGCTTAAGGGTATTACAAATTCAATTACATAAGTCTTACAAAATAATAAGTCAAACTTTTAAATATATAAAAAAAAAATTAAAAATTATTTATTACATTGTTGATCATATTCATTGTCATGTTAATTTATAAGTCATTTATAGTAAAATTGATAATACATTTAGTATATTTTTCATAATTTTACGCTTACACTCATCTATCCACACAAAGTTTCATGACATATTTGATTTTTTTTTTCATAAGATATGTAAAAGTTCATCTTCATTATAAAAAGAGAAAAATGCAAAAGTATCCCCTGAACTTTGAGTCAAAATCAAACTGACCATCAATTTTCTAATTTGAAATTAGATGCCCCTAAAGATAATTAGGAAACTTAAATATTATTAAGAGAAAGTCTACAGACATAAAAAAAAATTACAACATTTTCACTACAATATTGTTTTGAGTTGTGATGGGTTCCTATTTAATTTATTTTATTTTATTTGTGATTAGCTAACACTTCAGTTTATTGTGAGAATTTATTGTGTAGAATTGTTAATATCAAGACTTTGAGCTAGTAATACTTACATTTAATGTCTTCTCTAGTTCTCTTAATCTATTATGTATCAAATAGGGCACTCATTATGGGACTGCATGCTGGTATACATTAATTAATTATAGATTTATCTGCTGTTTTGTGTGAGTAGTGTGTGTTCGCGAACTACACATGAAAAAATAATAACTATCTCATGAATCTGAAGTATGAGAATTTTTTTTTTTTTTTAACAAAATGCAAACTTCACAACTAGTAAAGCCAGAATTTTTTTCGAGAGGTACAATTGGAGGAATAGCGTCAACATGAGCATATTACTCCTTTTTTGCAAAGCACATGAGTATATAACTTAGGAAAAAAAAAAACTGAGAAATGTTACTAGGGTAGATGATTATATTCCATGTGTTTTATAGGAATTGAACTGATGCTTTCATTTAAGCAAAAAAAAAAAAGTTACATAACTAGAGCCATGGAAAAGTTCCTTTCAATGTGTGGCGATATATATGCCAATGGTTTCTCGAGGTTAGCCATGATCTAGGTTATAATATTGGCAATGTCTGCGGTTATTTAATTTAGAATCTTCTCTGACAAAAGTATCGTCGTATTGGAATTGGAACCATAGAGCGTAGAGCTCATCATCTTGATTGTGACACCGCATAGCTTGGATTTATTAATTAAATAAAATTGGTGTAATTAAATTGATATTGATTAAAATGAGTTTAATAAAATCACTAATTAAAGTCATTATTGTGTTATTGAAGAGTTAAACCCAAAGCTTTAATTAACAATACATCACATAGCAAACGTGGTGTAAGTAAGTGTGTAACCTTTGTACATGCCCGTACTAATGTCCCCCTAATGGTATTATCAAGTTGATTTCTGAACATATAAGCGGCACACATCACATCATATAGTAAGCCCAGAATCAGGATTCCCTGCCACCTTATTGTACTCTCTCTTTATCTTTCTCTTTCTCTGATCCTCTTGATGTATATATGTGAGATTTATATATTATAAGGTTGTAAGTGGGCATGGACCCTTATATGCTCTATATATCTATTTCAATATTGTTATTATGGGACTTGTTCGTTGCCGTCTGTCTCTTCTTTCCAAATTCCAGTTTCTTTTCACACGAAAATGACTACAAAGGAAGAGAACATCTGAAAAGCTTAGGATTACATGCTTAAAAAATTCAATGTATGTGTCAAAAAGAGGCAAGAAAAAGATTGCAAAGATGAAAGTTTGGTAATTGGAAATACAAGCACAAGCCACGTGTATCAATCACTAAAACTTAAACACTAGCTAATTGCATCTACATGATCATCAACACCATTCTGACCCCACCCACCCCAACTAGCTACTACCCTCTTCCCTTTAATAAAATAAAAACGCCATCATTGTTTGATAAAGTACTATATTTTGCTTCAAATTTCTCAAGATGTGGGTGTTGATGTGGGGCTGTGGCTATTACAAAAGTAATTTTCGGGACCTACTTCTCAATCTTGACCACTGGTTTGTTGAACTATCTTCTAGACACACCATAGCATTAAATCAACATTATGCAATTCCTCATGCAAAATGTAGTCCATAACATAAACTTGTTTGTCTTTACTTGTATAATTTATTACCACCTTTATTTGGTCCATATATGCTTTATTTTTGGTATACATTTTAAACGAGAGAGAGTGTTTTGAAACCTAGATATTTTAGCTAATAGTCATCCACATATATACTTATTATCATCCCTAAAAAAAGAAGATAATTTTGGAGTAGAACAATAAAGTTTTTATGTAATTAAGCAATGCTAAAATGACATGGTTTGGCAAAATTTCCTCTTGGTATCCAATCATAGACACAAGTACATCTCCTTTATATGCATACCGAACTTTAGCTGTAAATTTCAAAAAATTGAGCTCTCTAAAATTCCTATCTATCTAAGCTTGTTGACCATGAGGAGAAGGGTCTTGCTTTCAAATGTGGACCCATGTCTTTAATTAGCTGCAAAAAGAGGCTGCCTATGTGCAATGTGAGTCTTTTCTTTGCTACAATACCCGCTACGAGACGCAACCATTATTGGGTTTTTCTTCAAGCGTAAAGACCCCTCACATTTGCACAAACGTACTTGGGCCACCATTACCTACCATTGGCCCCACTGCTATCACTAGCATCACGCGTCTGCTCTACATGTATGCTACACGCACATATATACCTTTTTGTTTTTTTAGATTCCACAAAATTTTATTCAAAGAGAATGAAGAAAAAAAAAATCATCATTTGTGCTATAGTTACTTGAATTTTTTTCTTAATAATATTATTTTTAACACTATTTTGTTAAAAAAAAAAAAAAAATTATTTGAAAACTATTGAGGCATCTAACTTTTTTTGTGTGTTTTACTTTAATATCTTAAAATTTTGGATTTTTTTAAAAGACGGGTTCTAACAAAAGACTATTTTTCTCAATAGTTTCAAAACAGTATTTTTTATTTTACACAATACTTTAAAAAAAATAAATCATTGAGCAAAATCTCTCTAGTTACTTTATTATTCATTTTAAATATCCTCCTATTTCGAACCACCTTTACCTTGTTATTATTAAGTAGTTCTTAATTTTACATATCAAATTCGTTGAACCATCCCAACTTTAGGCATTTCCATCGTTGTGTTTTCTTTTAGCATTTAGTTTTTAATGGATAAAAGTTAGATGCACTATGCTTTGTACTCACTTAATAATAACAAGTGGTTTTTTAAGTGTTATAGTTTAATGATATTTTCCAATTTTCTTGAATTCAAATCCCCATTCTTCACTTATTGCAAGCAACAACAAAAAAATATGTAGCAAGTGATTTATTTAATTATACACAATAGTCATATACGTCAACATGAATACATTTCTTCTATTTTCAAATGAAATAGAGATGATTTTATTCCAACATATTGTATATTTTTCGCATATTCTATTCTTGTGAAATACGCAATTGTGATTGTATTTTACAGAGTTTTGTAAAGACACTAACATTTGGTGTCTTCGCTTTCTATGAAAGAGCCAATGTAGAATTTTGTAAGGGTTTTAAATTTGAATTCATTTATTTGTTTAAAATTAAGGTGGTTAATTTACTATTTTCAATTAAATAGATACTAAACTACGGTATCTATTCTATATTGATTGTAATACACTACTAAGGAGTGAAGAGCTCCTTAAATATTAAATGTTAATGAATGCTTAAAGTTGTAAAGAAGAAGAAATTTTCATTAAAAGAAGAGGAAGAAGGAGAGACTGAGCATGCTTTTCGATTAGTTTTTTTTCTGCAAATTAACAAAATTACAATTGTATCTAAAAAAAACTTAAAATAGCTACACATAAGCAAATAAGGTAAAGAGTTAAAAGAAAAGAAAATGTAATCAAAACTCACCTTAAGATCCTGGAAGTATTAAATGGTCTTATAAAATCATTTATATTGTCAATACGTAGATCTCTAATAATACAAATTCTCTATCCCAATTTTTTATATTCTATCAATTACAATACCACACGTGTATGATTTTTTTTTTTTTCATTTTAAAATTTAGTTATTTATAAGTAAAGAAAAAAAAAATACGTGGCAGATTGTAAATTTGTAATTGATAGAATATAAAGTGAGATAGATTATTTGTATCCATCATTACTATTCTCTTAAATAGCTCTTAAATAGCCAATCTATGCATTCATGAGTTAAGCTATTTTGTATGCATACTTGGTGTTTAAAAAAAAAAAAATCCTTTACTATTCTCTTATGTGTGTTACAATATGTCCATTGAAAACCATGATTCATAGAATAAGAAAATACAACAACAAAAATATAGTAACCCTAAAATCAATGCAATACATGCCATTACAAAACCACAATAATCTATGGTATTATATAAAACCAAGATGCATAATATATATGATATACTATGGGTTTGCCTTGTGCAATGTATACTTCTGTGACCTTTTTCCAAGATAGTTTGTGTAGGTTTTATGGGTTTGCCTTGTGTAATGTATATACTTGTGTGGGCTCCAAGTACACGTACATCATCTCCGCTCCAACTGCAAAAGGAACGACCTTGATAACTTTGTCACCTTGCAGCACACCACCACGGGCTTGAATACCATTTATTGGGGAAAAATACATTGGGGAGACTCTAATTGACGTCTTAATATAACATAAGAGACACTACTTAACCCCAAAACCTTAAGTCTTATAGATTTAGGCCCAATTCTGTTATATTTATTCCTCAATATTTTTACTTGTTCTTCATTTGAGATTTTCACTCACACGTGTATATCCAACACACTATTAAATGAAATGTATTGAACTTAAAAACAAGCCTCAAGCCAATCAAAGGGTTAGAAAATGGGCATCTCTCCAGCAAAATTATAAAGGTGCAGAAACCAATAAAATTCATTAATACTCAATTAAAAAAGAATTTGATTTAAGTGAAAGGGTAAAACTTAAGTACAGTTTCTTAAGTTAGGTATATTAGGTTCCTCAATTGAATTCAAACACATGGTTGCATTAACCAATGAAACACAAACAATGTTATCTTTTTCAAGAATATTTAAATTTCAATGCAATTATATTTCTTTAAAATTAGAATTGTGAGTTTCAACCAATCATAGCTCTTCGGAATGTGGGGTTAAAGGGAATGATAAAAGTGAAAAACAATTACAAGCTTAAAGATCAGCATTCATTCATCAGGCCTCTCAAGCCCCAAAAGGATACATGAACAGTGAGTTCGAATAGAGAACAATTACTTTTGCAATTTGTATATTCTCCCAAACATTTGCGAAAAAAGGGAGTTTTGATTTAGAATATATAAAAGTCTTACATTAAATAAAACCAATTTTGATGGCAATACATGAAAATAAAATAATGATTGCAATATAAATCAATAATATACATGTAATTAAAATATATATATATATATATATATATATATATTTGGTTGAGGAAACTATCTTCTCTTAAATTTCTATTAATAATATAATAGTATATAATGTATTATTTAAGATCATAATGGTAATTGTCATAAATTGATTCACTTAAATTCTTTCTTATAATACTTCCAAACAATGTTACTTTACTTTTCATTCTTTTCCTTACAAATATTCCAAAAAGAAAAAAGAAAAAAAAAATATATATATATATATATAGTGGAATGTTCTATTCCTTTTTTTTCCCTTGTCATTTTAATATTTCATGCTTGTTTATTCTTTTATGAAGTTTCAGATGAGCTGAAAGTGATGGTAATGGTAATGGCAATGGCAGCTATGCTATTATTGTGGGTTCCCTATTAAGTCGCACATTAGTTTAATGTTTTGGGATCTGTTGCACAGAGCCATTTTTGTGTGAAGCATTGAAGCCCATGTGTGTAGTTTGCTTATAAATGTATCGATTTTGGAAGTCTTAAGAAGTGATGTGTGGTTCCATTTGTTTTAGTATGAAAAGAAAAATGGACAATTCTTTCAAGGCATGAAAAAGATTAATTATTTGTCTTCAAAGTAATTGAAAGTTATTTCCTTCTTTGGTTCTTTAAATATCTACACAATGGGAGGTAACCTCCACCTATTACTTAAACCATCCCTTCCCTAGAGTATATAGACGAGATTTGATCTCATACCTAAAATGTGACAATAAAAGATTTTACCAAATAAGTTAGTTGACACTGATAGTTATTTTAAATTAAAAATAGGTATAATCAAAATATCGTCAAGAGCCTTGTAGCTCAACTGATTGAGATCTCCTGATGTTCTCCAAAGGAAACATCAAGGGTTCAAATCCCTCTCTCCCAATTATCAAATAAAAAAAAAAAAAAATTATAACCAAATGATTAGGTTTTTGATTATTGAGCTTACAAATAAAACATACTAGAGAAAATAAATTCCTTATGTAGAGTAATGTGATGACAATGCTAATGGCATGCACTTAGTTTTGCTTCTTATTTGTTCTCTATTTAACTTGCACAGTTTATAGAGAATTTGCATTAAGCTATATTAGTGGGAAATTGATGTGAGCCCATTCTATTTAAAGCTTCGTTTGGTATGTAAAACATTTATCTATTAAAAATATTTTCAATAAAAAAAAAAAAATAGAGTTAGCTAGTAATCTTTTTCCAACCTGTTACGTGACAACTCAAATGACTATCTACGTGTATTTTTAATCACATGACTTATTTAATGAATCATGTGACTTGTTTAAATAATACAAATTTATGAGTTGCCACGTAAGGGCTTGTAGGAAAAATAATAATAATAATCTGTAGCTAAATGTCCATAAAAAAAAAATATTTTATCAACGATATGGTCTGCTTTTTGTTGTTTGGTTCATAAATTGAAAAAAAAAAAAAAAAAAAAAAAAAAAAAAAAAAAAAAAATCTAATGTTTAGTTGCATTGAAAATATAAATGCTAAAAAAATTAACAAAACTCACAAGAAGTCAATAATTAAGAAGTGGTAATTGCCGTGGCAATTGTGTGGGAAGAGGGAGAGGATGAAGGTAGAGATATTGGTAGTGCATAGGAAATGGGAAAGGGGAGTGCAGTGGTGTGAGGAGTTGGGGTGAAGGGAGGTGGTGGTGATGGTGGTAATGGCATAGGCAGGATTTGAGTTTAAGGGGACAAAGTTTATAGGCTAAAATATTTTTTTCGTCTCTAAAGCTTTTATGAAATTCATTTTTTGTTCCTAAACTTTAAAAAATTTGTTTTCCACTTTTAACTATTGAAAATGTTAAACTTTTTGTCCTTAGAATTTTAAATATATATTTTTTAATCTTTAAACTATTGAAAAAGTTCATTATTCGTCCTTATTTTACCCCTAAAATATTTTTTTAAAGCTTATAGGCGAAAAAAAAAAAAAATTTACGTAAACTTTAGGGACGAAAACAATATTTTTAACCAAATTTATAATTGACACATAAACATGAGCGCGCTCGAGCACACACACATATTAAAATATTTTTCAGACCCATTTGAATAATAAAAATCCGTTATTAGTTTGGGTTTTTAATCCACTTTTTTAAAAATCGTGATTTAAAGATGCAATTTTTTCTTGAGCTTAGTGTAATTTTAATTAAAGAGTTAAAACCACATGTAGTTAAGGTGTAACTTTTTGAACTACAAGTGGATTGGTTACTCTTGTGCTTGATCCCAATGTAGAGCTTTTGCTATAAACCACTTCAAAATAAAAAGAGATTTAGTGTTTAGAGCATTTAACAAACCACATTGATAAAGGCCTTTGAAATTGTTACCCTTGGTAACCAACTTGATAATAAGGACATAATAGAAGGATTTGTATTTTTGTACTTCAACCCAATTAATACAACTATACCAATGTTATTATTATTAGCTCTATCTCTCAAAATGAATGATTGGGAATTGATTATTATTTTGAAAAATAAATATGAGAATTTACGTTGACTCACTATTTCTATTAAAAGTTAGAACAATGCATTAAAATGTTTTAACGTTAAGGGTATGTTTGGGACAAAGGAGATAGAGGGGGAGGAGAGGAGAATAGAGGAAAGGTGTTGAAATTGACTAATATTTAATATATTCCGACCATTTTCTCTTCTCCTCTCTTTTACTTTCCTTACATCTCTCATACGACAAAGCTCAAGGTTTTAGTTTTAGGTTAAAGTTTTTAACTTTAAGACCTTCTTTAAAGCTTTTTAACAAAATTACCAAGCATGTAGTAATTTTCTCTAGAGAGTTTTAAAGCCCTTAGAGCATCTCCAGCAGTGGTGTATCCGGCACTCTATCTCCACATGTGGAGAGTCAAAATGAAAAAATGATACTCTAACAGCTCTTCATTTTGCTCTTCAAATTGCCAAAATGCTATAGTAGCTTTTCACAAATGAAAAGCTACTGTATACTATTCATCGATTAAAAAATTGAACAAAAACCGACCCTTTTTAAGTTTTCTTTTTTTCATTTTCATGATTTCTCTCTCTCTTCCCTTTTTTTTCCTTTCTCTGTGCTCCCATTTTCTCTGGTGGGACTATGAAGATGGAGACCAGTGGCGGTTTAGGGTTGTGGGGTTGCCAATCTTTAGGTGTTTGTAGCGTGGGTGACTGACCGATGGCGGTTTGGGATTGTGGAGTTGCCGACCTTGAGGTGTTTGTGGCGTGGGTGACTTGCGATCGTTGTTGGGCTCATGAGATCGAGGTCATCGGCGTAAGGGGTTGTCGGCGCGAGGATTGTGGCGGACACAAGGGGTTTGCTGTGGGTTTTGGTCGTGGGTTGGGGGTTTTGATGGGGGCTTCTGTGGGTCTTGGTTTCGGGTATTTGGGTGGGGTGGTGGTTTGCGCCGATCTCGATGGATTGAGGAGGGAGGTGGTGTATTTTGTGGGTCACTAGAGGGGAGAATCAAAGAAGAAAAGAGAAATGAGGAGAGAGAAAAAAAAGTTAAAATAAAATAATAAAAATAAAGATAAAATAGAGAGTGTGTTGGAGTGTAGTTGAAAAAATAGCTATCTGCATGTGGAGAACTCTCTACATGTGAAGAAAAATGTAAAGAGACTGTTGGAGATGATCTTACAGTTCATTTCTGATATACTAACACACTACTAGACACTATTAGAGACTAGGGAGCCCCACAATAACATTTCAATTAAATAATATAACATTATCTCCTTGCTGCCACGTGAAAATCCTTCAAGAATCATCTCATTCTTAGATTATAACCTAATGGGTACCACCAAATCACAAAGATATAAATTAAAGAGATAATGCTAGCCTTAGCAACCATACAAAAAAAAAATAATAAAAAATTATGTAACTATTTTGTTTTATTCTTTAGAAAATTTTATCTTAAACCTTATAATTAAATACTATAATTTCATAATTTTCAACTTAAATCTTCAAATTTAAAATCATTACAATTCTAACCCTTGAGTTTCTTTAATTTTAAATCAAACCTCATACATTTAAAATGGTATCAATTTAATGGATTCCATTTAAACTTAAATGGTAAAATCCTTGTCGATAAATAAGAGATCTAGGTTCGAATTTCGCGTACTCTTAGAAAAAAAAAAAAAAAAAAAAAAAAAAAATTAATGTTTTAACATGATGCAATTTGCCAAATAACTTTGTAACTCAAATGACATTCCTCTTTTCTTTTTATAAGGAGAATCATGAAGAATCATGGTTTAAATCACATTCTCCAAATTATCAAAGGGCAGCACTATTTCCACATCATATTTTATTATTTCCGCACCAATGGTAATAACAAAATATGGTGTGGAAATATAATTTTCTATTATCAAATTATCAAAATAAATTGGTGTGGAAATAACAAAATATGGTGTGGAAATATAATTTTCCATTATCAAATTATCAAAATAAATTGGTGTGGAAATAACAAAATATGGTGTGGAAATATAATTTCCCATTATCAAATTATCAAAATAAATTGATAATATTTAAGAAATTTAGTCGAGCATTTCTAAAAATAAAATTTTAAGATGTAATTTATAATATTAAATATTATTATTTAATTTGAAATCATAATTGATCGATTTTGTGGTTATAAATTATGATGACCAAATCCGTCGACAGTATGACTCGAAGGGCTGAGAAAGTGTAACGTCACAAGAAACTCAAAAAAAAAAGCAGTTAGGCAGGAAAGCGGGTCCCACCAGCCGCGTTGATCCCACGTGCCGACTCTTTGCCGTGAAACACTTTTTTCGCGGTCCTTTAATTCAATCAAAGAGCTGGGGCTTGGACTTTTGTTAACACGAGGTGGTCCCCACTGTTGGGGAGAGAAGAAGTGGGACCCACATTACTACTGTACACGCGTCTACCGCACAGACCCCCTACCCCCTAATCTCTTTAAGCGAAGATTCGCCTCCTCCTCGCTCCTTCTCAACTCAAATGGGTCCCACAGTCCAATCAAAACGCCCCCTTCCCCACCATCCCTTCCTTTATTTCAGGCGTGTAATTCCACGAATAGACGGGACCCACGTGTTCACTAAGGTCAAGAAAGCAACCAATCACAAAGAGAGATGGGTCTCCCGGCAACCGCCTTTTCTTTAATGCGGATATATCTACGAGCTTGTCGTTGTCGGTTCTATGATTGGACACGTGTCGCTCTCTTATAGCACGTGACAGACTTGCCCCTCTCTACCCCCGTGTGACGTTGCGTTGCCACTTATTAGTCCTGTCCGTCTCTTTCCGAAAATGACTGTTTAGCCCCCCATCTCCCTTTTTATTGTAAAAAACAAAAGAAATTATAACTTTTCGATTTTTATTTTTGACTTTGTGTTTCCCAAACTCTTTTAGGAAAGACTCTTTCATTGATCTTTTGAGTGTTTTCTTTTTAACAATTGTTTATAGTCTTTTTTTTAATAATTTCTTAGTTACAAGAATTTTTTTACACACAATAAATTTTATAATATTTTCACAACAAATTACAGTAATTTATTGTGAAAATATTATGAAATTTTGTTATGCAGATAAACAAAAAAGTTTACAATATTAAGGAAGTAAGAATTTGAATATTGGTTTTTTCCATAAAAGAAAGAAGATGTTGACACTCATTGTGTTACACTTTATTTCACTTTTTGTGGTTCACATATTCTACACTAACTATAATTTGTCATATAAAAATATAGACACGTGACAAAATATAATTAAGAGAAAATAAAATAGAATACAAAAAGTAAAATAAATGTTTGTATTCATAAATTACAATAATATGTGAGTGTCTGCTATCTTTTGTTCTGTATAATAAACTAAGGAGGAATTTCCTAGAATGGCTCAAGGTATTAATTAATTGTGCATTTGGTTTACCTGCTAAAAACTTATTTACTTATTTATTAAAAGTTGGTAAAAAGAGTTTTTTTTTTTTTTTTTTGGATATTTGGGAAAAAATAAGAGATGTATCTAAAAAAAAATTGTACATATAAATAAATTAATAACTAATAAAGTAATATACAAACATATTTAAGAAACTTAAACCCAAAACCTTCTGGACCAACCCGGAGTGTTACTTTTCGAAATTATTTAAGCTCCAATGTGCAGTGTACTGCTTTTATCAAAAAAAAAATGTGCAGTGTACAGCCCTTTTTTAACACTGCACTTTGAAATTACACGTACATCAACTTTAAAAGGTCATTATCAGCCACCGTGGGATCGTTGTCTTGTAGTGATCTTGGATCCCATAGGAGAATTGGCGGTAGTGATCTTTTTTTTTGTTTTTTGGCTGAGTTAACGGTAGTGATCTTCGGAGGAAAATAGTATATGTACGGTGATGGCTAAAAGATTTGTACTCGGGATTTGCGTGTGAGAAACGTATTGGGTGGTGACGTAAGGCATACGCATTGACCGCATCTTCATTAGGACAAAAATCCTCTGTTACTGATATATTGGATTGTACCAGTTTACTACAACTAACTACGTGATAATTAATAAAATCATCTACGTATATTTTGGAATAGGATCCTCTCCATTTCAAATGAAATGAAGAGTCTCCATTTCATAGTCTAGATTTTATTTCACAAATCTAACGGTGTATAGAGTATTTCATCATTTAAAATTTTAAATGACGTAGCACTCTGTATATTGTTAGATCTGAGATATTTAATCTAGACCATGAAATGGAGACTCTCCATTTCATTTGAAATTGAGAGGATCCTTGTCCGTATATTTTAGTCATATGATATATTTAACAAGTCTTATAATTTTTTTAAATAATACATTAGATGGTTTTATAAACTATTACCTATGTTATAACAAATTAACTATAAATGTGATTTGTAAACTATTTAAATGTTTTGAATCATATTACTATACTACTGCTCCTAGCTAGTATATATATAGTTGTATAGCTGCAAGAAAAAAAATTGTCAGAGATTTTAGGCACGTGTCAATCACAATGTCATGGAATAAAAATGAGCTAGTGTTGTCAAGGATTTCTTGATGGGGGTGGGGATACTGTGAAAAGTTCGTTTCATGGAGGACAGGATAATCCCTTTTTTTTTTCTACCGTCCTTTCAAGTTTATCTCTTTAAGATAAATTTTAACATTTTTATTTTTGGAATCTAATAATACACCTAGCGTGTTAGTGTTATTAAATATATTTTTAGATTTATAATATTTATTTTTAACTATAAACTGTATTTATTTTAAATGAAAATAATTATTTTTTATCTTGTCTCACAAGTCACAATAACACTCAAGAAAGATCTGCTTTATTAAGGAAGGTGTAGCGCTAAAGAAACAAAAAAAATAAAGTTTGAAATTATATTTTTCTTGGATGATGTATATGTGTTAAAATAATTGATAAATAATTAAATTCCATCAATTGATAATTGTATCATAATCATTTTTAAGGGTATACATGGTGTCACATCCTTTAAAATTCTCTTCCACCAAATAATGAATAATTAATTTTAAATAACATGTCACTGCTATTCTATTGAAATCAACTCTTTCCATTTTAAAGAAAATATAGAGGATATGTTTTGTTTTTTTCCCTTTCAAGCCATGCCTTGTGAAATGGATGTCAATTGTCAATAGTTCAAATATTTCAGTCCAATCAAAACTTTTAAATATATATATATACATAAGGTTTAAATTCACTATTTCATTTTTGGTGAACTGATCGTTTATACCTTCAACTAAACAATATATACAAAGAATCTTACATCATGCTTATGATTTCTTTTATTGTACTCCAAAGTCTTAATCCAGTTGCAAAAAGTTTGAACCTGATGTGGATCTCTTGGTCCCTCCCCAATTGGCAGAGTTAAATATAAATGTGACAGTTTCAAAGGTGATTGACCACTAGTATTATCAGAGATCATAATGATCAATGCATGGATTAGCTTGGTCGATGGGATTTATTGATATAATTTACAGAAGTTGATTAGCTTCTAATTTTAAATTTCTTACTTTTAACATTTATGGCATGTTTGGGAAGTTGATTAGCTTCTAATTTTAAATTTCTTACTTTTAACATTTATGGCATGTTTGGTACACTGTAATAGATCCTATAATGTAATAGCTATTCTTAAGGAATGACCATTCGGTTGTTTGGTTACGCTTTCATGACAGAGAATGACTATTCTTTAAAATGAGGAATAATCATTCCTTATCAAAATGATCGTAATAGTTACAATCATTAAAAAAATTAAAAAATTATAAACATTTTTTTTAAAATTCTCTCTCTCTCTCTCTCTCTCTCTCTCTCTCTCTAAATCTGATTTCTTTTTTAAAAAATGCCTCTCTCTCTGTCTCATTCTACACACACACATATATTTATATAACATTCAAAATCCAAGTCTCCAAAATGTTTTAAAATTATTAATACTCGTATAATAAGCAATACTCGTATATTAATTATGTTGTAGTAAAATATAGAATACAGATTCAGAGTTCTATTCATGTGTTGTCACCAAATAGATGAATGATAATAGTTATTACCAGTGGCAGAGCTGTGTACAAGCTTGATTGGGCTATAGCCCAGTCAAGCTTTTTGTTTTTTTAAATTTCGTAGGTTTACTTATTTCACTGATAGCAATTTTGTAGGTTCACTTTTTGTTTTTTTAAATTGCTATAGCCCAGTGATAGCAATTTGTCTTTTTTACTGATAAAAAAAAAAAAAAAATTGTCTTCTTTTATGCTTTCACTTATTTCACTGTTTCACACTAATTACTATTACACTATGTCATCAGTCACTTTGATTTATTTTAGACTATTAGTTATTTTTATATTTTAGAATATGCATTGCATTGCATTTTTTATTTTTTTGTATTTGCATTGCATTGCATTTTTTTGCTTATGTATAGAATATGCATTGAGGAATAAGGTTCATTATGTCCCCCCTGACTAGGTGTATTTTTCTTTCAATTTAATAAAATTTTCTCGTATTGTCGAGATTTACTTGATATTTTAGCCCACCCTAAAATAAATTACTGGCTTCACCCCTGGTTATTACATTATAACTTCTTTTACTTCAAAACCACACGTCTTTCTTAGTGTATGATTCTCTTAATAAATTACTTGAATAAATTTATAAACATACAATGGTTTTATAAAATATCAAGTTACCACGCTATACACAAAAGACGAGTTTATACTTAAATCTTCGGAAGATCGCGGTCATCGTAAACTAGATTGCAAACTACATGCTAACATAGTTGACAAATGTAGCCAAGTTCTTCAACACATTCGGATGAACCTTCTAAAACTGTGGTACAGTACGCCACCCCCAGTCAGTATAATTCTTTTCGGGACAACATCTTTGAGATCATCATTAGTTTGTATTGCCTCTAAGACCAGTATGGTGGTGTGGATATATATTCGTAATGCCTCTCTTGTGGAAATGTCCTTCTTGACACACACTCTATTCGTTTTGTTTATTACATTGGCAAAAAAGCTTATTTAAAAAAAACTATGTATCTCATCACCCCTAGCCCTACGGCAGCAAGTCAGCTCCAAGATTATAAGTTTTTGTTTAGTCTGTTACATGAGCATGTGTCGAAACTTAAGATTTACAAAAAAATTCAGCATTCTTCGTGAGGTTTAAAAAATTTAGTAAATAATAAAAAATATGGATAATATATAGATTATTAAAACTCATAATCTAATATGTTATATTTTGTTCGAAAAATTAAAATATAATATATATGTTACAAATTTTGTTGTAAAAATTTATTAAAACACCATAGGCATGATGAAACAAGAAATCGTAGGGGTGTGCAAAGGACTCTCTCTTAATCTTTTTACATAGTAGCATATTAGAAAATGGATATATCTGCATTTTCAGTAGACATTGGTGACATGCGAATTTATAAATATGCTGCTATGATGCTGGTATCAATCCAGTAACTAAGCTCATAAGCCTAATAGTATGTACGCTTCGACATTACATAATTTTCTATACATGCAGGGATGTGAAAATACAACCCATTCATTACGACACGAGGTCTATAAGAGTGAAAATCTCTGTGAAAAATAGTGACTTATCCGTAGTACTAGTTTAGAAAATTCACAGAAGGAGACTGTTATCGTCTATGTAGGTGAAAATTGCAGTAAGGATACCTTAAGTCACAAAAGTATCCTAAACAGCTGAGATCTTATTTGGAACTTAATTCACATTGGCCACGTAGTTAGTGTAAGTGCCAATAAACTCTGCAAGTGTAACACAAATACATGCAATTCGCAATATTATATGAATACAAGCTCTAATAACAGAGGCTATACTTATAGTGGTCTCCGAGCCAATCTGAAACGATATTGAATGCTCGGATGCAGTATTCGCAGATCCGGGAACTGGTGCCTTATACGTATCGCGGATCGAGACGGAGAGAACCTAGTTATATATTCTACACCACACCACGCTAAACGTCTACCCGAAGCTACAACATACTTTTATAAGCATCACAACGTAAACGAAAGATAATACTCATCAGTTAATTGGCCATCTCTCGTACTTATTTCTACTTAAGCCGTGGCATCAGACTAGGCACACAGCAATATAGCAATTAAATATCAGTGAATGCTACTACCGAGTCGACTCTCTCCATATTCGCGCGTAGCACCATCCAAGTATCATTACATAGGATGAAACAAGATCAGAGAGCGACGAGATAGATAGACCTTATTATACATATAAGTAGTTTTGAGGTGTGAATGAGACTACATTAAATCAATGCGTGGTAGGATGGTGTGTACACAAGAGGGCCATGCTTACTTGAGGATACTGTTGTATTATTATTTCTTTGGAATTTATAAATGCCAACTACAACGAGCTGGACACTAAAAAACAATAGGGGAGGAGGTTGTCTTATGAAATTATTTACGAAAAAGTAACACTCTCGGGACTAGATAGGATTATTAGTTGGGCTATGATTAGGCACTTCTATTATTAATATAGATTTATGAGTCGGTTCTTAGTTAAACTTGAATTGGAAATTCTTATATATATTATTTGTTTTCATATATAAATATTACCATATTTTTTCATATAACTATTTATAATGTAAGGAGCTATACATCTCTCTTTATTTTTCCTACGCGTCACTTCTCCTATACACAAACAAAAAAAAAAAAAAAAACTCTTTTTACCAACTTTTAATAAATAAGTAAATAAGTTTTTAGCAGGTAAACCAAATGCACAATTAATTAATACCTTGAGCCATTCTAGGAAATTCCTCCTTAGTTTATTATACAGAACAAAAGATAGCAGACACTCACATATTATTGTAATTTATGAATACAAACATTTATTTTACTTTTTGTATTCTATTTTATTTTCTCTTAATTATATTTTGTCACGTGTCTATATTTTTATATGACAAATTATAGTTAGTGTAGAATATGTGAACCACAAAAAGTGAAATAAAGTGTAACACAATGAGTGTCAACATCTTCTTTCTTTTATGGAAAAAACCAATATTCAAATTCTTACTTCCTTAATATTGTAAACTTTTTTGTTTATCTGCATAACAAAATTTCATAATATTTTCACAATAAATTACTGTAATTTGTTGTGAAAATATTATAAAATTTATTGTGTAAAAAAATTCTTGTAACTAAGAAATTATTAAAAAAAAGACTATAAACAATTGTTAAAAAGAAAACACTCAAAAGATCAATGAAAGAGTCTTTCCTAAAAGAGTTTGGGAAACACAAAGTCAAAAATAAAAATCGAAAAGTTATAATTTCTTTTGTTTTTTACAATAAAAAGGGAGATGGGGGGCTAAACAGTCATTTTCGGAAAGAGACGGACAGGACTAATAAGTGGCAACGCAACGTCACACGGGGGTAGAGAGGGGCAAGTCTGTCACGTGCTATAAGAGAGCGACACGTGTCCAATCATAGAACCGACAACGACAAGCTCGTAGATATATCCGCATTAAAGAAAATTAATCCTGCAATCAGCGCAATTAAAGAAAAAACAACAACAGACTAGGAATCACAATATTTATATGATATCCATCCGGAGATAGATACACACTCCTAGTGTTCATACCCTATAAATATTATACTTATATTTAGATAAGTATATTATCTGGTTTGACCTTTTATCTTGACTACTTTATAATATGTATTAGACATCAATTAGATTAGGAGATCCCGTATCTATATTGTTTCTCACTCTGCCTGAACGAAGTCTATAACATCTGACCTGTATCATTACAAAATTTACAATGAACGCATAGATTGGAAAGTCAAGGCCAGTTAGGTCTAACTAGTTGCAATGTGCTGAGAGAGAGATAAGAGGTTTTAGTAGTGGCTTAGTTACCTCATTGGATGGTCCTCTTCAGCACAAAATATTTGAGATCTAGGGGTCCGGTTTTTGGAAGGTATTCTTTTCACAGTTAATGGTTATTAGAATGTATCTTGTAAGGCGGTGCAATATACGGTAGTCTGTATGTCCGTTAGGTGAATAGTCGAATTCTTCTCTGACCGCCTACATTTTGTTAGATTTTTTGTGAGTATATGGTTTGTAGTTAGTTATTGTAGAAGGATTTTCAAAGGAGGTAGGAGTTATCTTAACAAGTATTTACTCTGAACAACAGGATTCAGGTTATAAAATACAATGAATTATGATTAATAAGATTTTTGTGCAGAGGGCAAACCCTGGTAACTTTATCATTAAGCCTCTCTAAACCAATCAGTGGGACCACTCGGTGTTAACAACAAAAGAAATAAACACAAGAACTGATCAAATGCTTCATTAATCGTATTTTTTTTGTGTAATTACTTAGAGATGGCAGCCTCAAGAAAAGCGAAGTTACGTTATTAACGGTATCAAAACGGACGAATGAGAAGGTTCGTGGTCTTGATGATAATTGTTAGATAAAAGAATTTCGATCTTGTCTGTGGGTGTAGAAAACGAGAGTGTGTGAGGTATTTACTACCTCGGTGCATTTGGGTTACATTTTAGCCCCTCCCTAGAGCCATAGAGAGATTCCTCTTGAATCTTTTTTCTCAACTTCAAATGGCATAATGTTAGAGCCATTTTATTGAAGGAGTTTTTATTCTTGTGTAGTTATATTACTAAATTACAACCCATCCTATTTTATTTCCTCGAAGAATCTTTTCACATCTCTATTATCTTGAGTGCATACTTGTGTGGTTTATGCGTGATTTTTATGGGTACTGTTTTCATTTCATTTAAAGTTTTCGATAACCTACTAATAAAACTGAGAGAGTCAGATCAATGTTATGATTTATATTAATTGTGTTATTACAAAATTAAAAATTAATGAATTCAATATTTTCAAATTTTTATCACTTCAATTCCTTACAACTTAAACTTTTGAACAATTAGCTAATTTAATATTCTAATTTTCTTAAATCGTACTCACAGCTTTTGTTTTCTATTTCTCACATTGACATGCCTCGACCTAAATGATGTTTTGTTTAGTAGACATCGTCAGAATATTAGGATTATTGCATTCAAAAGTTAACAACAATATTAGGACATAATTAATATTATTCATATATCAAAATATTGTGATCTATAACTTCCACAACATCACCATTATAATGATTTATATTATTAGATAAGGAGAAATGAATTTAATTCGCAACAACATTATTAAATATATTATTTTACAACTCGCATCACCAAATTTAATAGATGATTTACTTGGAATATATATGAAAATATATAATTCCACTCAAATTAGTTTTTATGGTCGCGACAGGTGAATAATTAAGCATAATATGGGTTTGTGATGGAGTCAAAGATTTTTGTGTGCCAGAGCCTCAGTTGCAATTAAATTTATGCAGAGGGTACGATATTGTTGATCTAAACCTACTAGATCTCATCCTTCTTATTAATAAAAACGAGAGAAATCATATTGGATTAACAGTTATTTTGGACATTGAAGCTCCTAATATTTTATAACTTTTAACCTGAATGTTTTTTTGTTGAATTTTTATTAATTTTATTTCTACATATAAGAAGGAATAACGTCAAACAACCTATCGGAACTTAGAATCCATGTCTATTTCCAATATATTTAATAAGAGCCTCAGGCATCTTATTATAACCATTTAATGTTCAATATGGTTAATAATCTTCTATTAAATAGATCATATTATCTATAAAATTCGACATAGAGGATTTTGCATGTTTGGCATTTCTAAATATATCAGAATAACTCGCTCGAAGGGGTAGTAATATCTGAGCGTAAATTGTTTATATTTGAATAAAAATTGGTCAGAAAAAGACGTTTTTGAACAGTTGAAAATATTGGGAATCATATTGTGAGTCAATATTTATTTTATTGATATTATGCAATTTGTATTAATAACAGACTCATATACTTGATACGAGACTAATATTATCAAAAGATAGGCATTTGTAAGTCATTACTTTTGTTTATTTTATTTCAAATCACTTTGTTATGTATTTATTTAGAGAGACTTCAAATATTGTTGCTTCAGGCTCACCTTAATTCAATTACTTACTTTAGATCAATGAATTACATGATATTTTTTTTGCTCCGAATAACTTTGATGGAGAGATGTTGTTACCTTTCGTTCTTGCACACTTATCTCATAAACGTATGGTGTTATTTACTATATAACACATGAATTTTGTCATTTTAAAAAAAAAGAAGTTTCAGACGGACAAACAATGTGTAAAAACAAACGTTTTGAAAGTTCAAGAACGAAAAACAAACTTTTCAAAGTTTAGAGAACAAAAAGGAAACTCATTATAGTGGGATGATCAATAGTTTAAAATCGAGAAAATCGGTTAAGATAGTTGTGTTAGTATATAAACTCAGCATTTTATAGAGAACTTGAGTAAGAGACGTTATTTCTCTCGAACACAACCTTCCATTATATTAGACATTTTATCTTTTACATGTGAAGAGTAGTCTCCACCAGCAGATTCATATTCTATATTTCACTAGTCACTAACACTCTCATATCACATCTCTCATAAATTTTATTACCTATTGTATAATTTATCTGATTATTATTTTTATAAACTCACATTTATTTTTTAACTTTTCTTTTTTTCTCAAAATACTTATACTCATTTCCTTTTTTTATCAATCTCGTATGTTGGTTATCTCCACTAGAACTCTACTAATGTTTGTACCACACAACACAAAATCAACAAACCCACAAACCGCTACACCTTCACAATACCCACATGTCTAGCCAGATACAGGATCACAGCAAAATCCACCTATCGCACACCATCATATTATACAAACGAAAGAAGACAAAACCACTAGAACACCAACAAGAAAAAAACACAAATAAAAAACAAAACAAAAGACGTAATCAGAACTCTATAACTACGACCCCATACACCAATATCCTCGCAAACTCCTAAACCAAGTATTTATCCCTTTGTTCTTTACTGAGAAGTCATAACAAATACTCATCATCCTACCGATACAAGAAGCCACCAGCTCACACCGACAACCCCTTGCGCCGATGACCTTGATCTCATGAGCCCAGCAACAATCGCAAGTCACCCACCCCACAAACACCTCAAGATCGGCAACCCACAACCCCAAACCGCCACCGGCAAGTCACCCACGCCACAAACACCTCAAGATCGGCAACCCCACAACCCTAAACCGCCACCGGTCTCCATCTTCACTAGTCCCACGAGAAAATGGGAGCACAGAGAAAGGAAAAAAAAGGGAAGAGAGAGAGAAATCATGAAAATGAAAAAAAGAAAACTTAAAAAGGGTCGGTTTTTGTTCAATTTTTTAATCGATGAATAGTATACAGTAGCTTTTCATTTGTGAAAAGCTACTATAGCATTTTGGCAATTTGAAGAGCAAAATGAAGAGCTGTTAGAGTATCATTTTTTCATTTTGCTCTCAATGTGGAGATAGAGTGCCGGATACACCACTGCTGGAGATGCTCTAAGGGCTTTAAAACTCTCTAGAGAAAATTCCTACATGCTTGGTAATTTTGTTTAAAAGCTTTAAAGAAGGTCTTAAAGTTAAAAACTTTAACCTAAAACTAAAACCTTGAGCTTTGTCGTATGAGAGATGTAAGGAAAGTAAAAGAGAGGAGAAGAGAAAATGGTCGGAATATATTAAATATTAGTCAATTTCAACACCTTTCCTCTATTCTCCTCTCCTCCCCCTCTATCTCCTTCGTCCCAAACATACCCTTAACGTTAAAACATTTTAATGCATTGTTCTAACTTTTAATAGAAATAGTGAGTCAACGTAAATTCTCATATTTATTTTTCAAAATAATAATCAATTCCCAATCATTCATTTTGAGAGATAGAGCTAATAATAATAACATTGGTATAGTTGTATTAATTGGGTTGAAGTACAAAAATACAAATCCTTCTATTATGTCCTTATTATCAAGTTGGTTACCAAGGGTAACAATTTCAAAGGCCTTTATCAATGTGGTTTGTTAAATGCTCTAAACACTAAATCTCTTTTTATTTTGAAGTGGTTTATAGCAAAAGCTCTACATTGGGATCAAGCACAAGAGTAACCAATCCACTTGTAGTTTAAAAAGTTACACCTTAACTACATGTGGTTTTAACTCTTTAATTAAAATTACACTAAGCTCAAGAAAAAATTGCATCTTTAAATCACGATTTTTAAAAAAGTGGATTAAAAACCCAAACTAATAACGGATTTTTATTATTCAAATGGGTCTGAAAAATATTTTAATATGTGTGTGTGCTCGAGCGCGCGCATGTTTATGTGTCAATTATAAATTTGGTTAAAAATATTGTTTTCGTCCCTAAAGTTTACGTAAATTTTTTTTTTTTTTCGCCTATAAGCTTTAAAAAAATATTTTAGGGGTAAAATAAGGACGAATAATGAACTTTTTCAATAGTTTAAAGATGAAAAATATATTTTTTAAGTTTTAGGACATAAAGTGTAACATTTTCAATAGTTAAAAAGAAAAAGGGTTTAATTATGTTCACTTGTACTTTCTTGGCACTTCATTCCTGGTTTTGGTTGGCCACTTCTCCGTCCTCACCCCATGTCTCGCCCTACTTGGGACCCGTCTTTTGGCGGGCCCCTGGACCCATTTGGTTTGACCCGACTCCACCCAGATTCCCCAGTTTTTCTTTTTTTTTTCCTTTCCTTGATTTTCATTGCAACCTAGCGGGGCACTTGTGTTTATAAAATTCTACGGATTACTTCTCAACTGCAATTGTAGATACTATCCAAATTGATTAGTGTTGAAACCTATTCTTTATAGTAAACGTGGCCTTTCTACATCCACGGGCCACAAATAGCTGGTTTGTTAGGCAGGCATTACTGATAAATAAAGCGTCACCCGTAATCTCTCTTTGACACTTCTTTTTCATCATAGATAATGACATGTTCTAGACAAGCTTTGTCCACTTAATAAAATCCCCACCCCCATCAATTAGAGAGGGAACCCGTGAACTCAATTAAATAACTTCAACTTAATAAGTGACCTACCTAACGAGAGGTCTTGTTATTATCCAAACGACTTTAGATAATATCTTTACTAATATAATATTTTAATATGAGTGAAGTTATCGACACAATATTTTTTCTTTTTTAGTTATTGACATGATCCGATATAATAAATTATAATTGAAATAACTTCATTTTATTTGATTCAATCAGTTTCATCATTTTTATTATGTATCAATCATAATAAAATATGTCAATAATTATGAAAAATATTGTGTTTTTAGACTCATTAATTTTGACACGTGTATGATAGAGATGCAAATGTTAAAAGAATAAAGATATTATTATTACTATGCTCTAAAGGAATTAGATTGTGACATTAAAGTTGTATTCCTATGATAAAACTTAGGGAGAAAATATCTTATCAATGAAAAGATAGATAGCACTAAAACTGGATTTTCATAAAGTAGGGGTATCATAGGAAAGTAGCATTCATAGAGCAACTATTTAGGGATCTTCTATATCTGCCGTTTGATTTGTTAAAGTCAATAAAGTTCACTCCTGCACCAACAATTATCGTGCAAGTGCTACCATAGAATTATTAGAACTTAAGTTTTTTAATGTTCAGCTCCTTATCTGCGTTTTGTTCCTAGATTTTCTTATTCTATTGACGATACTTGATTCATGGCTACGTAGCCTTCTTTCTTGAAATGGATGCTTAGGTCTTTGGAGGTTTAGTGCCTCGGAAAGTATAGACAATCCCAAGTCACATGAAGTATACTTCACTATCAAAATCATCCAATGTATCTTTCAGTTAGTCTTTTGTTGTGGGTATGTGTGTCTTTGTAACGTTTCTCAAATTAATATTTAAATCATGCTCCATACTTTGTCATACTTTATGAATTAAGAATTAAAAATCATAAAAGAACAAGAATTTGCTAAAACTTCATATATAGGGACTTTTCTTTTGATGGTGCCACCTACCTAGATGGACCCTTATTTATAATTGAGGGTGAGAAAAATAATAGACAAATAAAAAAGTCGGCAAACTTGGTAGCCAAGAGATAATCCAAGAGAAATTAGATGACTCTGGATAGGTTGAATTTGCTAAAGCAGTCACTTACATGATGGTGAATGCACCCAATCCTGTGGCACATTGCCTTGATGGCTCAATCTAGAGGCAATGAAAGTTTTTTGTATCACATACTCAACAAAAACAATGAGTCAGTTCCCAGTATGCATGGTTGGCCCATGAGTCAACTTGTCGAGTCTTGAAGCAATGATAGAGCGAGACATGGGGTCTGGGTTGTTCTTATAAGATTGTTTGTGGTCTTGTTCAATCATGAGATTCCCATTTTCATATTGGGGGTGTGGTATCCTACATGTACTCATAGACTACTTTTTCAAAGCCCATTTACATCATTTGGGAAAGTCCCACTGTGCTAAGATTTTAAACCAAAGTGTTACTTGCACTGTTTGTATATTATAATAAGTGCACGGAAATAGCCAAAAGTCTTGTTACTTAACTGAGATTTCGTCTAGGGTTCAAATTCCCCTCTTCTAATTATCAAATTATAAAATAAAATAAAAAATTACACAAAAATAGTCATTAGTCTCATACACTTATTCTGTAGTCTTTTATTTCCATTTTTATTTTAATATCATTCTTTCTCTAATCAAGAATGAATATAGAGGGAAGACGAAGAAGCAGCATCAATTGGACTCCATCGGGCAACCCAATAGGCCCAAAAGTCATAAAAATTACAATGGGAATGTTTGGATGCAGATGAAACTGGACTTTACTGGGCAACCCATTAGGCCCATATGCCTAAAAAGAAATTGCCTGAACAATTTGCAAAACTTTATGTCCTTTTGCACTCTTTAATCAACAACGCAAGAAAATGTTATTTTCTTTAAACAGATGTTATTTTGCTTATTATATATGCGAAAACTAAAATGGAAGTTGTTGATGTTAATAACCCCGTGTAGGAAGTGGAAAAAAAAAAAAAAACAATTACAAATTGCTACGTCCAATTTAGTAGTGATAATTCCTAAATTTATATGTGCTACTAAATTTCCCTGAGAAATTTATCTCAAAAAATAAAAATATTCCTAGAGACATGGGCCCGATTGGGTTTCTGACTTTTTTCAAA
Source organism: Fagus sylvatica (assembly GCA_907173295.1). Taxonomy (NCBI): domain Eukaryota; kingdom Viridiplantae; phylum Streptophyta; class Magnoliopsida; order Fagales; family Fagaceae; genus Fagus; species Fagus sylvatica. Next base: position 50,971,051 of record OU015762.1, on the reverse strand, counting down.
GCATTTATAATACAGGCTTTGGCTACTACCTAGTAGCTTAGTTTATGGGCTAAATGGTCTTGCTTGGTTTTCCAGATCAAATTGCTCCTGGCATTGCCTTACAATGTATTTGAAAGTACATGAAGAAAAGAAATAAAAATGGGAAAAATGATTTAAGATGGATTAGAAAAAGTTAGATTCCAATATGTTTGGGATTTTATTAAAAAAAGAAAAGAAAAAAGAAATCCATAATTTGACAATCATACTATTTTATTAGATTCTTCTAAAAAGAGGGATCAAAATAAGATTTCATGTCCTTTAATGAGGTGAATGAAAATTTCTCCCACTTGGGCCCCCTTTTTTTTTCATTTAAAAACATGTTCCAAATCCCACCATTTTGTTGCCTTTTCCATTTCTCCCAAGTTCTTGGACCGCAAATCAGGATACTTCAGAGAAATGTGGGCCGAGTTTCATTCGATCTTGTTAATGTAATTGGACATCCTATCAGTTGGAAATGGTATCTGCCATGGGAATTGGGCCAATGGGCCTTTAGTACAATGGTACTTAGATCAACAGTGGGATTGATTTATGTTTTTGCAAGAAAAGAGTTCCGTTTTTTTTTTTTTTTTTTTCTTGGGTGAGTGAGTTCCGTTTACATCAGAGTCTCAGGAGACTCTTCATTTTTATCTCCATATGTGGAGATTTCAGCCACTTTCTATTTATTTTTTCAAATACATTCTCTAACAGACTCTTTATTCTTTCTCTACTTTATTTAAATATACTTTATTTATTCTTTTATCCCATTTAAATATTATATTTTTTATTCATTCTTTATCATTTCTTTATTCTTTCTTTTTCAATATTTAAAGATCCCAACGGTCATATTTTTCAACGGTCATATTCTTTTAATATAAATAGGACTATTTCATATCTCTAATTTCCATTTATCTCAAATCAAAATTTCTTTTTCATTAATCTCAAACTCAGTTTACTCACTCACTATCAAACCCAATTTTCTCTTTCATTATCAAACCCAAATTTCTTTTTCATATACTATGGCTCGTGATTATCAAATGAAAGAAATGAAAATGGCTCTTCTTGAGTCCGACTTTGATGATGAAATTGAGATAATTTCAATTTTTGCAATGGAAGAAGAACGATTGAAAAGAGAGCGAGAATCAACATCACGTCGTGATTCAATTCTAGGTCGCAAGGTCATCAAGCGCGATTATTTGCAGGGCCAAGAAAGGCTTTTTCGTTATTATTTTACAGAACCACCGATTTTTCCTCCTCATTTATTCCGAAGGAGGTTTCGGATGAGTCGTCCACCTTTTTTTTGTCTTCAATTTGCACTAGAAGCGCATGATCCATATTTCATCCAAAAAAGAAATGCTGCTGGAATGCTTGGTTTGTCTTCCCTTCAAAAGATGATTGCCGCACTAAGGATTCTCGCTTATGGAGTAGTAGCTGATTCTACTGACGAGTATATGAGAATTGGAGAAAGCACTGCAGTAGAAAGTCTAAAAAAATTTGTTAAAGCGGTGGTTAATAGTTTTTCTGAAGAGTACTGAGGTCACCAAATAGCAATGACATTGCTAGGTTAGTAACGGTTAACGAAAAATGTGGATTTCCAGGAATGTTGGAGAGCATTGATTGCATGCATTGGAAATGGAAAAATTACCCAATAGCATGGAAATGTCAGTATACTGGTCATTCTCGTGAACCAACACTTATTTTGGAAGCAGTAGCTTCATATGATCGTTGGATATGACATGCATTTTTTGGCCTACCTGGGTCTCATAATGACATCAATGTACTAGAGCATTCATCTATATTTACGGAGCTTGCTAAAGGGCGTGCTCCTCCAGTGAATTACTCAATCAATGGTCATGATTATACAATGAGATATTATCTTGCTGATGGTATATATTCACAATGGTCAACTTTTGTAAAAACAATCTTAGCTCCACTAGAAGCAAAGAAAAAACACTTTGCTAGAGTTCAAGAGGCATGTAGGAAGGATGTGGAATGTGCATTTGGAATACTTCAAGCAAGATTTTCAATTGTGCGTGGGCCTGTGCGCTTTTGGAATGAAGCAACTCTCAATGATATTATGAAAGCATGTATAATATTACATAACATGATTATTGAAGATGAGCGTGATCCTAATGGAGTACAACAAGGTGACGATTACGAACAAGTGCCTGAAAGCATCCCTACAACTGTGTCACGAGAGCATACAACTGAAGTTCAGAATTTCATTCAATCCCATATTCACATTAGAGATAGAGAAACTCATTCTCAACTCCAAAATGATCTCATGGAGCACTTGTGGCAACTACATGGCCAATCATATGATTATCTAATTTTAATTTTCATGCTTGCATTATTTATTTATGTTACTCTTTATTGTAATTTAAAGTTTATCAAATCTATATTAGTCTTATGAAAGTTCTTTAAAATTTCATTATCAAATAAAAATTATATTAACACATATAACTTGCAAAGCCAATGCTATATACTTTACCACATTAACGTTCAAAGTAATAAATTGAGTTATCAACCATAATAGCAAAGGACATTCAATGATAATAGCAACAAAAGTTCAAAGTATTCTCTTAATTCATACAACACAAGAGCATTGATGAATATAATACAAAAATAATATAATACTATTTACTCATTACCAATTCTTCTCTTTGCAAGGATTTCCAATTGGCGTTGACAAAAATATTCTTATTACACTAGTGGCAATGTATCTACATCTATTGTCATAATTTCATTCTCCTCTTTCAATGTTTTCCTATCTTCTTTCATTCTTTGCCTTTCCTCTTTCATTTTTGCCAATTGAATTTTTTCTTCCTTAATACAAAGACGCTTATTCTCTAGCTCCATGAATTCAACACGACCCCTCTCAAGAAATTCCATTCTCAATACATTGATTTTTTTTTTTCTTCCACCATAGCATTCAACATCACTTCCATATTTGAACTAGTACCTTTGTTGCTCTTTTGTTTGTTCAATCGAGCTTTTTTGGCCTTCCTACCTAGTGGTCTCTCTAAGTCTATGGTGAAAGCATTTGCGACATTTTCATCTTCTAGATTTATCAAGTCTAGAGAAGATGTTGTCTCCATTCTCCTTCTTCTTAGTGTTTCATTTTGATGACTATTCAACCATTTTGATGCGTGCTTCAATACATTTCAACAGTGTTCAAACACAAATTTTTGCTTTTTGGGATGTAGTTTTTTATACATTTGTTTTCCCTTATCAATCTAAAAAATTAACAAATAAAAACAATTAATATTTTCAATAGTTAAAAAAAAAAATTGATGCATTAACACAACTTTCAATATAATAAGATGTACCTTGTTTTCCTCAGTTATACCACTTTGATGCAATGATTCAATCTATGCTAAACACCTAGAATATTTATTGGTGCAAAGTTGAATGGTTGACTACCGTTGCATTAGAGAACCTTTAATACGCTTAGTTTCGGAAGTCGTATAAGCATGATAATATTCATGAATTCTCGTCCATAATTGATCATATTTTTGCTCATTGCTTTGCACCGGATCCTGGCCAATAGCGAGCCACGAAGATACAAGAGCCAAGTCTTCTTTTATAGTAAAATTGGCAAGACGTGGTTCAGACTTTCTAGTGGATTCAACTTGGGATGGAGACCTCTCCGGTAACTCTCTTCAGGGTGGACACATTTGGGTTCTATGAATATATGGATTACTATTATAATCGCTTATATTTGGGGTTTCCATCATATATTCGTTATATGTATCTTCTAAAAGATTAACGAAATTGAAGGTTTCATTTTGAGAATCCATCCCTAAGGAAAAATACAATACAATATGTCCATTAAATCAAGTTTGGATCAGAATAAATAGCAGCTATATTAGGTATCAATCACACATGAAAACAATATAACATGTCCACTCAAACTACTGGCTGGAAACAATCTCAGCTCCACTAACACAACTTTGAACAGAATTGAGCAAATAGCAAAAGATGAGCAAGCACAATAGCAAAAGAATCGTCTCCAACTCTAAGACAACACTCAAAATCACTATCAGTAATTCAGTAACCACACAATAATTTCCAAACAAAAATTGTATTGAATTTTAACTATTGTGTCGAATTCAGTAACCCACAATGCACGCTGCTCAAATCCAAACCACAACAAACTCTGTATTTTCCAACAAAAACCACCCTCACTGAACCCACCCAGCCTCATTATCACTATAGTTTCATCAGCAAAACTTAGCCACCAATGTGTTCTACCCAAACAGAAAACCCACAACAAATAGTCAAGCAATCATCAATAAACTACATCTCAGCAACTAAGCAAAACATTAGACCTACCAAGTCACGACAGCTCAGACAAACACAGCAAAAAGAGTGAGAAAAGTACTTGAGATCGAGCCAAAATCACCCTGTGTCGAGAACGGAAGAACCACGGCTCCACCACCCCAGGCTGAGATCGGTAGCGCAAAAACCCAAGCCAAGACCAAGATCGGCGCAAACAGCCAACCCAGGCCGAGATCGGCTTAAAAACCCCTTGGAGAAACCCATGTCAGGCCAGGCCAAGTTGAGACCACCACGCCAAGCCTAGACCGAGATCAAAACATCCAGCCCAGACCGAAAACGGCAACCCACAAACCAAACGAGATCGGTACCGGTTGGGTTTGATGAAATCGCCAAGAAATGGGTTGTGGATATGGGTTTTTTTTAGAGGGAGGCGGAAATGGAGACGGGATGGCTGAATCTTCAACGGAGGAGAGGGGAGAGCGAGCTGGAGAAAATGGAGAATAGAGAAAGGAAAAAAAAGGAAGAGAGAGAAATAAATCGTGAAAATGAAAATAAATAAATAATGAAAAAAAAAAAAAAAAAAAAAAAAAAGAAGAATGGCCGGTTTTGGTCAATTTTTTAATTGATGAAGAGTGTACAGTAGCTTTTTATTTGTGAAAAGCTACTGTAGCATTTTGGCAATTTGAAGAGCAAAATGAAGAGCTGTTGGAGCATCATTTCTTCATTTTGGCTCTCCACATGTGGAGATAGAGAGCCGAATACATCACTGCTGGAGATGCTCTCTATATATATATATCACTAATGCTGTCTTTTCAAATTTATGCTCACAAAAATTTACAATGTCAATTCCACCTTTAATTTTGAAAAATCAAGCATAAATATGATGTTGTGATTTGATAAAAAGTGGTAAATGAAATAAATATTTGTCAAATAGAAGATTTTTTTAGCATATTAGGTTTTTCAAGAGTTCTATAGTAATTTAATTATGGAGTTCCTAAAATCCTATCCATATTGTGTTGATGACGTGGTAAAATTTAATGCCTTCATTTTATAATGAATGGATAGAATTTTAGATACTTTATGTTAGAATTATATCTTATAAACCCTAAAAGATTTTAATTGGAATGTAGCATATATGGCCTAGAATAAAAGGAAACAAAGGAACAAGGCATAGAATAATAGGTAGATAGGCTTAAGAGAACAATTTCAAATCAAAATGACATATTCTTCATGTCCTCAACACTCCAAGAATCACAATCAAGAGAAAGCCCCCAAAGAACAATCCGTTTGTTGGTGAGTTTTAACCATTCAATAATTTCCATTAATGTATGGTTGGAAATACAAGGAAAAAAAAAAAAAAACGATTAGTGGATAAGGCAAGGAACGATGAGAACTTTGCTGTTTCCCTCATCCTACCTATGTCACTTATTTACCAATGTATCCAAGCTAAGTTTGGAAAATTTGGCAGAAATTTTTAGTTTGGATGAATGTAAAAGTGAAAGAAAGTTCCCACTTCCCAGTGTGACTGTGACCTAAGTTTAGGTGCAAATTGAGAGGTCGCTTAGATGAGAGGATGCTGCCATGTCATTGTGTAGTTTTGGTGGGAAAATATTAGACAGCTTCAAGAATCAGGAGCTCAATTTAGTATGCATGTTGATGTATTAGTGCATTGTAAGCTTTTAGTGGAGGTGTCCTAGTTAGCTAATAGCCTAATATGGTTGTTAAATCGTATATGAATGTATTTTGGGTAGCTATAAGACTTTGTTTTCTGGTTGTGGAATAAAAAAGTTTAAATGAATATTTTTTTTAATTAAAAAGAAGGAAATTGCAGGAAAAAAAAAAGCAGAAAAAGAATATTGTTAAGTTCCATGCACATTGAAGGTTCAAAATTTTGAATTTGGGTTGCCATTTCCATTTAGCAGAGGGCGGAAGCACTTCCACACACAAAGGTTTAAGAACAACCTTCTATGAGCCTTTTCATCTATAGAGAGAAACCTGAAAATATGATTTGTTCTTGCTTGAGAGAAAAGAGTAATATGTGTAGGAGAGAAATTAACCATAGTCAAATAGGTCTATTTGTATCTATTCGAGTTGAGGAGAAGCTGAAGAGAAAAATTGTACGGGGATGTGTTTTGTAATCCACTGAGTTGATCAAAATATTAAAACAATTTATTAGCTTTCAAAGAAAGCTAACCACCAAATTGAACAAAAACCCAACGATCACAAACGGCTATCAAAACCAAAGAATATATGACATGTCTAACAACAAAGGTTTGGAAGACGAGGAAAGAAATGGGCTAAAGTAAAATTGAACCGAATTCACGCGTGCGATGCGAGATGCGTTGGGATGGAAATCATGGAATAGGGCACGCGTGTGATATATATAAGGTTCAAACTCCAAACCCAAGCTAGGCCATATATCTAAAAATATCAATGCAGTATATAAACTTAAATAGGAGCACACTCCTAATTATCAAAGTGGGACTCAAACAAAAATCCAAGTGTTTGGATCACACACCAACAAAACGACGATTAGTTTAATAGATATAAGTATATAAGAACTAATAACTTAAAAGCATTAACACTTGATTAATTGATTTGAAAGTATTAAGTGTATTGTACTCTGGAAATACGAATATGCATATGAGTCGATAAAAATGCATTTTCATAATATTAATCCATATGTTGTTTGATCTTTCTTTGGTTTGAAACTTTGAATACTAATTTTTGTTTCTACAAAAAAAAAGGGGAGGGGAGATAATTGTTAATTTTATGGATAAAATTCAGATTACTTATTTTAAGTTTAGGTTGAAGTGTCATTTTCATTATTAAAATTTATTTATTTATTGTCATTTAGTCCTTAAAAATTTGATTTTTTTTTTTCATTATTGTTTATAAACTACTGTAAAGTCAAGCAAAACAATGTCGCATCACATATTGGTAATTACTGAACTTAATGGCAGTTTTATAAATGTCGTTAGAGAAAATGACCAAGTTGATAGAAATTTAAAAATTTAAGAACTAAAATATCAAAAATGAAAATTGACTCAATTTAAAAGGTATTATTTGGATTTTAGTCGAACTTTGGACGTTTGATTCATTTGATGTTAAATTACGACGTAATGTTAGATTTTTTATTTTATTTTTATATATATAATAATATAATCAGATCACATCAATTTACGGTAATGTGAACTATTTTATAATCTTACATTAGGTATAATAAACGAACCAAATACTATAATGTTACATATTAGGCTACTGTTGTAATCTTGGATGCATCACGGCAAACCAATTATGCCCTTGTGAAACTAAGGTTGCAAGTTGCCCTAGGCAGCATCAAAAGAACCTGGGCCTAACCCACTCCAAGTAGGCCATTTGCTGGGCCTACTTCCTAACCACTCAGTGCCCATAGAACTGATCCGCTTGTGTGAGTCGTTGGACGTCACTATATGTACCTTTTACACCATTTTCTTTCTAGTCAAATGACAATATAGATTGTGCTACCATTAGCTTTTTCCTTCTTTGATATTCCCTTCTTTTATTTTGGTATCCATGGCCTTTCTTTACCCAATTCAATATTTTATCATATTTATATATATATATATATTGGTTAGTTACGCAAAATCCAGACAAACAATAATATTTACTCAATTAAAAATCAACTACTAAAATTATACTTATATAATAATATTGAATTAGATGCACATGTTTTATATTCAAATCTATTTGATTGAGGTTAGGACACTTTCAAGATGAGACAGTCTGTTACGGTGCTACTTGAAGTCAATCTACATGTTAGATTGTATTAGGATTGCTATGTTAGGAATTAATATTTGATTAGGATTTATCATTGTTAGGAGTTAGAAGTTAAGTAGGACTTGTTATTAGGAGTTGATGTGTTTGATTAGGATTGTAATTGCTTGGCTATTTAAAGCCCACCTCTAATGAGAATAAAATCAATCAGAATATTTATCAGTAAAATCAAGCATTGCTTCACATCCTGATTTTCTGTTGATATGTGTTTGTTTGTAAACCTAACACATCAAGACAAACAATCTCGTTGCAAATCTTTTCATCTAGAATTTAAGATTAAAAATTTGGGCAAGGATCCTTACTACTAAGTGGCCTATCATATATAGTATCCTGTAATCAAGTTAATGCAATTTTGAGCTTGTGATTTAGCTAGTTTTAAGTCACACAAGAATTTGTTTTGAGCTGTTAATGATTCAAATCCAATAAAATATTACTCTTTTTCTTAACGTAATCAATCCCTTTCAAAGTTTATTGAATGCCTTTGTGATTTTAGTGAGGAGACATGATCGATAGCCATGTGGATTCCAATCTTTTAAATAATAGGATTAAGAAATAAAAAGAAAAAAAGATAGCATCAATATTTAATTTTATGATTTATTAATTAATAAGTTACACATATATCCAACTATGTCATTCATTACTTTTATAAGATCATTTAAGTTAGAGTTCATTGATCAGTTATAATAAACTTACTTTAATGTACTTGTTGCTTGTATATGCATGGCATCAATGTACCTAACTCTGTTTATTTTTTAAATCACTTTGAAAGGATTCTAATGAGACTAATAATGGAATGAAAATAATTGTTTTTGGAGGCCTCTAAGAGTGGGACTGATGCAAGCTTGACAGAACCAATATAAACCAAGTTATAGTGCTTGGCGGCTTCCATTAATTATTATATATACTCCTTTACTTATAATCTAAGCACCAAAAAAATTAATATAGCTTATCGAAAATGTCATTGTCATGTTCAAATGTTCCTCTAACTACATATCTTACTAATCTTAGGGTAAACCCTCTTTACTTGTTTCATTCGCAAAGTAATTCTAAAAAGCAAATCAAAGCAATGCGTATTGAGAAAAATCATCAAAATTATTTTAAGTAGATATGGTGCAAGTACAAAAGTACGTCCTCTTGAATGTAAATCTAATCAAAAGTCTGATGGTTGTCTTAATCAAACGGTAGTGTAAGGCAAAAAGAAAATCAATAAGATTAGTAGTAAAGCGAATTAATTAATTAGAAAAATGGAATTAAGCTAAGTGGCCTTAGAATAAAACCCATTAAAGATGTTTACCTTAAATCTAGGGCTCTATCATACGGGAATGGCTTGGGTCCAATGCACAGGAGCACTAGACCCGTTGAGATGCTGTCATGTGTTCAGTTTTGTACATGTAGCAGCATCTCAATGGGTTCAGTGCTTCTATGCACTGGACCCAAGCCTTTCCCCTATCATACCATTTTTGAAGATTAAAATGGTAGACTTTAGATTGTAAATAAAAAAGAAACTATGACAAAAACAATTTCTAGTGGTGAGTCTGGTGACCATTGATTTAGAGGATTTAATCAAAATCTTATGTATCTTATTATGTCCCCTCCAAAACTGTGATCCCCACAATTTGTGAAGGTTTAATTAGTATGTGCCACACAAATTTTATCCTAGAATAATTTCTTACGCTAACATGATTGAAACGTTCGACGTGTTTTGCTTTTAAGCCACTGCATTTTCAATTAAAGTGTCGACCAGGAATAAGGCTTTTTAGCTTGATAACACGTAGCCATTTCATTTTATCTTAAAGCACCACACTGCCTATTTTAATTTAACACAAATTTTCAGCATCGGACGTTTGTTGCAACGTAAAACAAAATCAAACGGAAAATTTTTTCTTACGTAAAATCCTAACATTTAGGACGGTTTACGGAAATTTTCCGTAAACCATTTTCCTAAACTCACAACGCGTTCTCGCTCTCTCATTCTCGCTCTTTCTCTGCTCTTTTGCTCTCTCTCTCTCTTTGCTGCCCCAGATCTGGACCCGCGAGGGGGTTGACGAGGTCGGTCCTGCATTTACGACGGACGACATCACGGACGGCGGACGACATCGTGGCTTTGGATGGCGGTGGGGCCGAGAGAACTGCGAACGAGCTCGAATCTTTGTCGACCAGGAATAAGACGAGCTTTTTAGCTTGATGTAACATTGTTGCCGTACGGCCATTTCATTTTCATCTTAAACGTCGCACCAAACACGTAAAATATTTTCACATTTTCCAAAATGCAAACAAACCTGGAAAAACAATTTTCTACATTTGCATTTACAAACATTTTACGGTGGAGAATATTTTACGTCGAAACAAACGGAGCCTAAGAGGGCCCGTAACAAAATTAGTAACTATTAGTCTGGCTAATACAATATATAAAGCAATCAGTACGGAAAATCTATGGATTCAAACGGAAATCTGATATTACAATTTGTAAACTTTTTGTAAAGTAAACCCGTACCAAATTGGGATTTATATATGTTCATGCTTATAAGAATTATGAGAAAGAAATATTTGACTTGAGAAATCTTTTATTTTTATTTTTTTATAATTTAAGACAACAATGAAGAGAGAGAATTTGAACCATAGCTCTTCTCATAAGGGAGAGCAGATACTGTTACCACAAAATTTTATTCACTTTGGAGTCAAACATATCAAACATATATATATATATATATATGTATAATTCAATAATTAGGAAAAATGAAATTTGAATCTTAGATATTTCATTTGGAGAATATAAAGATGTACCAACCAATTGAGCTATAGCTTACAAGACTTCTAGCCAAACATACGTTCTTCCAGTTGGGGAAATTATGTCTTTAAATTTTAGATCCTATTTTGTTTGTAGTTGTTTTACTCTTAGAGCATTCTCAATGGCTTGTGTAAAATTTAAGCCAAATTTTGGCTTAAAGAGTTACTTTTTCTATTTTGCCCAATCACTTTTCAAAACATCTTCCATCCGATTCTCTATTTCTAACTCTATTTTATTTAAATATTATTTCTTCATAAATTTTTTATTATTATTTTCTACTCAACTGAAACCAAACAAGCACCCAAAAAAAACCCACAGCAACTTCATCAACAGAGCCCAGCAACTTCAGCAAAAAAAAAACCAGTGAATTTACAAACTTTCACAGCAATATTACATAAAATCATAGCAAATTTACAAACTTTCACAATAATATTACAGAAAATTATCAAAACAGAAGGCAGCCATCACCATCACCATCACCGATCTGAAGAAGAAGAAGAAGAAGAAGCAGCAAAAGAAGTAGAAGAAGAAAAAGAAGAAAAGGAAGAAGAGAGGGAAGAGAGAGATGGCAGCCAGTGAAAGATTAAAGGAGAGAGAGAAAGGAAAGAGATGGGATGGGAAATAGTAAAATAATAAATGGCAAATAAACAATACCAAAGTAAAAATGCCTTGGTACTGTAACAAAAATCTATTTTGGCTAATGTATTGCTAATCTGTTGGGAGCCATTTTTGGGACTTATAAGCTATATTTGAGTTAAAATTGGGTTTTGGCAAATCCATTAGGAATGCTCTTACATGTATTTCGGGAGGATTACAAATATGTGTATCGTGCGTGAATTTTCTCGATTTTCATTTAAGATAGTTATATCATTTGGGGAAATAAAGTACTATGAATGGGAGGTTTTTCTGGGCCGACTTCAGATTCCCTTTAGATATGTATAAATTATAATAAGTTTACTTTACCTAAATAGTTGGGTAGGCCTAAACTTTTCTATTTTGATTTGCTAAATTTATTTCTTAATTAATCTTATCTATGCACAAAAACAATCTCAAGATTTTGAACCAAAAGTAAAATAAGGTGGAGATATCTTTTTATATCTGGAAAGCTATAAGAGAATATTTTACCAAAAAGATAGCTATAAGAGAATAATTCCAATGAAATATGCTTATAATCTCTCAAGGCTCTATCAATCAAAATCAAGAGAATTCCTAAAAGAGAACAAAAATTGGACCCCGTTTCTACGTGGGATTTCGGCCATTCAATGATTTCCATTCTTAAGAAGGTTTTTAGTCTAAAAAAGAAACCTTTTAACGTGTGTGTTTGGGATAAGAGTGTAAGAGACACATTTATAGAAGTTAAGCGTTGGCTTGCTTTGCTGTTTTCCTCCTAAAATGTCTTATCGTGCTGATTCATCCATATATACCTAGGCAAGTTGCAATGAAAATTTGGCAAAATTTCGAGCATGGCGAAAAAGAATCGAAAAGAAAATTTGGACTTAGACGTATGGGGAGGAAATTTTTCTTTCAATATTTGTAAAAGCTAAGAAGAGAGAGATTCAAATTAATACCCTTTGTTTCATAAGGCATGCCGCCAACTACTTGTGTTATACCTCCAAATGAGAATATATATTTTTTCCTATTGTATAAAGAAGAAGAAAAGAAAAGAAAAGATATGTAATACATTAAAGCATCACCTATGCTTTTATCTTTTCCATGCATGCATATAAAAGTTCAAATTCTTCAATTTCATTCACTATTTTCTGCGAAGGCAAGGAACCAAGATGAAAGAACCATATGACCGAGTCAGATTCTACTCACTATAGTGATTTCTGACATATATTGTTGATTCGATGCTATCTAAATTATCTGGTATGAATGAATAAGTTGGATAGGTGTATATTAGATAATCAAGCCCATAAATGAAGATAATAAAATGCTTAAAACGTTGAATTTTTTAGAATTTAAATATCGATCAGTTTTGTTATCTAAGTAAGTTTGTGCATTAATTTATTTGAAAAGATGCATTTAGCATTTCTAAGAAACAATTTTATAACAATTCATTTTTCTTTTCTTTTCTTTTTGCTTTATCCTTCTTTCCATTGTCATCCTAATGTCACTATGACCAAAGCTGATGCACTAACACTCTTAAAAGTATAGTGGTCATATAGATCTTAGTTCCTTTTCTTTGTGGAATGCAGTCATACACTAAGTTTTGTTGTAGATGCATTTATTTTTTTAATGAGTTCACTGATACCTCGTCTGTTGGAGCAGAGTTTTCTAGTGCCTAAGCACTTATTCATGATGTCAACCCAGTACAGTCAATGTCTATCTCCAAACTGAACAATCTATACAATGTGATTTAACATGATCAGGTTCCAATCACTAGTAATCATTTAAAAAAAAAAAAAGTTTCAATCTCTAGTCCATGATGAGTAATGGATTATATCCATTGGGGGAGTCAAAATTTGATTTCAGAGACAAAATTTATATAACTAACGTACATATGATTTTATACACCCGCGGATATATGTATATACATATTGTGTACTCACACAATGAACCACATTAATTATATATATATATATATATATACTTAATACCAGTCTGAATAAAAAAATGCCTTTAATGTAATATTAAGTTGTATTTTACTGTTGGAAAACTTACAAAAAGAAAAAAAGAAAAAAAGAGGGATATCCATTAAATTGTGTTTATTTATTAAGATTTATTTTTATGAATAAGTCATGTTGTAATTTTTTCTTAGTTCCCAAACTTAATCTTTGGGATGTAAGTTACTAAATTAGGTCTTTTTGTTGTAAGTTTTTTTATTTATTTTCTTCTAAATTGTAATTAAGAAACAAACCTGTGTACTTTTCTTTTTGTAGTTTGTATTTAGGACCAAAGCATTGTAATTTTATTTATTCAAACAATTTTTGTAATTGTTATTATTTATCAATAAAGTGTATTTTATGAGATTTTCTTAATTTTCCATTTTTTAAATTAAATCAAGTGCCGACTCTCCATTGTAAGTCCCTTGGATTATGAGAAATCATTATGGACATTAGAATCTCTACCTTGATATTTGCAACCAAGTGACTCCTTCTCTTCATTCATTAAAGAGGAGAATCTAAAATGCGGCTTCCTTTGAATCGCAATTCTCCCAAGGAGCCGCGGGGGAGGTGGGGAGGGGGCATTGGCACCCCCAAACATTTTGGGTTTTTCTTTTTGTTTATTAACAAAAACATAAACCAAAAGAAAATTTGCTTATCAGCTTCTTTTGGAATTATTTTTTTATGAGAAACTATTCATAATTGATGCATATTTTAAGGGAAAAAATGTTCAAAATTGGGATGATGCATATTATAAGAGAAAAATGAGCAAGATTGAGTAGTTAATGCTCAGTCTTCTATCCTAAATACTGAAACTTTAGATGTTAATTAAACATCCTAAAAAAACTTAATCCATTTGATGTTTGCTAAAGAATTAGAGAAAAGTTTTTCATTTTTATTTTTTTAATGTTGTTATATTCAGTTGCGTCCCCTTGAAAAAATTTTCTAGTTCCGCCATTAATTGTAGGGAGCAATTTCCACCCCTCGACCTTAACGCGGGGGGTTATGTCCATGTAATACTTGGGGGTGTATCGTATCAACTTCTAAGCAAAGTTACTTTTGGTGGTAAGGGTTGTTGATATAACTATCTCTAAAGTAAACATCTCGAGTACTCTAAATTCGCAGGATTGCATGGTAGAGATTTTCCTAAAGAAACTAATCACTAGACTCTAATAACCAACAAAAATGATTCTTCCAAGAAGTTGTTACTGTCCTTTGCTTTATTTATTATCTATACTATAATATAAAACTGAAGCTTTTTGACTTTTGGTTTACCTCATCATGTTGCGCCACATAAGTTTTTGAAATCTCACAATTTTATACCTCATTATTTTAATATATATTTTCTAATTGAATTTAAATTTTATTCTATTATTAAACTTTCCATTAGAATCTTGACACATCATATTTTCTTTTATATAAGAATATATTATTCCATATATAAAACACAATCATAATTAATGTCTAATACTAAAATATATTCCATATATAAACACAATATAAATATCTTTTAATAATAATCATAATTATCAATTTTCATCAAGATTTTTAGAGTTTTTTTTTTCTTATGTATTTCATTTAATTTTGTTGCTGGCAATAGAGAAAGATGATGAATTTGTTATAATAAAACCATGTGAGCTTGAAATGAGTTATGAAAATTATTTAGGTTTGATCATATAATCATGTGCTCCATGTATTTATTTGTCATTCTTCTTATTTTAAGTATATTTATTTTATTTTTGGATGGAAACATGATCATATGGTAAATATAAACATGAATCGTGTTTTATAAAAATTGGACTATATTCAACTTATGCCAAAAGAAAAATTACATTATATTAAATTTTAATTATCCTATGGTAAATATACTTTCTTAATTATTTTTTTTAACTAAAAAGTAGGATCTATCCTAAATCTGATCCGTAAAGTCTCTTTATCAATCTTGCCTACAACATTTTGAACTACAAAAAAGAAAAAAGAAAAAAAATACATATTCAACATAAGAAGTAAAATGAATCAAAATTAATTTAGATTTTATTTTCAATAATTTTCCTGTACATCGCACGGGTTTGCGACTAGTTATTTATTAATTTTTGGGTCATCACCTTCATTTTGTTTTACTTTTTTTTTCTTATTTTTTTTTCCCTCCTAATGCCATTAGCTTGACTGATTCTTTGGTGAGAGTAAAATATATTTTAGCTATAGGCATAGCGTCACTCGTTTCTGGTTTTATCTGTTTGTGTTCTAGTGTAGCCTTTTGTTTTAGCCGTTGTTAAGTGAATAATTGCTAGTTTGTTTTCTGTGAAACTTCTATGCAGCCGGTGTTAGTGTTGTTGTTTGAATAAAATTGCTTATTCATAAATAAATAAATAAAAGCCTTCAAATTTTAACTTGTTTTCAATCTCATCTTTAAATTTCAATTTAAAAAAAAAAAAAAAATTTAATCCATGAATTTTCGAACCGTGTTAAACATGGCACTTCAAAATGATGTAGTTTTATAATTTATTTTTTATTATAATATTTTATTACATTGTTTTTTTCTCTCTCCCCAACAACTAAGCTCAGGTCAAATCCAACCCCAAACCTCAAAATTACAAAATGGAGCCATCTCACACACTGCCACCTCCACAGCCAGTAACTACCCGAGAAGTGCAAGTTCTTGATGAGTGCCTAGAAAAGTACTGTGAATGGTCTGGTCAGTTGATAAACAGAGAAAAATCTGGTTTAATCTTTTCCAAATTGGTGGTTCGAGAAAGGAAACGGGCAATTAAATTGGAGCTTAACATGAAAGCTATTTCTTCTGCAGCTACCTACCTTGGTGCTCCTCTGTTTACTTCAAGAAGCCGCACAAAAGATTTCAAGTTTTTGCAAGATAGGTTGGAATCAAAGCTCAAAGGATGGAGGTGTAAGTCTCTATCATGGGCTGGTCGAAGCACTTTGATCAAATCAGTGGCACAGGCATTGCCAACTTACACCTTTGCGTCTTCTGATGTTCCTGTTGCAGTTTGTGATAAATTGGATGCAGCAACAAGAAGATTCTGGTGGAAGCCCAATCGAGAATCAGGTTCATATCTGGCTTGGAAGGCATGGGACCACCTCTGCAGCCCCAAAGGTCAGGGTGGACTGGGGTTTCGCAAGGCAAAAAAGTTTAATGATGCTCTATTGGCCAAATTGACCTGGATGGTGGTTTCGGATAGGAATAGCTTATGTATAAAGGCTCTTCGAAACAAGTACAAAGTTGATAGGGAATGGATGCATAGAGAAGCTCCAAAAAATGCTTCCCCGACCTGGAGAGCAATAGAAAGGACTTAAAGCACTCATTAGTAAAGGGGCTTGCTACATAGTGGGTGATGGGGCGAGGATTGATATTTGGAAAGACCCCTGGGTTCCCTGGCTTCCAGACTTTCTGCCAAAACCAAGGTATGGTTCAGTTGAGTGGCTGCCTTGTTGTTGCATGTTTGATCAATCAAAACTCTAGATCTTGGAACCTCTCCTTACTCCATGAACTGTTTGATGAAACCTCAGTGAATGCAATTACCAAGATCCCTATTCCTTCTACTCCTAGACCGGACAAACTTGTTTGGATTCATGAACCAAAAGGCCTATTTTCAGTGAAGTCAGCATATAAGTGCAATCAATTGGAGCATCCCCATATTTCCGGTTCTAATATTTGGAGCAAACTATGGAAGCTGAACTTACATGAAAGAAGTAAAATGTTTATTTGGCGTTTGGGATCGGGTGTTCTCCCCACGAATCTGAATTTTTTCCTTAGAGTTGGGCATGGCAATCCAAAGTGTCCTCTATGCTTAACCGAAGATGAATCCATCGAGCATCTATTCTTTAAGTGTAACTTTGCTAGAGCCATGTGGTTTGGTCTTAGCTGGGCTTTGAGACCAGACTTAATTGATGTGGCTAGTTGTTCTGATATAGTGGAGTTGGTAGTGAATCCTCCTATGAGGCCTGGAGAAAATTCGTGCAAAAGCTTGAAGCAGAGGTTGTCAATCCACTTTGCTTTGACACTAGAACATATCTGGACCTGCAGGAACAAGGCCGTCTACAAGGGACAAGTGGAAAGTTTATCTTTATCTCTGAAAAGCCTGGAGCTAAGGATAGCTGAGCATTTGTCTCGGTTAGATGGAATTGATAACAGCGCTGTCCCAGATAATTTGTTTTGGATGGCTCCTCCAGCTGATGTTACTAAGTTAAACACTGATGTTGCTGTGAGAGGAAATCGGTCTACCATTGCTGTAATAGCCAGAGGAGAGTCTGGCGCTGTGGTGAAAGCTTGGGCTAAAGTTGTGGATATTGAGGACCCCCTGGTAGCTGAAGCCATCGCGATAAAATGGGCATTAGAGCTGGCTGAATCAGAAAGTTTTCCCAATGTCATAGTGGAAAGTGACTCGAAGATATGCATTGACAATTTTTCGGACAACTCTACGAGCTCTTACTGGAAAATTGATGCTTTAATCCCGGATGTACATAGGTTAGCCTTACATTTTCTGTCTTGCTGTTTTGCTTGGGTTAAAAGAGAAGCTAACATGGTTGCTCATGAGTTGGCACAAAGCTTCTCTGCCCTTTCTTCTGTTTTTTCTTGTAATGCAACATCCCTTCCTCCCTCAGTGTTTGAGGCTTGGAAAAGGGATTTGCTTGGGTTGTCTTTGGCTTAATGAAAGTTTCTGATTTACCAAAAAAAAAAGAAACGCAACTCAAACTAAATCACCGAAACCCATGGCAAAACCCACAAAACACATAAAGAAAACCCAAACAGTCAGCCATCAAAAACCCAAACTGTCAGCTAACAAAAACAGCCGCCACGCTACTGCCCATGGAAAATAAAATAGTAAAATACAACTCGGGGTTGGCCTTATCATTTGGTCATTTAGGCAGGCTTACAAGTGGAAAGAAGTTCATGAAATTTCAATCTTATAGTACATAACTAATATTATGGCGGGAAAGCCGAGCCAAGTCGAGTATTAAAAATTCAAAATTATTTATCGAATTTTATTTCGAATTTGAGTTCATCAACAATTTAGATAATATGTTCAATCTTGTTTATAATCTTATCAAACGAGTTGAACTTCTTTACGAACTTCTTGATTAATTTGTTCTTTTCCCACATATAGAAAACATCACAACTAAATCTTTTCACTCCTTTAGAATTCTATACTAATAATTAATTAATTCATTATTCCTGGAATTATATTATTTGAGTTAATTAGATATAATGATTTTAGTTTATGAACTTGTAAAAATTATATTCACCAACTATGTATTATTAAAAATTATACAATTTTTACAATGAAATGAACTATTTATACTATCAAAAAATTAAAAATAATAATTTGATATCTTATTCACTTATTTACAAACTTACACAATCCAATATCAAGTATATAAAAAAATATTTTTATACATGTATACATATAAACATATAATATTATATATACTTAAATCAAGTTTCATGTTCACGAGTTTGTTCACTAACACATTATTATATTTGAGTTTGACTCATTTAATCTTCTAGTCTAAACTTGAGCTTGAGCTTAGATCTTTTTTTAAATAAATGAATATAAACAAGTTTTTTCACGAGCTGTTCAAAAGCGTTTCAATTTATTTACAGCTCTACTAATATGGCAATCTAATAAAATAAAATATTACTCATATTTATATTGTAGATTGATGTATTATTTCATTATTTTTTTTAATACCATTGATGATTGTTTATTGTTCATTTATGAGATTTTTACCTAAATGTTTTGTTATATTTTGTATATTGTTGGTACAAATTTATCAAGAGAATATAACAATAAAAATAATCATAATACTATTTAAACATGTTATATATATATATAAATAACAATTCTTGATGAAGAATATTAAAAACAAAAATGAAAATATCATCAATGTATTTGATTAATTATATCCCTACAAAAGAAATTGAAAAGGTTTACTCGAAATTATTTTCTTTAGCCCTCAAATTGTATGGAACAGACCTTGACGGCCACCAGAGTTCACCTATTGCACTTGAACATGAAGGGAAGAACGTAATAAATGAAACAAAAATATTTTCACATTTGCAATTCAAAGAAGAATTATGTCTTCATTTGTTTGGAAAAAAAGAAGAAGGAAACTTAAAGTTAATATAGGCAAGAATATTTGGGAGTTTCAAGGTTGCTGCAAAGTAAGAACAGGATTAAGGGAGCTAGAGAAAAGAGAGGGAAGAATCTATCAGATAAAAGGAGGATTATTATTATTTTTGTTTAAAGTAAGGCTAAAATGAAAATAACAATAAATTTAGGATGTTTTGGAGGAATTAACGGCAACCTATATGATAGAGTGGGTGGGAAATACTACTTTGAATATAGTCTTGAAGTTTAAGGGTCAAATTGAAAAAATAAAAAAATAAAATAAAATTTACGGATTAATTAAAAATGGGTCAAAGTCAAGAGATTTATAATATGTACTTAAGCTAAAAAAAATCATTTGTCTTTTTTTTTTTTTCAAATACTTGCAACAAGTGGCAGGCATAGGATATGAATTCTAAATTCTTCATATAATACCACTTAACCACGAGTCTATTGACAAATTATCATTTATCTTTCCCCCTCTTTAAAGGATTAAAGAAAAATCTTTCACAGGTTGTACACCATCGAACATAGGTAAAAGTTAAAAAGAACAGAGTCATTCTGATAGGGACAAATTTATTTTAAATCAACAATCTGAGTCAACCAGATATCCTCCAAAGTCCAAACCATACTAAGCTCATGAAAAGTGGGATACAGTGCATGTCTTGGATTTTCCAGTGATTACCTAGCTAGGTAGGGTCATGCCTAGGGGAATTTAGGCTTTTGTCGTTTAAGTGAGCATGAAAATGAGATTATGAGACCCAACGAGCGTGGCAACGACGATACACATTTATGGAAACAAACACTCTCTCTCTCTCTCTCCTTTTTTTTTTTTTTTTTTTTTTGCTGTGTATACTAGCCTGAATTCACACTATCAGTTTGTTTTTTATCAAGAGAAAACGTTATATATATATAAGTCCAAAATAGTATAAAAAAACCTTTTCTAATAAATTAGAAAATGTTTTTTTGAACATTAAATTCTCGATAGACCAACACAAAAATAAACTTCACATTATAAAAAATAAAAATTCTTTGGTAATTTTTCTATCTTTACCCATATATTAATCAGTTGTTGACCATATTGATCAACTATTGACCTTTTTTTTTTTCCTCTGAAAACACTCGTTTTTTTTTTTGCCTAATTTATTTATTTTTTCATAGATTCTGAATTTAGGGTTTGTTTTTCAATTTGAGGCTACCAAATGGCCCCTCAAAAAAGATTTCATATTTGAGTCTGTTTTTGTAAATGAAATTTTTTATTCATTTAATTATTTGAAATTACAAATGAATAATAATAATAATTTCATGTGCAAGCCAAGCAAAAACAACAAAAAAATAATTTTGAGTCATTTTAAAAAACTCAATAAAATATAGGAAAACAAATCACTTTTTTCAAAAAATGTTATCAAAATACAATAGTAATTTTTCAAGAAATGTTTTTGTCGAAACAATCAGAACATAACTTTCTTAGTACCATTTGTTTAGAACAGTGACTTAAATTCTTTTAAGAGTAATGATAGGAATACAATTTTTTTTTCATAACCCTTGATATGGTTTGTTGTGATTAAAATAGCATCATTTTTTAAGGTTTATCACTCATATTACTTTTATTACATAATAAATATGTGAGCTAGAAACATATTTATTTAATTTTTTACAATAAATGGTGGGCTAGCTGCTGTTTGTGTTATATAAAATACAAACCTTAGATCCAACAAGTAAAAGCCTAGAGAGCCACTTTTTTGAAACTCTCCTTTTTTTCGAAGAAAATCTTTGTCCTCTCCTCTCATCCTACAAAAGACACCAACAAAGGTTTCCACTAAATATTCCTATAAATATTTGGCCACAGTGAGAGACAGAGACACCCACCAAGAGCCATTTTCTCCCAAGCATCTATCTTTCTCTTCACCCTTGCTTAGGTACTTACAAGAAAAAACAACCTTATCAAAAGGTTTAGCTGCTGTGAGCTTTTTGACTTGCATCAATTAATACAAAATTGCTAGCTAGCTTTCCACCACCACTAACTCTATAGCCATGGAGATTGAGTTAGCTACTCAAGACAAGGCCGGGCCTTTAGGCTGGTTTAAGGCCTTGCCTGTGAATTTCAAGAACAAGGTTGTCAACCTTGTAAGGAGCATAAAGAAGCTCGGACAAGACGATCCAAGACGTGTCATGCACTCCCTAAAAGTGGGAGTGGCTCTCACACTGGTGTCCTTGTTATACTATTGGAGACCACTCTATGATGGTTTTGGGGTTTCAGGAATGTGGGCTGTGCTAACAGTTGTAGTTGTCTTTGAATTCACTGTTGGTAAGCTTTTTAAGTTATTACTTGCTTTTAATTAGCAAGATTAACCAAGGTCACATGGTTACAAATCTTAGCATCAACTAATGTACATATATCTTGTTGTTCCTGTCCAGGTGCCACTCTCAGCAAAGGTTTAAATAGAGGTTTTGCAACATTATCCGCTGGTGCCTTAGGGTTTGGAGCTCACCATTTAGCACGTCTCTTTGGAGAGAAAGGAGAGCCTATTGTCCTTGGGCTCCTTGTCTTCTTGCTTGGTAAGTCTTGTAAACTCACGTATCATTAATCACAAAAAATTAATCTTGATATTTATTTATTATGTATTGAATTAACATCAATCATATTCATTATTGTCAATACCAAATATTTGTGATATTCCAAGTTTTCCATTCTTTCAGATTCTCTGCTAACAAAAAAAGAAGTACAAAATAAAAGCATTTTTCTAGGGTTAGTTTATTTATGGAAGTTGTTTTTGGTGTGTGCAGCTACAGCTTCATCATTCACACGATTCATTCCACGGATTAAGGCAAGATATGATTATGGGGTCTTGATTTTTATATTAACATTTAGCATGGTATCAGTCTCGGGGTTCCGAGTAGACGAACTTTTCGAGCTGGCACAAGACAGACTCTCAACAATTGCAATAGGTGGAGCAACATGCATAATTGTATCCATATGTGTTTGTCCGGTATGGGCTGGTGAAGACCTTCACAAGTTGGTTGCTTCCAATATAGAAAAGCTTGCAAACTACCTAGAAGGTACATGAGTAACTAAATTTACGTGCCCAAATTTTCTTTCTTTCATTAAACCTTACTTTTTGATCTTGAAATGATACTAAGAAGTAGAGGCTTTTACAGGTTTTGGAGGAGAATATTTTAAGGACTCTGAGGATGAAGAGAGTGGTAGAGACTCTAAAGGTGACAAGGCATTTCTTCAAGGATATAAAAGTGTCCTCAATTCAAAAAATACGGAAGAATCCTTTGTGAGTAAAGCCTCCACCTTTCCTTTAGCATTTTCTGTCTCTCCCCACTAAACTTAACCTTTATGAAAAGCCACTAACATCTGCACCTTGCTGAGCTTTTGGCTCTTACTATATTACTATTTTATTTAAACCAGAATGATGATTAGTGATTCTATGACACAATCTGCAGGCAAATTTTGCAAGATGGGAACCTGGACATGGTCGTTTTCACTTTGGTCATCCATGGGAACAATATTTGAAGATTGGAGCCCTTGCTAGGCAATGTGCTTACCGGATTGATGCTCTTAATGGCCACGTCAATTCTGATTTACAGGTCAGCATATAAGAAACTGTACCTAAATTTTTGTACGTGAAAATTTTAATATATTATATAAATACTTAACAATGGAATATAATTTAACAAAAAGAAGACTAGAAATTTTAATATATATTTTTTGTAATAATTCAATAGTTGTGGGAGAGCAAACTAGTCAATAAAGCTAAAATTTGTACACTTTATTAATTTATGTTACTTTTGCAGGCACCACTAGAACTCCGAAATAAAATTCGAAAATCAAGCACAAAGATGTGCTCAGAATCCAGCAAGGCATTAAAAGCATTAGCATTTGCAATTCAAACAATGACAGACCCTTCAGCTGCTAAACCCCATGTTGAAAATTCTAAAAAGGCCATTAATGAACTCAAAGTCGTACTCAAAACTATCTCACTAGAGAAAGCAGACCTCCTAGCAATTATACCAATTGCCTCAATTGCTTCAACACTAACAGAAATCACTAAATGTGTGAAGAATATCTCTGAATTAGTCCATAAGCTTTCTTGCCAAGCACATTTCAAGAGTAGTGTTGAATCCACTGTACCACCAGAGAATCAGAAACCACAACTACTTCACCGTGGAAGCATAAAGCCTGTTTTGGATGGTGGTAATGATGACCATGTTATAATCACAGTGCATGAGTCAAATGAGGAATATTCTTTACAAAATGAATTTTCTCAGCCACCAAAGCTAGGCCAATGATTTGGAAAGTGTAAATATTTGTTAATGACATGTGACTAGCTAGGTAAATTAATTACTCAACTTAATTGTACTTCACCGTTGAGTAATATGATCTTTAATTTAATATTTTCTCACAAATTAATTGTTGAGAACTGCTGAAGAGGGAATTGGAAATATTGTTAGCAAATATTTCCTTTTTTATGTTTTTCTTTCATTTGTAACAAGTTCTGCTCATATTTGAAGAAAAACAATGCTCTTTTTGGAGCTTATATACTCTCTTTTTTTTCTTTTTCTTTTTTCCTTTTTTTTTTGAAAGGCAGTTACCTGCAGTTTTTGAAGTAAGCATTTATGAATAGCAAATCATATTTGATTATCATTAAAAAGTCAAAACGAGAGGCCAGTCAGAAATTGAATCAAATTTGAGTTTGCCATTTATGTTTGTCATGTATAACGTTAAAAGAACAAAAAAATATATATAATTGGACCGAAAATTATGCACAACATAAAGAATGATACAAATAAAATAAGTTAAAAACCAACAACGACAAAAACAACTTGAGATGGAACCGCAAGTTCCATTACCGACGATATAAATAAATTGATGGGGATTCGTTAATTTTCTATTCAATTGCACCATGAGACCAACCAAAAGACAATGCCAGGTCATGTTACAAGGTACTTTATATATGGTATCATGATGGTTTATTTAGGCCAAGAAACAAAAAGGTATCTCGATGGTAAATATTATACTAATCCTTTTGAATTGAATATAATTTCAGTTAGGTTGACTCATTTTGCAACTTATTCTCCAAAAATCAGTTGGTTGCAAAAAATTTAATTAATAATGACAAAACCTTTTGGGAGTACTTGAAATTGCATGATTAGTAATTTTTTTCGAAATATAATTTACAGATCTTTTGACAACATTGAATTTCAAAAAATGCTTTGGTGTTGACGTCCTTCATGTTGTATTTCCAGAAGTAATATCGTTATGGTTATTTGTAAATTGATGTGCCTACTTTAAAATACGAGTTGAAAAAGTAATAAAGAAATTTGTTTAATTTGTAATTGATGTACCATCAATAACAATCCTTATCATGTCAGTTTATAAGCAAAACTGATAACAGTTTTAGGTTTTTATTTATTTATTTACTTATTTATTAATACCCATTTATCCATCATCATGGTTCTAGTGTATACATTATTGAGTATAAGACGTGCTGAATCATAAAATTGGATGGATGGAAAATTAGATTGCTCATTGTAACAACCAAACCTGCAGGAGCACCCAGAAAGATTATATAAATGATGTCAATAGGGTTGGCCATGATAGTATAAGCATTTAAAAGTCCTAGTAGGAAACGATCAAACGAAGTAAACCGCGAGCTGGTACGTACAAACTTGTAAAGGGAACACAAGCTGGCATTGAGAATATATGTAACTTTGTTCAGTAAAAAAACTTTATTTGGTCGCATTCCTTGTAAATACATACCAATTTGAAACTTTATTTGGAGAACTCTTCTATTTGCGTAGTACACGTATTGCTCTTTCAAAAAATGTGTAGACACTAGACATGGAAACCCATGCCTTGTACTTGAATTCAAACCAAATTAAGTAGTTTATGAAGTTGCCAGCTATCATCAGCCAGACAGCAAAGAGCACTTATCTCTACTAGCAATGGGTCTAGAAAACATGCTTTTGGCTGCGCAAGAATTAAAATTGATTGGATTTCAATGTTGGGGTTTGAGTTGTTTCCCACTTGATTTCCCATGCGTTATGCGAGCCAGTGTTGTCTCCTTCCCATTCAGGAAAAAATTGTCCAATTGAACAATTTCTCATTCACCATAACCTTATAAAAAGTATATAGAGATAATCCTTATTTTGCAATTATAGGATTGGGAAATATAAGCTACGACATTCACTAAAAGATTATTAAGATTGTCTTTATGTGTTTTGAAAAACTATCAAAATTATATGAACTCTAAATGGGAGCTTTTTCATACTTGCTAACTTAGTGGTCCTATACTGTCCTAGTGGATATATAACACCATAAAATCCTCTTCTTTTTTTTTCATGCCTCTTGACTTGTTTTCCAAGAATTTGTTTGAACTGAGCAAGAATCCTCTCTTCCTATCACAAATTTGATTTTATAGTACAGAAATCTGATGCATGAAAATTTATAATCTAAGGAAAAAATAAATGCTCCATAAATACAGTCATAACTCATATGTATACAGGTCACGTAATTAAAGTGAGAACACCAAACCAAATAAAGAGTAGGTTTAAATACCGTTTTAGTCCTCAACCTTTGGCATTTGTGTCAAATTGGTCCCTAACCTTTCAATTGTGTCAAATTGGTCCTCAATCTTTCAACCTTGTGTTAAAATGGTCTTGCCGTTAAGTGTTTGATAGAAAATACTGATGTAGCTAACGATTTATTTTTAATTTTAAAAATATCTAGCGTGGTATGCCAACTCAAATTTTAATAAATAAAAAATAAATGCCAACTCAAATTAAAACGCACGTGAGTTTCTTTTTTACATTCTTCCATCCGAACCCAGTCAAAATTTTTCACCGCCCCTCTCTCTCGCACAACCATTCACTGCTGCCTCTCGCGCCGCTACTTGTCCATTCCTCACTTTCAATGACAAATTTGGTTTAATCCTCAACCTTGACGGCTTTTCTCCAACGTTATCCTCATTAAACATGGATCGTTTTCTCAAGATAACATTTGGAACACTACCTTTAGTACTACCCACCGCCTTCCCAACCTTTTTGATTGGTTTCTTCATCTCCATTGGCTTATCATCAGCTTCAAATGTGAATCCTTCCTTTGGCACAGGTCGAACCAAATCCAAACCATCCAACGAACTCGATGACCGCACTTCCTTCAAGGATCCTCCTTAATTTCCACTAACTTCCCCTTTCTCTGAAAAAATTGTTTCTTAATTTCAAGATATGAAGCACCCGGGTTTGCTTTCCTACCCATTATCTGAAGCACCAAAAAAATAATATATTCGAATAAAATAATTAAAACTACAATCAAACACTACACAAGCATGACTAGAATAAACATCACATAATCCAAAAAGAACAAAAAGACAACAACTTTGCAGTGAACTACGGCTATGTAGTGAACAAAAAAATCTGGGTTTGCATTTTTTAGCCATTATCTTAAGCACCAACTTTGTCATTGTGTCTGTGTGTGAGAGAGAGAGAGTAAATTACAGAGAAAAAAGGAGACCTTGACTTTAACCATCACAGAAGAGAGTTAGGGATTTGGAAAAAACAAATGATTGGGTCATTAGAAATTACGATGGAAGAATGTAAAAATGAATACACGTGAGTTTGATATTCATAATTATTATTAATTTTTTAATTTGAGTTGGCATTTATTTTTTTTATTAAAATTTGAGTTGGAATGCCACGTCAGATATTTTTAAAATTAAAAATAAACTGTTAGCCACATCAGCATTTTCCATCCAACACTTAACGGCAAGGACCATTTGGACACAATGTTGAAAGATTGAGGATCAATTTGACACAGTTAAAAGGTTATGGACCAATTTGACACAAAGGCTAAAGGTTGAGGACTAAAACAATATTTAAACCTAAAAAGTACTCATATAACTTTGTTAGCACAAACATAATAAATTAACATTTCTTTTTTTACTGAATAATTATTTATTGCAACCCTTAACAAAAGATACAAGTAACACAAAATTATGATCTCTCAAAAGTACAACAAAGCCATTCACTTTCCACAGTATATATCAGCAATCATTATCTACTTTTTCCTAGCATTTCTAACTCTTTTATCAGTTTACCAATCAAAACATTCAAGTTTTGTTAGTACCAACTGTACATATCATGTATATCTAAAATTCATTTAGGAAAAAAAAAAAAAAAAACAATTAAATTTCAGTAATAAGGTGAATAATTTAATTTGTTGTCTCCAATGAATGATCATATAACTTGGAATTCCCACTACAACTCTAAATGCATGTAGAATCCATCAGCATACACGCGCAGAAGACATGACCTAAAACTATCGATTTAAGTGACATATTCATCATTTCACAATATATAAAATTCCTAGCTACCATCACTTAAAAAAAAGAAGAATCTATTTACGTTACGATTAGCACACCATAACCCACCCTCATCTCTCTCAATTTGTTATTTCTCTTCCACTTTCTTAGTTTAAAAGCAAATGTATAATTTGCTTATATAGTTATATTTTAATAGGGACATAAGAGAATGGGGGCTTTTAGTAATAAACATAGGCCCACCACTCAAGACCATGCTTTATTCCACAATGGAAAATACACGCACCAGTTATTTCAAGGCTGAAGTATATGGTATTTTCAGAGCATCTAAGCACACAGCCTGACATTGACTCTGTCTCTGTCCTCACGTTATGACATGGATTATACATAAAGGTAGCATTCTTCTTTTTGTTTTTCTTCTTTTTTTCAGTTCATGCACATTCTCCGCACAAACAATATTAACTAAAAATGAAGGTGTACTTTACCTTTAAAGCTCCCAAATAGTAAATGCTATCATTTTTTTTTTCTTTTATATATATATATATATATGATAGAATTTGAACTCCACATGAATGAATTTGTATTTAATATCATATATTTTGTTCATAATCAGTCTCAAACCTGAATAAAAGAGGAAAGTTGATAGTCAAACTAAAATTTAGTCACTCTATTATGAATGGATCTAATATATATGTACGAAGTATGACGTCAATATAGAATGAAGAAAAATAATACATGTGACCGACTCTGACTAATTTGCTAAGAATACATAACCGATCCCAAAAAAATTAGAACTAAAACATGATTATTGTTGTTATTGTAGTATGTAGATATGATAGAATTAGCCTGAATTTGATCTCAAGTGCCTGCTTATGGACAAAAGATTTTTCCCAATTGAACTAACGTTGTACATTCTGATTCTAATTAAACCTATTTAAGATACAGAGTCAAATACACAGCTTTATTAATTATACAGGTTCGTAGTTCCTAGAAAATAACTCCGTGAGTCAGACACGACCTAAGTCAGTGAATCAACTTGGAGGTCAGCTTAGCTAAATACGTCAAAATTCTGTATGTTTTTGTGCACGAGAGAGAGAGAACATGGGAAACACAAATGCCACATTACTTAATCACTCTAACCGACTTTGACAAAGTGTTGCAGAGGCCGCATTCGATCCCTGCTACAGACAGAATAGAAAGCTGAACATTCTACTGCATGAGCCATTATATGGAAGGGCGAAGGAATAATAATCAGAAGAGAAATGAACATGGGAAACACATTATACAATGCAATAGCCATGTAAAATGGTCGTTCTTTTGTGTCTTTAATCAATAGAATATGTACTTTATGACCAGATTTAGCAGTAGCTGCAATCCCATAGCTCAAGCCACATTCTAATTAGAAAGCTGAACATTCTTCTCTTATTAAATAATGGGCCTGTTACCAATTAAATAGGAGTAACTAATATAACCAAAAAATAGGTCAGATTCATGAATAACTGGAATGAAGTTGTCAGAAGAATAATATAATCAAGAACAAAGCACCAAGAAAGAAGGGGATCAGATTTTATATGTAGTCATAACATTCATCCAAAAATGAAAGAACTACCTTCCTTTGAAACCTAGCTAAGGACCTTTTTAATTGAAATTGCATGACCTCGAATGAGAACCCCCCAAAAAAAAAATGGTAAAGAACTAGTCAAACATTATATATATAATGGTTAATTTTTTTTTTTTTTTTAAAAAAAAAAGTAAATATAATAATTTTGCCTTGACTTAAAAACTATATTAATTAATTCCTTCATAATTTTCAAAAATATAGGCAATTGCCACTGCACCTATCTTTAGAGCACCAGACCACTTTTTTTTTTTTTATTGTAATTCAATTTCAATCCTTGATGAATGATGAAAAAAATTGTCTAGCATATCCGTACTCGAGGAATCATGGGTTCAGAAGAGTATATTGTAGTACTTTCACGATATGTTATACTCCAATTCTAATTTTCATCCCTGTACGATCGAAACTTGGGTATCCATTTAAGAACCATGAGTCCTACTAAAAATGGAGGTCATGTGCAGCAAATTCAACTAGTGGCCTGTGGTCATTGTGAAGTGTGAACCAACACCATGTAAACTCTACCAACTTTTAAATTCTTAGGCTGCACGTGCACCGCACGCACAAAAGAGGTGAGTGGACTGCCATACGTCTAGCTCAGCTCCAATGATTTTTTTTATTTTTTATTTTTTATTTTCCTGATTTTCGATTTTATTTTCACTTAATGTTCACGAAGAGTTATAGTTCAAAGTATGATATTGCTACCCCATATACCAAGCAAGAGAGTCTGTCGTTGTTTAGCCAAAAAAAAATAGTCTGTCGCCAATCCACATCAAAAGGATCCAAATCATGTCAACTAGGATTCCACACCTAACAAACAATACAATATTTTACAGGTTTATGCTGAAGTAAACTATTGAAAACGATGACAACAATCATTATCCTAGTAATAGTTTTCCAGTTCCTAATAACTAGATCATTACTCACTTGAAAGATTATGTCACCTAGTCAACTAATCTTCATAATACTACTTTTATAGTAAAAGATCTCGATGTAAAAATAATTGTAGTGGTGTTTATTGTTATGGTCGGCCAGTTTTTAATTAGGGGTGATTTTGCACCGCCCTGACTTTGATTTAACAAAAAAATGAGAACCATCACTGCACCATTGTGAACGGAAATTCAAGTTTTGAAAATGACGGTCACCTAGCCAACTAATCTTCATAATACTACTTTTATAGTAAAAGATCTCGATGTAAAAATAATTGTAGTGGTGTTTACTGTTATGGTAGGCCAGTTTTTAATTAGGGGTGATTTTGCACCGCACTGACACTTCGATTTAACAAAAAAATGAGAACCATCACTGCACCATTGTGAACGGAAATTCAAGTTTTGAAAATGACGGTTTCCATCGGTATAATTGGTAGATCGCAGACGATGAAAAACAGTGGGAAAATGTCGAAAGGGAGGGTCATATATATATATATATATAAAGTATCTTATACATCCAACATATACATCATTTCTCTCACAAGTAACAACATATGAGTCATTATCTCTCTCTCACTTGTAAACCCCTTGTGAGATCCACATGTGAGAAAAATGATACATATACCAAATACACTAGTCGCAGACCCGCGTGATACGCGGGAAAATTGATATAATTATTTTTTATTGGAGTATAAGTTAAATAATCTTATATATGTTTTATTTTAAAGTATGATTTTAGACTTTTAGTTTTGTTATTTTTCTAGAGATATCCATAAAAATGCAATTTTAAAAATGTATGAGATAATGAATACAAAATTGCCACACTTGGGACCTTGCTTAGATGATTATGAAGTCTCCAGATCACTTTTGCTGGCACAATTGTTCCAAAATTATCCACATCTTGTTGCTTCAACAATTTTTACAAAAGAAATCTTAAACATATAAACAATACATGGATCATCATTATTCAAAGAACTAAAACATCAGTAACTATTTCAATAGCTTATCCTCAAACATTCATAGTAAATAAAAAAAAAAAAAAATCACATAAAATGAATCTACTAATAAAGGCTACAAATTCGGTCAAGACAAAGACATCATAGTTATTCCTCAAACATTCGTAGCTACTCATTATTATTTTGGCTAAATGAGTTTCAAATAAGTTAGTTTCCACAATTGTCATTCTTTACATTTATTCTTAGCAGCTTGGTTTGGTTCACTGCTTTGGATTTCAGGCTATCAACATTTTAATATCACCATATACAGATTAAGGACTCTGTTCACCACAAATAAACTCACACCTTAATGTCACATATGCCATCTGTTTGTTTAAACAATTCAATAATATAATCTTTAGTTATTTAGCTTGATTGGAAAAGAGAGTATAGGAGGCTTGATCCCTACAGACTAAGTCCACACCCCCACAAAATTTTACTATAACTGAATTATATATGTGAAACATGAGAAATGGAATCATTAACTCAAAACTTCATCAACCAATTGGTTTACCGTTTATTTCAGTGTTATGTTAAAATATGACACACTTACTTATAACCCAATCAATTAGTGAATTGATTATAATTTGTAACCATTATATCATAATATATGGGGATTTTATATCACTTTAATTTATTATTGCTGCCGATCCAATAATGTTTACTGAATAGGGCAGCAATATTGGCACTATAGCTTTTTAGTGACAGTGCAAAAAGCATCCCTTCCAACTCATATCAATAACAACATTCAACCGTGAACAAAGGCTCAATTGTAATTTTTTTGTAGAGTACATAACATTTGGACTATATCCTTTTGTTCATTTCGTAAGAAAACTTCAAAGATTAACCAAATATGAAAAACTGAAATAGTTAAATGCTGAAAAACATAATAACATGACCTGATTGAAAAAAAAAAAAAAAAAAAATGATACTGGAATGATATTGCCTTTATGAGTGTTGTTTGAGTTACCATATCACATACCCTCAAAGTTTACTATTGCAAAGAACATCACAGAGAAAGCATATACTAAGCAAGATCACAAATTAATAAATTTGACAAAATGGTATATTTACTGAATAAAGAACATACTTCATTCACTTGAGCACAATTAGTGACGTGCTTGGCTCTGCTAGCAAATTTATAATTGTGATCACAATGGTCATATGTTCCAAAAATCTGAGATGACCACTCACAAACGAAATTGGGGGAGATAATGCCTCACAAAATATGGCATATGATATATTTTTCTCTCAACTTTCATTTTGTTAGTTTGTTTGTCAAGTCAATACTTATTTCTACCATTAAAAAATTGGAAAGTCAGACCTGTGACATCTGAACTTGATAAAAGGAGAAAACAATGAATGATACATACCCGAGTTATTGAATAGAATCGTTATTCTCGACAAAACCGGTAACTCATACTACAAAACAACACAAATCCAAACACAAAACACACAAATCCGATCAGAAAACCAAAGGAAAAAAGACACCAACCACCACAAAACCATAACCCAGGGTTCAGAACCCACAAATTTAATAATAAAAAAAAATATATACAAACCTCTTAATATTCGGTATAGACGAAAACATCAGGAAACCACCAAAGAACCATAGGAGCCACACCAAAAAAAAAGTCGAACACAACATCACAAATGGTTGGGGCAGCGGGTATTGGAGGTTTTAAATAGGAGATTGTGGTGTAATCAATTGGGGAGATATGTGATTAATGGGTAAGGGTAAAACCCATGGAAGATGAAGAGGCAAGGGAGAGATGAGGAGGCCTGCTTACTTTTATAAAGAAATCAATAAAAGACAATCAAATACCAAAGCTTATTACCTTCCTTTTATTTAGAACAATCAATAAATGACATTAATTTCGGTATAAAACAATCAATAAATACATTTGTATTCGAAGAATAACGTCCAGCCAAGCACCAATCTGCTTTACCCTTTGACGTACATCATTGTAATTTCGATTTTCATTAATAAAATTTTGATCTTTCATGTCCTTTTATTAGTAGATAAAAAGTCATTTTAATCATATTAATGTGAATTTGAAGTTAAAAAGCACTGATTTGGGTAGGAGATTAGGAAGTTTTAAAATGGAAATTAAAAACGGATAGGAGAATAAATATGGGTGTGATAAATGTGCACAGTTTAACAACCAATAAATGTCATTGCCTTTGGTATAAAACCTACCATTACTTTGTATGTGAAGAGTCGGATACAATCATCATAGTGCTTTCCTTTGGTATAAAAAAATTATTAAAAGGGGGCGGGGGGGAGAAAGAGAGTGGAAGATGAAGAGGCCATGGGGAGAGAGAGCATTAGAGATAGACGTGTGAGAGAGAGACAATAAAATAGGGGGAAGGATGTGGAAATTTGTGAGAAGTAGAAGTTTGACGTGACGATATTTAGAAGAGGCTGGAAATTTTCTCTCTGCTTCGAGTTTTAATTTAGATTATAGATAGATAAAATGTGAGATAGTTATTAGTCAAAAGTAATTGGTCCGGTGCATCACAATTGACATGATCATTGTTGAAGTTTTTATACACTTAAAAATAATTCATGTAAAATCATTGAAGTTTTTATACACTTAAAAATAATTCATGTAGAATTCGTTGATTTGGTCATGATAAAAACAACATTCCTCTCCTTAAAATGATTCAATATTAATAATCACCTCATACATAAGGGGTAGTGGTATGTATTATAACATGCAAGACTCGCTTGGTTGTAGGATCCACATATTGTGAAAGAGATAATACATATACCAAATCAAATTATGGACAAAATGATACTTCTACTCCCTTAATGTTTGTGGATGAATGACACTCCCTCTCTTGAAATATGTATGAATTAATAGAAATCTTTTCTTTTTTTTAAATAGAATATTCCTTTAGTGGAAACTTTTGCATTTATACAAAACTCAAGATGGAAATATCAGTTCATGACACGTTTGGAGATGTCGTTTCGTATAACTTCAAGTAAGATCAGTGTAATTTATCCAAAAATAAAATAAACCTCTATTAGTTAAGACACAAATATGTCGACGACAACAAAGCTTTGAATTGTGAAATGTAAAGAAATTTTCAAATGGATGAAGCTCATCTCCCACAGATCATTCGAGGAGGCTTATGTCAAGGAATCCACTTATTTAGTACAACAATAATAGTAGCAACAACAGTTTCAGCCTCAACACAAAACAGGTTTAAATAGCTAATCATAACATTAATAACAAAATTAATTCAGAAATACAGATATATATCGAAAATTTGAGCATGCAATCAGGCAGGCCACAATTTATACCTGTCACCCGTAAATACAATTGCACAATGTATAAAGGGATATAATCTGGCGTACACACACGTGAACAAGACACCATGCACACACAAATCGCAAATAGCTTTCACTTTGTCCTGAACGTTGTCAATTCAATTTATATGCACAAAACCAGCTAATGGGCAATTAATAAATCACCTAACAGTTAAGGGTAAGACCAAAAACACGAAAACCAAAAAGGGATGAACAAGCCTTTTCTAGGTTGAGCAGATATCTTTCGTTATTGCAACTTCCTTATAGCAGAGCATAGTTCATTTTCATTACATACTGTTACTACACTATTTGCATTAGTCTTCTATATAGACATGATAAAACTGCAAAACTTGGATTTATCTACCTATATGTGCTTCAGAATTGATTACATCATCAAGGAAAACAATTCAGACTAATAAGCAAAGCAGGCTCCTAAATATGGCACGTAAGTAATATACACAGACGAATCACTCATACAGATGGGTTGATCTGCTTACCAACCATAGATGGGATTTTCTACCTGTGGAGGCAAAAGATTAAGGTCTTTGCAATGCTGCTTGTCATAGTCACGTGTTCCAGGAGTCGCTCCAGTACAACGTCTAAGGAATTCATTCCCAGTGAGACAGTAGTGGGCAAATGCCAACCCTCCATCAACCATCCCAGTCAGACTAGGTAATGGTACTGATTTCTTAATGATCTTTCCATTATTTCTGCTGAATTTTGCACCATCTTCAGTGTTATTCAAGACTTTGTCAAGGTCAGAATACTCAATAAATCTCTGGGTGGCAGCTTCCCATGAAAGGTTATATCTTTGCTCAGGAGTAAGAGGTTGAGGCTCACTTGCTAGTGCTTCTCTCACTTTGGCAACGAAGTCCTTGGATGACTTGTAAGTAAAACAGTTGGGAAATGACCTAAAGAACTCGTTTGATGGGTGGTCCGCACATACTACAAATTTTCCCATAGCAAGAGCCTCAGCGGTAGCCGTGCAGAGCACGTCACTAACACTAGGATTTATGAAGACTTTGTACCTTCAAACCAGGAAAAAAAAATGTTCAAAGGAGGCCAACAGTTAGCATGGGTGGATGGGTGGGTGTGCCAAAAATAAAACAAATTAAATTCACTGAATTAGGTGTTCATATCCCCAATAAAAAATATATATATAAAAAAAAAAACATTTCAGTAGACTTGAGCTCTTCCCAATCTCCATGTAATTTTAAGTTTAAACCCACAAGGAAAGGAACAGAAAAGGGGAGGGGTGGAGTTTCTTTTTTGGGACACAGAAACAATGAAGTGTCGATAAAGTGGGTTCTGAAAAATCCTTACCCGTGAAGAGAGTCATCCGCATGGTCTCTTCCTCTTAGAAAATTGAGATTCAAATCCAACCTTTTAGCTGCAGTTTGAACTTCATGTGCATCCTCTCCATTCCCAAACACGTCCAACTTGAAGCCATCAAGATCATTCTTGTGCTTTTCTAACAAATCTATCAACTCTCTATATCCCTTTGCCCAGACCATCTTGCCTAAGAAATATGCTCCTTTTGAGAAGGCTTGCTGCCCAAGTTCCCTTTCTGCAGCAACCTTTTCTCCAATTTTCAAAAATTTAGGATTCACACCATGAACATTGCAAATCACAGACTTTGGTAAATCCTGAGTAGCAGCAGAAAGACGAAGAACCTGGATAAAGATTACAGACAATTTAGTATTAGCCATGCAATAAACAACGCTGGGATATGGAAAGAAAAATTGTTCACAAATTATTAAGACATCTTTCTGTTCCAAACCAGTTATGCACAAAGCAAGCTACAAGGTAGTATAAAATGGGAAACAAAAGTAACGGATAGTGAGAATATGCAATAAAATAAACCAATACCTTGTGGCAGTATGCTCTTGTAACCCAATTGTTTATGTGTTTTACAAGGAATGCTTGGAGGGCCCCATTCTTCTCCCTCTTAATATATTCTAAGTAATTTGTGTGGACAATTCCCACAACATGGTTAAATTTATCAGTCCAACGCCTACCATGATGGTACCAATTCAGGTGCTCTGGTTCTTCTAGGATAGCAATGTCAGCATCCTTAGACGGGATAAACTGAGAAGTATCTCCAGCAGGTATTATGCTTCTCCTTTCTTTTGAAAACTGAAAAACAACAAGAACAAAGATGTCAGATGTCAATCTATACATTATATGATAAAACAAGACAGTGAACAACCTGTTATATTTAGAAGTTACCTTGCCAGGATAAAAAGAAATTTTAAAATCAGCCTTAAAGCCAACCCTTTCCTCAAGCCAGTTACGTATATAAGTTTCCTGCTCTTCTGGTGAGCTAAAAGTGAGACTGTTTGGATAAACTACTTCCTGATCTGATTTACAAAGCCATGGAACCAGTAGGGTGACATTTTGTTTTGCAGACTGGGCTAGATATGCAGCTCGAAACAGTGGATTTACAGCTGTTCCTGTCATCCAAGGAAGACTAGCAGTCGTGACGATGGCAACATGCCTTTTCCCATGGGACGGGTCATGCTTTGCATGGTCACTCCAAAATCCACCCTCGTAACAATGACCTGTACTTTGGAGGACACTGGCTATCCTCAAATCCAATTCATCATTAATGTTATCATTCCCTAGAACAGAGGATTCCCCAGCAGATGCAGAGTGTAAAAGTTGGTTCTTGCGTTTGCTACACAAGCTTTCCACTATCTTATCACATAGATCTACAACCATTCAGAATAACATTAAAAGTTAGGAGAAGCCATAACGATCCCATACATTTTCAACTGTTAATAGAAGCTACCAATCATATAGGATATAAAAAACTTTGCATCATGGACATGACAAAATGGATGAGGGACATATTTCAAGAGAGTAAAAAATAGAAACATGTGGAGTATAATTGTTTCAAATCATGCAAACTAAACTCAAGTACTAATCTCTGCAAAATAGTTTTGGAACATTTCAAATAATGTGCTGTGTT
The DNA here is from genome assembly GCA_907173295.1 of Fagus sylvatica. Taxonomy (NCBI): domain Eukaryota; kingdom Viridiplantae; phylum Streptophyta; class Magnoliopsida; order Fagales; family Fagaceae; genus Fagus; species Fagus sylvatica. The sequence goes on along the minus strand of OU015762.1, from coordinate 50,933,267 downwards.
TGTTTCTTATAAACCCATCAAATGTCAAGTAATTCATTTTTATATTCAGGTAGAAAGTTTCAAAAGCAGAAAAAGGAAAATGGACCTTTCCCAACCACGATAGCACCCTTGGAGGTCAGCTTTCGTCAACGAGAAAGGTTTCCATCTGTTTGATTGATCGTTTTCTTTGCTATCTCAGCTTTTTACATCTAATGCTATATAAATGAGTAATAAGATGAACAAAAGAAGATCAAATGAGCCACAGAGAGACTAAAGAATTGTGCAAATTCTCCATTTTTTTATTTTTTGAGTATTGAGTTCTAAATTTCTCCTCTTCTTAAATTTTGTACGTCAATTAGTCACCAAACATCCAAACATATCAGAATTTTTTTCCTCAGATCTCACATCAACCCTACCCAGAAATAGATATTCTCTCAGTGGCCCTGTATAATCATTCATCCTCCTAGAATGTTATTGCCAATGAATAAGACTGGATCAGACCACCTTAAGGAGTTCCAAAGAGTTTCCAAACAATCCTAAGTCCAAAGATCTGAACCCCAAAGCTGATTGCAGCTGCCTATTAATCGACCTGACTCTCTCTCTCTCTCTCTCTCTCTCTCTCTCATGAAATTAAGCAGATGTCTCAAAATAGATCCACCAATTCACAATATAGTTCAGAAATGTACAAATGAAATGCATCCATTAGATAAGAAATGAGGATGGTCCAAAATATCCATTCACATCCAAGAAAACTAGCATTTTTTAGGGGTGATTAAAACTCCTTCAGTTCAAACTAACTAGATTTTGTTAAATCTAAATGATCCAATCATAATTATAATAAAGTGACTAAATTTTACGCTAGCCATCAACCTACCACAACCCTCCTCCTTTTTCCGGGCTTGGGACTGGCTGTGAACAAAATAAATGATTTAAAGCACAAACACAGGCGGAGTAATTTTGTTACATCTAATTCTAAATGATATCTAAGAAATAGTATCTAGCAAAAAACAGAGCACTTTTCAATTATACTGATGTGGCTAGAAAACATTAAGTCTGTATATCTATGTGTGTGTGTGTGTGTAAAACCGTGATCTACTATTGACAAAAAAAATATGCCTACGCATCTATGCATTTCAAGGTAGCAGATTTAAACAACATTTAAAGATTTATTTACCTCTTTTAACACCAAGTTGATCCAAAAATGGACCAGATTGCCTAACAAAATATGCCAAAAGTTCTGGCACGTCAAGTGGTGGAACCTCCTATATCAGAAATCAAAAGGAAAATATTTCAGCATGGTAAAATACCAAAAGTTTAAATTCCATTCCAAAGCTAATGCAAGTGTTGTCCCTCAATTAGGCAAGAAAGAAAATAGCAAAGACAAAATTCTTTCTGATGAGGTATAAATTTGCCCACAGCTTGCAGCTGGAACCTGAGCAGCATTATGACCACAAAACAAATGGCCCAAGCCCTTGAGCAGCACTAGAACCATTGTTAAAATTTTAGAAATACCCTTGAGCACAATGATGTTTAGTGTTTCATAATTTGAATACTGTATGGCTCAACAAAATTATTTTTGTCTTCAAACACAGGAACATATGGAGACACAAGGAGGTAAGATGAGGCTGACACATCAAGATTGATTAGATAAGATGCTTTCAAATACTTGCTGCAAGCCTTTAACTAAAAGTAATTGCATAGAAAAAATGGAATTCTTATCAAATTTGACTAGGCCGTCTGAAACAACCACCTCCAAAAACTTGGATGCAATATTTTTAACCCAAAACAGGTTTTAAAATCCAATACATATAAAACATTCCTCTAGCAAGGTTACATAAAGAAAATGCAAAATAGGAAGGATCCTAATCATAGCCACTAAATACACTAAAATATCCTCCCACAAGATTGAGTCCTTAGGCTTCATTTTTGCAGCAACTCAAACAACTTAGGTTTTAAAATCCAATACATATAAAACATTCCTCTAGCAAGGTTACATAAAGAAAATGCAAAATAGGAGGGATCCTAATCATAGCCACTAAATACACTAAAATGTCCTCCCACAAGATTGAGTCCTTAGGCTCCATTTATGCAGCACCTCAAACAACTCTGTACCCTCTATTGTCACTACTGAAGTATAGTTCAGAAATGTCACATCAAAATTGACAGACATGATACAAGAAAAGCATAAAAACTCAGTTATGCTTTAAATATTTCTCGGAATGCCCTGTATTAACCTTGAATTTTTGGTCCTGACAAATAACAGGGAAAGTTGCAAGTACGGCATAGGGATTTGTTTAAGCGGGAAAGTTATGCAAGTATCTTAATTTTCCATCTCTTATCACTCAATTTTTCACTATTCAAAAAAAAAAAAAAAAAGTTATGCTTTAAATAGAAGAATGATCACTATGTTTGGCAGCAGGGAATCAGAAAGCAGCATTGGAATTGGATAAAAATGAAGGCTTCACTACATGATTTTCTACAGGAGAGGCCACCAATTTCATTCATTTTGAATTCCAAACCTCAAACCACATGTTGCCAAACACAGCAAATAAATAATTGAGGAGGTCTCAAGATAGTATGCTTGATTTTTATAGAATCTGCGAAAAAGCATGTTTTTATTAACACATGAAGCCAAAAGAAATTATCCAGATGGACACCTACCTTCGAATCCTTAGACTCCTTGCATATTGCTTTCTGCAAAAAATAAAATTAATGTATTAAATATCAGTTAATGTGAATCATCAAATATTCATATGCATGGATGTATGTGTTCACTTCTATATGCATACATTAACAGCTTTAAACATTGAAAGCATACAACCACAGAATATATACAAAACCACTGGAAATATTCATTTAAAAATCTAAAGGAAACTTTTTACAAGTTGAAGTGACATGTCTAATAACTAATTCACAAGAGACAATGCACTTATTAAGTAACTAAATTATAACAATAAAAAAATTATTGTTCAGAGATCCTCACATAAGCTTTAATTCAATAACATAAACAACCTCTAATGGCATCATAGAAAAGACTTATAAAATTCACCACTCACCTCATAATCAAATCAAAACCTCCTGTGTTAGACAGAAGCTAGGGATCTACATCTAATGATGCGTGCATACTGCATACGTCTCAGGACATTACTACTTCTTTGTAAAGCTTCAAGCGATCTTATCTGCGGCTTAATACACGTTTTTGTGTCTATAAATGCTCTGCAGCTCCCACAACATATATCACACATGTAACAAGTGTGGAGATCCGATCAGAAGCCCATACCAGCAGGGGAAAGCTTTTCAGCCTTATAGGAACATGAGAAATGACCAATATGACTATCCATATACCACTTCTTTTTTTTTTCCTTTTGTTCTAACATGAATTTATACAACTAAATAATTATACACACCAATATATACCAATAAATCTAGTATCACACGACTGTTGAGAACTAAAGCAAGCTCTCTTGAACCCAAATTTGAAGTTCTAAGATAATCAGAAACTCGAGCATAACCAAAATTTTTCAAATCTCTAAGAATTTTCAAGTATTCTCAGGTCAATATGCTACACTTCATTCGCTCTATAAAAAATCACAAGCTCAACCTTTCATAGCTTTGCTTCATTTGTTGTTTCAATTTTTCAACTTAACTAACTAATTCAACACCAACTTACTAACAATAAATTAAATATAAGTAACATATAAACACTAAATTGAATATAACTAACATATAAAATTTAAACACTAAATTGAATATAACTAACATATAAAATTCAATATATAATATAGACAGAGAGAGAGAGAGAGAGAGAACATACCAAGCTTGACTTCAATTTCTCCACAAACTCACTGTTCTTTAAAGAACTTCGCTTCTCGAACTCTCTGAGCCTCGTCTTCAACGCACGAATTGGCTCCCAATCCCTAGACTGTACTTCCTCTCCTTCTACCGCACCTTTCCACTCTCCCAAAAACTCTCTAAACCTCACCACGTTCCTCTTCTGAACATCGATAACTCCGTCCCTGTCCTCCACCTCCGATACAATCGCATTCCTTATCGCCGATAAATCGATCCGAAGTCTCGTCCTCGGCGCCCACTTCTCCAGAACCTTCTTGCTGAAATCCGGTGACGAGTACGCCCGACGGAATTCCGAAAGCTTCGGCTGGAGCTTCCTCACGAAATCGATCTCCGCCGGAGGCGGAGACGACCGAATCGCCGGCACCGAGAACGACGTCGAAGCCGAGTTTAAGAAGTTCTCGAGCTCTCGGTCTAACGAAGTCGCTAGGTTCTTGAACGAGTTGGCTCGGTGCCGCATCAGTTGGATATCCGCGTCCGCTGAGTTACGAACCTCTCGCCAGCCTTTGGATATGAAGGACAAAGCGCTGGAATTCGAAGAGGTCATAGCTCGATCCTCGTTGACCATGGCTGACTCTAAAGCTAGGGTTTCTTGTACTTGAATTAGGGCTTGCCAGAATTGAATTTTCGAGAGCTCTCTCGCTCGCTCTCTCTGGCAATGTTGAAAGAGAAAGAGCCAGAGAGACGGACTTGGGTTTTTGAGAAATTTTTTAACGGTTGGGATTTGGGTGGGTTTTTTCTTCTATATTATTCTGGAACTGGGTGGTACACGTGTACGTCCACGTGGGATGGGGGTACTTGTTGGCCAGATTTGCGCGTGATGACGTTGCAGGTAAAATCACGTGGGTATATGCGGTGGCGAAAGATGATTGGGTAAGGACTAATTTTTGATTGGGGATATTCTGGAGGGAAGAATATGCTGGAACTGGAAGGGTGTCCGGATTGAATGTCTGGCCTGTTCTTGGAATCTTAGATGCTAGATGTTGATAGGACCACGTGGCCGAAGCTCAAATTTTGATGGAGAAGACGACAAATCATCGATAATTCATGTAATTTGGTCCAAAATTTCCAAAGCATAACTTCACGAAGTTACCCTTTATAGATACCATTTATGCATGAATTTGGATTAGCTATGTGGTTAGCTACTTCAAGTCGGTACATCATCTACTGATCTACGTTATTGGATCACATATTATGTATGAATCTAATTTAATACGTATACTTTATCTTTTTTATATACGTATACAATATGTACTTAGAAGGTTGGATACATATGGATGAGAGGAATTCAAATTTTGAGCATCTCTATTCGGGATGACAGAAAATGCTATTTGACCTAAAGGTCGTTGTATGTATTGCGTAGAATCGGAATCCTAGATAAGTATAACAAATATCTCCAATATTGGATATGTGAACCAGTCAAAATCATGGCAATTGTATTTATTCTAACATCCACATTCTAGATTAGCTTGGTAAAAGACCGTTGTCCATAGGGTAGATTGGACAAGTTCTTCGGTTTTTTTTTTTAAAAGAAAAATCATTATATTTTTCACAATATAAAATGGTCAATACTTTTGCAAAGAGATAGTATTACGGGTGAGTTTGACAACCCATTTTCTAACCATGGTTTTTGTTAAAAGCACATTTTGAGAATGAAGCTTTGAGCTTCATTTCCAAAAAGTGATTTTTTAAGACTAAAATTTTTACAAACTATGTTTTTTTTTTCTTTTTATCAAACATAAAATTTGAGTTTTGCTTTTTCAAAATGTGTTTTTTACCTTCCAAATGGGATTCCAAACGGGCACGTAGTATCATTAGTCTTGTGACTGGTTCAATAGATTATTTAGTGAATAAAAAATAGCAAGCCACAAGCTGAAGAACAAATCACAAAGGTGAATACTAGTCTCTTTTTGTTTTTTTCCTTAATTCTTATCAATCAATTCTTTGGTTTCCGTTCGTCAATAAAAGGGTTAAATAATTGAAAATTTATACCTTACAAATATCCTTAATTAGGCCATATATAGAAGCTGAATAAATGATCAGATACTATGATTTCTCGATTTAAAATCCCTTGAGTGTTGATGCACGGAATTTGCAAGCAATATGCATAAAATAACTTTAATAATTTTCTAAAAAAAAACAAACCATGCATTGCTTAGACTAATATCCGGCAAATAGTAGTATTTGGTAATTATGTGTGAAGGTTCAAGAGTGTTCGTTCATGATCCTTCTAGGTTCTAATATCACTTGCAGTAATGTACAAGTAACCCTGTTAATTTCTCCGAAGGCAAAAGTCTGCATGACATTGACATAACAGCAACAACAACGATCAAGTACACCCCATGTTGTTAGCAAAACAAGAAAATCAAAGAACTAGTTTTGTCCCTTTGTCAGCATATGCTATGACTCTTCTAAATTATCGCAATGTTATTTACGGCCAATGAAGACATTTAGGAATCAAGCAAGAATCTCTACAACGTTTTCAATCACATAAAGCTATTAGACAAATTTAATTAGTAGATCATTTTTTGAGGCTATCCCTTACTTTCTTTCCCCACCCATGAAAATGCACTTTGAATTTTGTCTCTTTTTCATTTCTTGTCTGAATTGACATGGATGAGTGGTTTGTTGCTGTTTCGCTATGGCTTGTGGGCTTGTTGCCAATGTGAACCCGGCCACCCTATTTGTCCCCTATGTTTTTCACCATTCATGTCAGAACTAGTTGCTTTCATGGTTCACATGTCCCATGTGACCCACGGTCCACAATCCACATCCTAATTGACAAGAATAGTTTGGGTTACTGAGAGGCCCCGCAGTATATAAACGATATCTAATGGGCCTGATTTTGAACCTGCAGAGTCCATATCTTAAGACCAGAGAGGTAGACAGAACCAATAAATAAGATAAATAAGAAAAAAAAAAAAAGTTGTGAATAATAGTCGTAGCAACTTTTGTTGACTATATTCACGTGGCTTCACAAGGAATTATATCTCATGTGATGTTAGGTGAATATAATTATTCACATTCACCAAAAGGTGAATTGCTTTGTGTTAGAGACAAAGCGTGCTCACCATTTAATGAGTGCACGACTTTGTCTCCTCCTACGAATTTACACACGGCAAGTTTACTACCTAAAAGACAAGCACCTTATGCCTATAAATGTGTGAGCGTTATAGTATTGTGATACAGAAAATGAGATTGAGATCAATTGTATTTAACAAGTTTTGAATGTGTGGATAACCACTTGATACAAAGAGAGTTCTCATAATATATTTTCATATTCATAATTATTTTCTCTTGCTATATATATTTTTATTTCACAACACGTTATCAACACGAAACTCTAACCAAATCCTAAGAAATGAGTTGTTCTCACTTTATCTCCAACCCACTTTAAGTTTTATTCTTAAGAATTGATAATTTTATTATCTCATCATATTGATCTACTGCCTATAAATTTATGTTTATGGATTTTATGTTAAAGATATTATATCTAATGATATTATCAAATATGGTCAATTATAAATTTAGCAATTTCATTACGCTTATTTTATTACTTTAAGCCAGTTCAGATGATAACCACGCATCCCAGCAGGATCGTGCAGAAGTAATGATTTTTATTCATCATCATCTCTATGATCTATTAAAAGGACTGAGTACCTTATAATAAATAATCTCTTAATTTTATGAAATAATTTAAGAGAGAGATATGAATGCACCAGAAGCTGCACCTTACATAAATGGATGCACTTGAAGTTGCAAAATTATAAAAGTGCAAGTGAATACAACTTTACACTTGAAGCACCCGAAATTGCAAAATTTTGAAAGATATAAGTGAATAAAATTCTGCACTTTCTAAATCAACTTACAATTAAAATTATGTGAGGGAAAATCTCTGAAGAAGACATGTTGGAAGAAGGAAAATCATATATTATATATCATGTCTCAAAAGTGCTCCTAAAATAGCAATATTAAGAACGTAAGTTCAAGAAGAACTCTGAACTAATATATTGCCTTCTATTGGTTAAATAAAATAATAAGATTTTGCTAAAAATCTACAAGTTCTTTCCAACCAGTTATATATCATTCCCTGAAGTGAATGAAACCTCATTTGATAATTAAAGAAAAATAAGGGTCGTGGACATAGAAGTGATATGAACAAAATCAAGAAGGATGTACTCAAATATTCTCTCAAAAAGGAATATTACACCTTACCACCTGAAGTGAAATTATTAACAATAAATTTTGTTGATCCAAAAGATCACATGAGTTATTTTGATATTCTAAATAAAATGGATGTCTCTCATTCTTCTAGGGATAATTAATAATTTGATTGTTGGTTGAATATCCATACCAGTTAACATATTGTTCTTGATCATATTATTATATATTGTTATATTTAAAGAATCTCATTAAATTGCATATATTGTAATTTAATACCATCTTCTTAAAGATCATGTGCAAAAGATGGGCATGTTGTACTTGAATTTGTTAAGTACATCACTGGGCTAACATACTCATGAAACTTCTCCAAGAGAATCATTCCTATACAATTCATAGAGAACTTGGTATGAGTAAAGTAATCCGATTAAATTAATTATTTTAGGAAAGATTTTATGTTTATCCATTTAATTTTGAACACTAGGTTGTATGCCTAGTTATATGTATGTATGTGTGTATGTCCATGTATGAAAGGTGAAATAAGCTCATCATTAACAAACATGATTTTATTAGAAAATGAGGCCACTACATTTTTTGAGGAATTGGGCGAGAAGCCAATTCTTTCACCTCAACCAGTAGCCTCTCATACTGCTTTTAAAGCTCGTTTTTGGTCTTACCCTGTTCTGTAAACCGTGCTACTAAATCATTAACATAAGAATCCACGAGATTCTTCAACCCTTTATTTTACTGTTTAAGCTCTACTAGTTTCTACTTGTTGTTTTTTAGCAACCGCTGCAGAATGGTAACTTGAGAGCACAAGCACTCGAACTTCATGATTTCTAACATGCAGACATCGTCCCATGTTAGAAACAGAGGCAACACACTGAATAGTGAGTGCCATTGAGTCATTAATGGTTTGAGGATCTGTCCTTCCAATCAATACTCTTTCATCCTCCGAAGTGAGGAGACCCGCAGCTACTGCCGTTGCAATTGTACCACTTAGCATCATGGAATCAATTACCGTGACAAAGCCTGTCTGGGGATAGGAAGTATGGACGCCAGACCTCTGGCTCTGTACTAGACACAGCATTTAGATTAAATGCATTATGGTTGTTTTAAGAAGGAGAGGAAGCCATCCTAGAAAATCTAATGCGAGATTAAGATATAATTTTTGAAAATGATGAATGAAGTTCATCGAAAACCAAAGTGTGATAAATAAACTTCAAATTTTTAAATGAAACAAAAGCAGTCTGTGGGATTACCTATCATCCGATTCCCGATACACATTTTCATCAAATTTCAACGTTTGTTGAAATTCAAGATTCGACGTATATGGAAAAAGTCACTGACTCAGGACTCAATGTGTCAACAAGATTTTATTTTTGAAAAAGCATCTATCATTTTTCAAACTTCTTGAATCATTAGTGTATCTGGCGTGGGTGATTGGATAAGCCAAACACATAGCGCCTTCTGAACCATTCATTCACCCGCGTGTCTATCCTATAAATTCGCTTCTCTTCTCCATTGCATATCGCACCTCTCAGATTTTACTCTCTCATCAATTCTTCTGATTATACTCTAAAAGGATGCAGCACCACAAACTGATTCATAAAATCAACAATTTAATGTTCTCAGACAGAAGCAAGATTATTTTTTATCAAATTCCTACGAAGCAAGATTATCTTTGATCATGATTCTTAGGTGAAGTATCTTTCTTATCCCCCAAGTCGCTAGAAAGATTTCTAGCATACACTCTTAATACTCCCGCGACTTTGTATGACAGAGCAGAGAGAGCTACTTGTATATGGGTGTCCACCAATATCCCTTCCTGATTGCTTAATTAATCTGCACTTCAGGAACACGGTAAGGAACATCATATCTCAAATTGATCTAATTTCCTTGTTGTAATAATAGTAATGATTATATCTTGATAATGTGTTTACATGCTTCGAATTTATGTACTTGGTTGATTATATTTTGATATAAATTTCATTGTATACAATCATGATATTTTTGAAATAGTCTCCTCACCATTAGGGGGAGAAAATTCGTTGCCAGAAGCACGACAAAACTATCTTATCTTAATCCTTACACAAATTAATGTGAACTGTAAGTTCAAAGAATTATTTGTTTATAAGGTATTGCAAACCAATTATTACATGTGTTCACTGACAATAAGAAAATTTGAAATCTCATTTTCTAGCTGCTAATACCCTAGTAGGGATTGAATTCCTTAAAGGTAAATTAATTGATATAGCAATAAGTGTATCTAAGACACGCTTGGAGCGTGAAAATTTTTTTAGTATTAAAGATAAGACTTCTTAGAAGAGGAAAACACAAGAAAAGCAAGTCGCAGCCCCTGAAGAGGTTATACCCATGAAACATACAACAAGGTAATTAATCTATCCAAAATTGTGCACAATATCTCCTGAAAATAAACCTCCAGAAGAGGAAACTCCTGAAGAGTTATCCCCTGAAGTGGAATCTTTTGAAGAGAAAAAGTACCTGAAATTACGAGATCTCGATATATTATTTAAATACACGAGAAATATGGGATAGAAATAAATTTTTTGTCGACAATATATTTGCTCTTAACATTACCAGAAGTAATGATGGTGAATTTGAACCACAAACCGTCGAAAAATGTCGAGTAGAAATGATTGGCCAATGTGGAATTCAAATAGAGCTAAGCTCATGAGTAAAATATGAAATATTTGGACTTGTAGTCCATACACCTAAATGTGTAATGCCTGTTTAAATACAAGTGGGTATTTGTACGAAAATTTAATGAAATTATGAAGTACAAAGTACGACTTATGTAATAAGGTTTCTTGCATAAATCTAGTATTAATTATAAAGAAATATATGCTCCTGTAATGGATACAATTTCATTCCGAATTTTGATTAGCTTGGTAGTTATAGAAAAATTGGATATGCGCATATCTATATGAATTATTGAACGTCCCTGAAAGATATGAAATGCCTGAAGCATATAATCCCTGAAGGATATATTCTACCAAGTAACAAAGATTCTTGAAGCATATAATTTAAAATCCTTGAAGGATATGGAATGCCTGAAGCACATAATCTAAACTCCCTGAAGGATATGGAATGTCTGAAGCACATAATCCCTGAAGGATATGGAATGCCTGAAGCACATAATCCCTGAAGCATATAATCCCTGAAGGATATACTCTAATAAGTAACAAAAATTCTTATATGGTTTAAAGCAATCTGGGTGCATGTGATACAATTGTCTTAGCGAATATTTATTTAAAGAAAGATTTAAGAAAAATCCATATTTGTCCATGCATTAAGGAATGAGAATTCCGATTTGCTATTATTGCGGTATATGTTATGGAAACTCCTGAAGAGTTCACAAAACCACCAATTATTTAAAGAATGAGTTTGAGGTATCTGTGTAAAACAAAATTTTTGTCTTGACTTGCAAGTTGAACACTTTCAAAATGAAATTTTTGTTCACCATTCAATATACACAGAAAAAGTCTTGAAGCACTTTCATATGAATAAAACTTATTCTTTGAATACTCCAATGGTTGATTAGTCACTTGATGTTAAGAAGGACCATTTTCGCTCTCAAGAAGAGGATGAAGAAATTCTTGATCTTGAAGTACCATATATTAGTGCAATTGATACTCTGATGTATTTTGCAAATTGCACTTGAACTTATAAATCAAATCCATAGTTAATGGGAAATACAGACGCATGATATCTTTCTGATCCATACCAATAACGATCAGAAACAGAATATTATTCATTTGTGACAACACTGCTATTACATGAAGATTTATCAAATCGAATAAAAGATGTAGCAATTCATGAAACAAACACATCTCACCTAAAATTCTTTTATACACATAAGCTTCAGAAGAGCGGTGATATTGATGTTAAGTAGATACGATCAAGTGACAACTTAGCCAACTACGACATTCAAGAAGATTGTTCATAATATTAGCATGCGTCAAGGATCTTTTCATTGACAATTGAAGATCTATGTACTCATGAGGGGAAGTAAATACTCTGAAGGATATGTGCTGATTGTACTCTTTTTCCTTCGCTAAAATTTTTTCCCACTGGGTTATCCTTTGCAAGGTTTTAATGAGGCAATCCAAAGGCACTTAAAGGTTCACAAGAACACTGTACTCTTTTTCTTTCGCCACTGGTTTTTATCCCATTGGGTTTTTCCTTGGCAAAGTTTTAATGAGGCATATTCTTAATAAGTGGTCATCTAAGGGGGAGTGTTGTGAATAATAGTCATAGCAACTTTTGTTAACTATGTTCACGTGGGTTTACATGGGATTATATCCCATATGGTGTTAGGTGAATACAATTATTCACATTCACCGAAAGGTGAATTGTTTTGTGTTAGAGACAAAGCGTGCTCACCATTTAATGAGTACACGACTTTGTCTCCTCCTACGAATTCACACACGGTAAGTTTACTACCCAAAAGACAAGCACTTTATGCCTATAAATGTGTGAGAGTTATAGTATTGTAATACAGAAAATGAGATTGAGATCAATTGTATTTAACAAGTTTTGAACACTTGATACAAAGAGAGTTCTCATAATATATTCTCATCTTCAGAATTATTTTCTCTTGCTATATATATTTTTATTTCACAACAATTTAGTTATACAAAATCTTATACAGTTTTTTTTCACTATTGCTGAATGCTGATATAGTTTGTTGTGATTAATACTTAATAATGGATAAAAAATACATATAATTCATTAGGTGCATTACATTAAGTTTCCTAATTAAATTCAAATATATAGTTGAGTTACATTTACTTGTTATTAGAAAAAGAAAACATTGTTTGTGTTTTATTGTTCTATGCAACTATATGATTTAATTTAATTGAAGAATCTAATATACTACACCTAAGAAACTATACCTAAATTTCACTCTTTAATAAAAATATTATCAATAATAAATAATAAGCCCAAATAAAAGTAATTTTATTCTGATGATAATTTTGCACAAGAATAAGTTATAAGAAATTGTTACTTGGATGAGGGAAATGGATGTAACAAAAATTATCCTCTACTTCTCAAATCCAACCAAAAGAAGTTACCTATCTATAAAAAGAAAAAGAAAAAGAAAAAACACCATCGGATCAGTGCACTCCACCTTTCTTATAGGATCCAATAATAAAGTGAGTACTATTTCCATGTGCATACCGCTTTCCCATTGTTGAAGGAGGATCAAATGATTATCAAGGCTCCACAAGCCATCATCTTATCATCCTCAAAATGATGAAACTCATAAGCACTTGCACTGGGAAAAAAAAAAAAACTTGTAAGAGTCTCTCTTGGAAACCATATGATGACAATTGAACAAAAAGAAAATGTAGCATTTGAGCCTTGGTACATTGTAGCAGGAGCATAAAACAATGCATTTTCACTTCCTACCTGTAAAAACAGTATTAAAAGTTCCATCCCAGATTTGATATTTGAACTAGAAAGAGATTATATAGATATATGTGTTGGAATTAAACAAAGAAATATACATTTTCACCTAAAAATATAGGTTTTAGGTTTATGTCTATGAAGATGGTACCAAAAATCATTATTTTACTTTTTACTGTTTCCTTGTTTCAAATTTTTTTAACATAATTGTCAAAAAAATAAATATAATTAAAATAGTATAGTAAACAAAGTGGCTTCGGATGCCGTGCAAGGTCAATATTCTCAACTAAACCAAAGTGCAGCCGCAATTTGTTACAGCTTTCAATGCTGCAATTTGAAGCGGCCTTTAACTTGTAATGTTGTAATGAATTTCAACCTTCAACTGCAACAGTACAACGTTATCTTACCAATTACAATTTAACTGTCCTGTATTATGTGGATGACTACTTAAGAAAGAAGTTTAGATATCATTTCATTCTCACATTTTTTTATCTTGTCTTTCTATTTTTTTATTTTATGACACATGCACCATCATTCAAGATTTTATTCTTGGCCAAAAGTACGGACCAAGAAAAATTCAGAATAAGGGTTACCGTTACGTCGACAAAGTTGAGTAGCGTTCAAATCCAATTGGGCTGGACCCAAATAAGCCCACCTTTATCTCCAGGCTCCAGCTACCCCCACACGCCAATCGACGTAACAGTCACATCAGGTACTGCCACGTGTAAATCCTGTCGCCACGAAGGCTACCTTAAAGGGCACAATCGTCATTCCGTATTAAAACGCACATTTACCTTTGCGGGAATTCGAAGCTCTCAAAATCTCTCAAAAGCGGTTTGTTTTGCAACACAGGAATCCAATTCCGAGGGAAAAGATCACATTTTCGTTTCGTAAGAGAGAGATAGAGAGAGATGGGGCTGCTTTCCAACAGGTAATTTTCAATTTTTCTGCTAATAATTTTCGTTCAACAACCTGTTTGCTTACCGAGAAATCGTGGGAAATCAAATTTTTCAATATCGATTCTGTAAGATCTCAAATGTGTTGTTGCTTTTAGTTTACGCTGTGTTTTCTCGGCAACCAAACGGGGATTAGGGGCATTATCGTAATTTAACAACTTGTTTATTGACAGAGTGCAAAGGGATAGCCTGAAACCAGGGGATCATATATACTCGTGGAGAACTGCTTATATTTACGCCCATCACGGTTATTATCTTTTATAGTTATTTGAGCTTTTTATTTTTATTTATTTATTATTTTTAATATGATAAAATGTTGTGCTTATAGGCTTTGGATTTTTAATTATGTTAATTTAAAGAAAATATGAAATTTTTTGCTCAATGAAGATTTTTATAAGCTCTGTGGGTACTGCTAATTGTTTAATGGTTTTGGAAAATAATTTTTGGGCATGTTATGCTCACCAAAGCTGCATTTGTGGAAATTCAAGCTTTGGAAGAGAAACATTTTATGATTTTTTTTTTTTAAGTGATTGTGCTATCTATTAGGGTTAAGATTTTATTATTTGTCAAGTGGATTATGTGTTACAGTGCTTGATTTATGGATTTCGTGTTGTTCGGACTTAATTGAAATTAAGTCATATAGTATTAACATTTTATGATCTAGAATTGCATTGCATTTAGAGAATGTGCGACTTTTTTATGAGATGAGAGTTGGATCATATTTTGTATAGAAGGCAACATTGCTATGCTTTAACTCAAATAACACTTCCTCCTCACATAATAATGGGGTGAAAGGTGAGGTCATGAGTTCAATACAAAACAAAAAATATTACCTATAGCCCTATAGGGTCTTTTTTGTAGCTGCATTGTCTATGCTTCCGTCTGTCTTTGGAATTATTATTCCCCGTCTGGGAAGTTCCTCCTGAATGAGCACGATGACACCGTTCTCTCCTCTCCTTGTTAGATTGTGACTGATATACAGGTCTTATTCGACTTTTTGATTGATTAGTTCATCACTTTTTGAAATAAACGAACCTTTAGGACTTGAGGTGCAACATTAAGGATTTTTAATAATGACAAATTTGCTTATGATTTCTTAAGTTTCGAATATGTAACATATAGGTTGCACCTCCTTTTTAAAGAGGCACTTTCTTAGAACTCGTGTAGCTTATTTTTGGATTTCTGGGTTCATGTAATTGGTTCTTTACCTCTTCCGTTGACATGTCTGCAATCTTGTGCTTTCTGTCTCCTAGTATTTCTATATTCCTTTATTTGGCTAGTCTACTAGAGTTTGATATGACTACAAAAAGAAATAACATTAAACCGATATTTGTATTGCATTTTCTTGTTTAACTTGACAATATATTTTTCTGTTTCTTAACAAAAAACAGGTATCTACCTTGGGGATGACAAAGTCATTCATTTTACTAGACATGGCCAAGAAGTAGGAACTGGGACTGTGCTGGATGTCATCTTGGTTAGCTCAGCACACGCCCGATCTCACCAGCCCTGCCCCACTTGCATTCCACCGGAAGAGGGGCATGGGGTCGTCTCCTCTTGCCTGAACTGCTTCCTTGCTGGTGGTGTTTTGTACCGTTTTGAGTATTCAGTCACCCCTGCTCTCTTTCTTGCTAAAGCACGTGGTGGAACATGCACTCTTGCCGTCTCAGACCCAGATGATGTTGTGGTCCATCGTGCAAAGTACCTGCTTGAAAATGGCTTTGGTTGCTATAATGTGTTTAAGAATAACTGTGAGGACTTTGCTATCTACTGCAAGACTGGGCTTCTTGTGCTGGATCAAACAACACTTGGCCAGAGTGGCCAAGCAGTTTCTATTATAGGGGGGCCTCTCGCAGCTGTTTTATCTACACCGTTGCGTCTTGTTACTACCAACCTTTATGGAATGGCTGCTACAGCTGTTGCAGTCTACTGTGCTAGTAGATATGCTGCTGACATTGGCATGAGGAGGGATGTAGTGAAGATGTCAGCAGAGGATCTGACAACGAGGCTCGCAACTGGCTTACTTCAGGTGGTTGAACCCCAAATTTTAGTTACTCCTGCCCGTGGGTCTCCTCAGCTTCTCACTCAGTGATGTAATGTAATCTTTGTTTGTTATCTGGTTTAATAAGCTAGTGGGATTATGATCCCAACTTACGGTTTGTGTGCCTCTGGCCTTTGAATGTGAAATGTTATATAACATTTGTTTTCACTTGTCTGAATTGTCATCCACTGTTTGAAAACTAAATTCTTTGTGATCTAAATTGTATGATTGTCCAATTGAAGTGGTGCTTGTCATCCACCCGATACCCTGTAGTCTGAACTTTTAAGTCTTCAATAACTCACTCTATATCTTGCTAGACTCTGCAGGGCATCGGGTGGTTTCTTTGCATCAAAAGTGTGCGTGGCCTCAATGAAATATTTAAGGGATATCTGAGGCCAAGCGCATTCCTCCAAGCAGCTTATTGAAAAACTTTCCTATGTTTGGTTTATATCGATTTAGTTCTTATCCGATACTGAATGCAAATGGGACATACAAGTTACAAAAGAAGGACCAGATAAGTGACGGGTAACCACTTTGTGCCAATCTTATGCAAACTATGTATCATAAAATGGCAAACGCTAGTTTAGAGATTATTTCTTGAACACAAAAATAAAATGACGTATGAGCATGCCGTGGGGTATAAGGTCCGCTCAACTAACCATAATAAAATCAGACAAGCTTACTACTAGTACACCTGAAAATTGGTGCATTTCTGCCACTCTATTTCCCTAATTTAAGTACAGATCCTCTTGCCTGATAGAGACGCAGCAAGTAGAGAGAAGACACCTTTGAAAGGTTCTCTCTCTCTCCTAGAGAAACCTTAGCCGCCCCTCTCTTCCCCTCACCCCAGCCACCCCCACTTTACTCCCCTCTTCCCGAGCCGCCGCCCCTACCCCCCCATCTCTGAACAACCTCCAGACTCTCTTCCGGGGTCGCGCGGTCCTCGATATCGTGGCCGATGGTGGCCTGATCTGGACCGTGTGGCCCATCCTTGTTTCGCGTCGAGCCTCCACCTCCCTTCTCCTTTCTTTTGTGTCGCTCTTCCTATCATCCCTCTGTAGTATCCTGATCTCTCTTTGCGGGATCTATGGAAGTCTTTTACAAGTGGACCTCGCCGAAACCTCTTTCCTCTCTTTTTGTTGCTCATCGGAGACCTGGGGTGGCTCACTTCTCCGGCTCTCTCCCCCTTTCTTGAAGACAAGATTTGTGACTTCAAATAGATGGCGAGATCTCCATTGGCCATGAATGTTAAGTTGGCAGTGGATTTGGGGTCTACTCCCACTCCAAGCCTTTCTTGTCTACCCTCTAGGTGACTTGAGGGTAGATCTTGCAAAGCTCTTTCTTGTGGAGAGCCCCAACCGAATCGCATGGCATCTGATACCATAGACCATCCGATTCACTTTCTTTGTTACTGTAAGCTCGGATGGGATCTTGGCTCCAAGTTTGCTGCCGCACCGAACATCTCCAGTTGTTGCTGTTCTTCCAAGCTATTGGATTGTCATCAAATCTAGTAGCTTTTGTTGTATTTGTGTTGTTGATTTTTGTTTATGTATTTTTATTTTCTGTTGTTGTGATGTTTTTTTATGTTGTCGCTTGTGCTACCCTCCTGGTAAGGTCCTGTACTATGACGTATGTCATTTTTGCTGCCCTTGTTATAGGGTCCTAGGCTTTGTTGTGTAATCAACTTGGTTTCCTTCCAACTCGGTTTGGAAGTGTTCCAATGTTCTGATTTTCAATAAAACTTCTTTTATTTAGCAAAAAAAAAGGGTATAGATTCTCTTAATCGTGCTGTCATTGGAATTCAAGGTCGTAAATGCTGCTCCTTTGGCTTAAATGGTAACTTTTGAGAAATCTGGCTAGCTAAAATAATAAACAAATACAAAACATAAGCACGAAAAAATCAGATAATCCATCCCTTGATACAACTGTTTATCTAACAACGTTGCTAACACACCCAAAAAATAAGGACCAAAACTAAGGGGCTCCATGACAAAATTGGGTTACACATAAGACTCCATAGACTTCTGTTTTGGGGTTAGACCTTAGAACCCTACTCCAGACATCATTGGTGTTCACACCCAAATTTCTCCTGTTGTCAGTAACCCTCTCAGACAAGCAAAACAGCGTTTATACAACCATCATTCTCAGGGTTATTTGTCACCTGAGCATATTTTCCTGCGTAAACCACGAAACTAATGATAATGAGACATGTACTGATGGGAGTTGAAAAAGAAGATATTGATAACAATGTCAAGTTATAAAAAAAAATAGAAGGAAAATCTTACCCCATACAACTTTCCCAGCTGGTGTAACCAGACCCAACTCACTGACATTCACCTGAAATTCACAGTAACAGGAGAAATAAACCATGTAAGCCCACTCTATTGACTGTTCAAATGGACTAAAGACATTGACATTTGCAGGAAAACAATACCTCAATGATGGTTCCCTTTGTCATCACCCCAAGAGAGGTATACATCTGACCATTAGGATTTTTCTTCACTCCGATAATCTCAAGATTGAAAGTGCATTTGAGTTCAGGGTGTGTCACATGAGCTTTGGTGAACCGCAACCCTGAAGGACGGATAAAGCGCTCATACTTGGGGGGTTTTCTTGTAAAACTAGGGCCTACAAATGTTGCTTTTGTGATCATCCTCTTCCATTGCTTGGCTGCAAAAGAGATCAATCAGGCCTAGAGTGTCAGCGGCATTGCTAATGACTCAATTCGCATTTTCATCATAACAAAACAAAGATACTTGTATTTTTAGTTTTTTACTCAAGGACACTAAAATCAGCCACATCTAAGAAATTCTACAAGCAAATCTATGATATGATCAAAATTCTTGAATTGCATTGGAAAATCCACAAAGCCATAAACAAAAGACAACCCAACAACAACACCACATTTCCTAGAGTTAGCCACAATACTAGAGTAGAAAAGAATTATAACCAATCCAAGTCAACAGATTCAAATAAACTGAACTTCATGCACTGCACACAAACGTAAGTACTGAACTTGGCCAAATAATAAATAAAGGTGAGAAAAAAAAAATCATACAGTATCTTCATAGCAATTTCAAAGTACATCATTTAGCACACTTCAATATTGCAACTTATCTTAAGCCCAAATTGTACAAATGTGAGATTAACAAAGAATTTTTTTTAACCAATTGCAATATTCCAATATAAAAAAAAAAATATATATATATATATATATATAGAAGACACGGAGAAGGTGAGTTTAGGAAAACTTACCCTTTCGTTTCCCAGTTCTGAGCACTTTAAACATTTCATCTTCGGCCACAGGCCTCACCTGCAGAAGCGAAATAAATTCCAGTTATGAAGTTCATCTGATTTCAGGTAATCCAAACATAAATGTGCACACGCACAAAAAACTTGCAGAGGTGCATAATAGACATCAGAATGCAAGAAATGTTGGCCTCACCTTGGGTAGAGGGACTTCCCATTTTCCAGCTCTCTCTTTCCTCTTTTGCTTAATAGTATTGCTGAGAACCTATTAACATTGTAATGTCAGATTCATAAACAGAAAGGAGTGTCTAAAAAATATCATATCTTTAATAGTTAAGGCATAACATACTTTTGCTCGTGTAGTATTTTCACGATCCAGCAGATAGGCAGGAACAGCTCCTTCTTGAACTTCATCATCCACTTTGCGCCTCGTCGATGATTCCTCATGCATAGCCAGTCTGTTTTATGTGCAAAAACAAAATTTATTATCCACTACCAGATAACCAGCATAATAGAAATCAATAGCAAGTATAGATAACTTTTTCATTATAGAAAATGCATAAATGATCATGAATCACAAGATGCGTTGCAATTTAACTTCATACAAATAACTGAATAAGAGGAAAAACAAATTTTCTTATCCACTACCAGATAACCAGCATAATAGAAATCAATAGCAAGTATAGATAACTTTTTCATTATAGAAAATGCATAAATGATCATGAATCACAAGATGCGTTGCAATTTAACTTCATACAAATAACTGAATAAGAGGAGATATAGAGTAATATCTCAGAGCAACAATTAATTTTCAAATATCAAAGTGGTTGAAGGCCAAGTGATTGAGCTGTCACATGCATCCATATATGTATTAGCAGGTTTAAATTAATTTTCAAATATCAAATTGTTTTTTAGATAACGTAAGGAACCTTTCTAAAGAAAAGCCTTTTGGACTCGCCACTAGGCAGTAAAACCTACACACAACTAACCCCACCCACCCCAGTTGATTTTTCTTTTCAAGACCACAGAAATTCAAGGATGATGAGCATTTTTCCCAAATTATGAATAATACTACTATAAACAAGTTCACTCTATAACACATCTTTACTAAGGTACCAAAAAATTCCAATGCTCAAAACAAATAATTAAACAAAAATCACACTATGCCACGTTAAAAGTTGGAACTTGATTCGATCATTTAACCGAACACTGCACATTCTAAACAACAAACATTCATTCTAAATTTCTAATATCCCTTTTTTCAAATTTAGCAAAAGCAGAAAAAATATATAAATAAATAAATAAGACTCACGTTTTCTTCATCAGAGCCTTTTCAGCATAACGTTTCTTCGCAAACATCTTACCCTTAATACCAATAGCCTGTTCCAAAAATCAAAACCAAAAATGAGAAATTTAGCTCTTAATTCTACTAAAAAATTAAAATTTAATTTGAAAACAAAAAAACAAACCTTCTGGGCAATCTGAGAGCGCTTGTGGACTTCACGAGCCTCCTTCTTGCGCTTGCGCTCGAAGTGGTCAAAGCGATGGCCATATCGCTTTCTGTGAAGGTCTATGTAATCTCCTTGAGGCTAATATACAACAATCAACAACAATTAGACTAAGAATCAGTAAAACCACACAAAATTAACAATCAGATCACGAAAGAAACGGTGAAGAGAGAAAAGTTCAGAAGCGAACCATGGTGAACGACGATTTAGAGGCTCTGGTTTACAGAGAGAAAGAGAGAAAGAGAAAAAACCCTAGTCGGTGGTCTAGGGGTTTTTGTCTATTTGATTTGTAAGGATCCGGGTTGGGTTTTAAAATACGGGTCGGTGTGGGTTTGGGCTAATTGGGCTTTTTCATTTAGAGTTTGATGGGTTTTATTGTTTCGTTCAAAACCCATTACTTTTAGGGAGGCCCACGGACCTAAAATAATTTTAAGATTGAGTTCTTAAATTTTAATCAAGTCATTTTGAAATAATTAATTGGATTTTAATAGTGTTTAGTATAAGGGGTGCTTATGGTCAGCCTGTAGGTTCATATTCAAATATTCATGAACGTATGTTTTTGGAGAATATCAAGAGATGCTAATTAATTGAATTACAAAATTCTTGACAAATAAAAATGAGTTGTTCTTGACTTATATTACGTAATCATATCTGGTGTTGTACATTGGGATTAGTTTTTATTGAAAATTTTATTTGCTAATAATTTATATAAGTACAGCTGTATTTAAGAAAAATGAAATTTTAAAAAGCTCTACAGATATGCTAATAATTAACCAAAAAAAAAAAAAATAGATTAGTCCAAAGTCACACTTATTTTTAGAATTATATAACACATTTTGGTTATTCTTGAAACTTTTTTTTTTTAAATTTCTTGGATATGCCAAAAAAAAAAAAACCTCACGGGTCTTAAGGCTTTGTTGTTCGCATAACCTATAGGCCATTGTCAGCACTATGTCTTACTTATTTTTTATTATATCATTTCAAACATCTCAACACATAACCTAATAAAGTGGGAGAAAGAGGGAGAAAAATTAATTAAAAATAAATAAAATAATAAATTATTCTTTTGCCTAAACTACTGTGCTTAGACATTGCTTTACCTAACATGTTGCTAGTCCAATGAAAGTGATTTTGAAAATTTATTAGCCATATTTTAGCTCAAATAGTATTTTTCTTATACAGTTGGGAAGGCTCTAAACTACCCATTATAATAGCGAATTCTCACCAATTTTATCCTCTCTTTTTTAACTCAATTCTGAAAACAATTTTCAATATTTAAATTTTGTTGTCCTAAACATAACCCACGCGGAGTATTATAACCAACAGACAGGGCAGCAGGCATCTCCTATTTATTTGATTGGTGGTCAATTTATTGTTGTGTACTATTATATGCCTTGAGGTGGAGAATATGATCGAGACCAGACTGGCATGTTTGATATTGGGGCCTGAAATGTAGAAGCATTGTGCTAAATTTCATGGCACTTCATTTAGCAAACCCTAACGAAAGGACTAAAAAATGTCTATACGTATTTGCTTTCTAGCAATACATATGTTCCCCCACTAATCAAAAAAAAAAAAAAAAATTCATATGTTTCCCCAGCTTGACAGCCATGCCTTTTTAGCAGATAGTGTGAGTATCTACTATTTTCTTCAGTACAACAATTTTTGGATGAGATTTATCCCCACTCTTCAATGAAATTGACAAAACACTGGTGATCTTAAAGTCTGTATTGAAGAAGATCTACTATTTTCTTCAGTACAACAATTTTTGGATGAGATTTATCTCCACTCTTCAATGAAATTGACAAAACACTGGTGGTCTTAAAGTCTGTATTGAAGAAGATCTACTCATGTGGAATTATTCTCTCTTAGCCCCACTTTGTTATCTTATTATCTTCATTCTTCCAATATTCCAATAATGATTTATTCATTCCCCAAGACACACACACAAAAAAAAAAAAAAAAAAAACTATCTTATTAGACATTTTATATAAAGTACACTCCTCATTACATGTGAATCCTATGTATATATGGAACTTATCAAATATGAGAGGATTCTGCATAATCTGTCACACAAGATACTCTTTTCTAAAAATAAATAGAAAAGATAAGTAAAATGGTTTATATGTTTGGTGCATACACTTCAATTCTTTTTGGTGGAACATATACTTCATTTAGCAAGTTGATTTATTTTGTACAAGTTTCTTGGCCTACATTCTTAAATAGTATGTTTTTGGTCCACATCCTAGCTCTATGGACCAAGTCAAAGACTGCATACTGCCATACAGGTATATATTAATTAATTATATATTTCTTTTCAGTTTTGTGTGTAACAGGTATATATTAATTAATTATATATTTCTTTTCAGTTTTGTGTGTTGTGTGTTCACATGCATATATATTGAACCACGGAAAAAATAATAATTATCTCATGCACAGGATGTATCTATCATTTCTTTTATAATATTTGAATTTCGTAATTGTATAAAAATTCACATGTTGTAAGAAAGATATGACTCTATATCATATACACAAGATACATTCTCATAAAAAATGTACCTTATGTCCTATAGCTCAAATTTTTATAATCTTTCCTTTATAATATGTAGTTCTTTTTTCAATCTTTGATGGCAAATCATTATACCTCACGCCCCACTCGATGTATACTCAATTCCTCTTCTAAGCCATATCCTTTTGGTGAAGGAAGAATGTGGAGGGGGGGGGGGGACCTGTCTCTCATCTATAAGGACCGATCGAGCTAGCCTAAGAACGAGGTCATGAAGCTATTTGCCCTCGTTCCTAAGGCTTCATGCTTACCTATCAATTGGTTGGAAATAAGCTCACTCTTTTCATCTTTTGTGAAAGATTCCTAGGCAATCTCTCAAAAGTAACCTACAAAAAACCTTAGGTCTACAAAATAAGAAGGATATAATTTTTCTTTTTAAATTTAGAGAACACATGAGATCCGTTTGTTTCAAAATGCACTTTTTCAAAATATAGTTTTTTAATTATTATTTTTTTCCTCTAAATACAACTTTTTCAAACACCACCTTTTTTAAAAATTAAAATATTAATGGTATCAAACGAAATAATTTGTTTTGAGAAGCAACCTTTAAAAACTGTATGGGACCAGTTTACAAAATCATTTCTGCTAAAAATACCATTAGTTTGCCAAACAAAATAATTTCTACCTTCCAAAAAAATAATGTGCTTTTCAAAATCTGAAGCACCCTTTAGAAAGCCCATGAAATGGAGTCTAAAGTCTGGATTAAGATCCTCTAGAGTTCTTAGGGTACTCTACCACATAGAGTTCTCTAAATCTTGACAATTCATTTTAAAATAAAAGGTTAGGATGATGTCATATCATTATTCCACTAACATAACAATAAAATAGTAATTTCCAAACCAAACTAAAACACTCCAAGGTTAACCCATCCAAACCAAAATAAAATAATTATTATTTTATTGTTATGTTAGTGGAATAATGATATGGCATCATCTTAACCTTTTATTTTAAAATGAATGGTTAAGATTTAGAGAACTCTATGTGATAAAGTACCTTAAAAACTCTAGAGGATCTTGATCCAACGCAAAACATACATTGCTAACCATAAGTATTTTAGAGCTACACTTGGAAAGTGGCTCCCAACCAACGGAAAGAACAATTAATTTCTTGAGAAGTGGAAACTCTGTTCTCAAACACAATTGGCTTCGCTTTTCATGGACTCACATTTTTTTTCTTCCAAATTTTTACAATTTAGTCTTCTATTCTTAGCTAGCTAATCACAACGAAAACGACTTTATGGAAATTGATGAATAAAACAAGGGTAATTTAAGCACCGACCCAATTCCTTGTTAAGTTGAGAAGAATTCGCTTTAGGTGTTGTATAATATTCCATCAAATCACATCTTTTCATAAATTTAATAACAAACCATATCTGACGATGAAGCAATTAAAAAAGAAATAAAATCTTTTTATGAAAGAAAGTATATATTATGGAAAAGAAATGGGGGGCCTCAAACTTTTTGACTCTTTCGACCCAAGTTCTCTTTCACACTACAAACAAAAAGCTTAGCATTAGATATGGGACCCCATTTTGTCTGTGCTTTTATGGCTCAATCAAAAGCCAACTTTGCACCGCCAGGGCCTCACCAAATTTATAAGAATCAATGGGTGAGAATAAATTATCCCAAAAGATGATTAAGAAAATAAAAAGAAGATGAGAATGTGTACATAGATGATAGATCCCACCTTTGTTGGTATGTTGGTGCAAGACTAATGATTGGTGTAATAGGTCCAATCCCGAACATGAAGTTGTTGATGTCCAACCATTGTTCACAGAATAAAAATTGGTATAGTTTAATAGAAATTTCATGGGTTTGTTTGAAAAGAAGAATAATGCATTTTCACATGAAAAATTGAATTAGGGGTAAATTTGTGTTTTACACAGCACCCTCAAAATCTGTTCAAACATCCCGTTTTTTCAAAGATGCATCCTTGTTAGTTTTTTGTCCATTTAGTGCAATTGTGAATTTCATGAGAAAAAAGACTAAAAGTCTAAAAGTTAGTCTAACTTCTTCCTATACATACCCATACTTGGTGCAAATATGATTTTGATTGTTGCTTTTGGATAAGTGGAGCCAGGGGAAAACTCCTAGAAATAGGAATTTTGACCACAACAAAACTTGGATTTCAGTCTAAATCGCATAGATATAATTGAGAATTGTGCATATGTGATTGGCTTGGTGGTGTGCCTTAAATTTCTCCACCGACGGAGAAACTTTCATTATTTTATAGGCATATTACCAATCAAGTAAAGGTCATCATGACCAAATTTATTCATTCTTTAATCTTTATCCAGCTTTCATTTCAATTTTAATATGTATACAGTTCTATCAAGCATTCATCAAATGAATCACATCTGCTCCTATTTTCTTATTTATGGTGATTTATGAGCCAATAGTTTTGTTACTTATAAAGACCATTCATTCAAAGACATCGTTCGTGCATAAGTGCATTAGGATTTTGCCGAGTGCCACTTTAACTATAATGGATTGCAATATTGCTATTGTTTGAACTATCAACTATGAAACAAACAACATAGAGATGGTCTTTCTTTCTTTTTTAGCCTGATGTAAAAGGAAATTACGCGGAGATGATCTTTACGTATGGATTATTCAAACTTTATCTTGTTACCAAATGTAGGAGTTATTTTTTTGAGTTTATTTGGAAGAGCTGATTAAGCTGAAAATTGGAAACAATGTTTCTCTTGACCTAGCAGACTTCCCACCTAGATCATGCAATCAACAAAACAATAACACTTAGAATTTTTTGGTCAATCAAGTGGAAGTTGGCCTTTAATCCTCTGATGCTTTTGTTAGTAAAATACTCAAGAACAAACTTCAGCTCAGAGTGTAATAAAAGCCGGGAGAATTTTTGTGTATTTTGTTACTTACCTCTTGAATGTCATTTTTTCCTCTATTTTTATTCTTTTGCTCTCCAAAATCTTGAGATATTTCTGCCTACCTTCTTTTCTCCGACTGTCATTAATGATCCTTATATATCAGCTCGCTTCTCCCTTTTTCCAGCATTCAGGTTCGCATTAATGGTTCTGTCATTCAATGGATATTTCTCTACATTAAATAATTCTCGATTATTCTAATAATCCCCGAACTGTCTGAACAAATCTTTGAGTAATAAAAATCTCTTATATAAATATATTATTTGCTCGGGCCGGCCCGAACACGTGTTCGAATAAGAAGCTTCTGTGTTGCTCTTACTATTTTTTTTCCCCTCCACTAAATTTTATGAATTTTACTTCAAGTGGCTTCGTAAACTTTGTACCTTTACAATACAGTAAAATTGATAAGTAAAGAAATTTCAAATTTCAAACTTGATAAAATGAAAAACTTACTTGCATCAATATACTTTTATTTCTGGGTATAGAACAACAATACTAATGGCAAAAAATACATTTGGTAGAGAACGCATCATGCATGACATATACAACCTGACACATTGTCCTGGCCTTAAGCAAAATCCTATTGAATCCTCCAACCAAACAAATGGGCTAGGTTGGTTAAGTTTGTAATTACAAAAAACCATAAAGAGCATTTTTCAAATCAAATTAATGACAGCATTCAGTTCGATTTGATTTTGTATATGAAAGTAGGTGGTAATGAGTTCAAAAATTTAAAATCTTCTCTTCTTCTTCCTTATCTAATATGAGAAGTTGGACAGTTTACATCATACATCTAAGTTTGACAGGAATCCATATCGCGTTTATAAAGACGGCCTAATTAATAAATGCATCATAATTGATTAGTAGCCGAATTTTGAAGCTGCATAGTGCATACAACAAAACCTAACCTAACCCCATTTCCAACTTTGGGGGATGCATATTTAACATCTTGTCTTTTCGGGTAAGAATTAAGATAGTAGGTTCACTTGACATGTTTATTTTAACGTGTGGAGCCAACCCTTGGAAAATACTTTTAATTCAGGGCTAACGTACACCGCTATTGTTGTTATTAACTTGTTATCCTCACTCATGATCTTGTATTAATTGCTAGAACCCATCTCGTTTAAGCCTTTAATTTTGACCATGGGGCTATCAAAACAAATAAATTGACCATAGGACTTTATACTACTGAATATTGATTGAACAAATCACTAATATAACCATGTTTCAGCAATTAACGAACAGTAGATATCAAACCTAATATTGTTCATTTGGGCAAATTTTTCACTCCTTTGTTTATTTTGTCCCCGAGACTCTGATTGGTTAAGATATCAAACCAATATTATTCATTTGGACAAATTTTATTTTTTTAGGTGTTATACCTATGGAATTCAATCACAAGATTGAGTTAACCAATAAAACAAAAACAATGTTACCTTTTCTAATAACTATTAAATTCAACCATGCGATTCTTTCGTCAATGCAACCATATGGTATAATTCAATTGGGAAACTTAAGGTATAATACTTAATGAATTGTATCTAAGATTTATCCTATTTTGAAAATAAGAAAAAGAAGTTTACTAAAAATGATTAAATCATTCCTAAGTGATTCACTCTTCACCTCATCCCCACACCCTTACACCACAAATTCAAAGATTTTTGGCTCTGGTTTCAATGATCTCTTCGACTTGGTTCGCGAGTCGCGTTGCCACTAGATCAGAGACGACAACAATGTCGTCGTTTAATAAAAGAAAGATCGAGTAGGTTGGGCTGCTGACCTAGATCAAGTAGTGGAAAGAGAGAAGAAATTGAGAGAGAAAAGAAAGTGAAGGAAACTTGAAAAAAAGAAAGAAAGAAAGGATTATATGGATTAATTAAAAAATGATAGTTTGATTTAGAATTACCCTCAAAAGGACATAGTTTCGAATAGTAAAACTATGTTCGTTACTACGTTGTTTTAAGTTTATGTGGTACTTAACAAACACATCAGCACCAGGCATGGATGAAAAGCTTTTTTTCCCATACGATATCTAATGTTAGATGTAAAAATCAAAATGACCACAAGTGTACAATTTACAATTTAGTCAAAAAAAGAAAAAGAAAAAATACTGGCTTCAATTTATAATATTATTTATATCACTATTAGCATAGTTTTATGCATTGACATAAAGTGGAAATCATATATACAATACACGCTTGTATGTATTGTATGTATAAAAACAATAAGTTAAATCCTAAATATATAGTCTCAAGTCCGCTCGATTTCATTTTTGTTGATCCGTTTTTTTATCTTTATTGAGTTGCCTTTTATAGTTTTATATATAGGATGAGGAATGGCAATCCTATTTGGCGTGTGACCATTTACCCACTGAAAAACCGATGTATTAGCTGCCATAGTGCCTTGTATAATCTAGTCATATACCACCACTGAGTTAGTTAAATGAAGCTACCCCTACACGCTTTAGTTAGGTATTAAAATCTTGAAGTCTTCATGACCAATCGTTTTGTTTCTCATATTTGTCATACTGTTCTGTCAATTCGAAGCGTGTCAAGGATTACGTTATTGCATGCTCCATAAGACAGCATCGCTATTAAAATTAAGTTAAACAAACATCATGGTCTGATAAATAAAGTGCAATTGTATTTGAATAGACTAACCAAAAAATCATACGATAATCAAATCGAATCTTCCTATGTTATAAAGTCTACAGATCATTCATTATTGGATCTCGTGATTTGACTTCACAGTTGCACCCAATATCTCCCCCATTAAATTATAATTTATTTTTCCTAAAAGCAAAAAAAAAATTCCCAATTTCTGGCTCTAATTAAAGCTCTAAACCAACAAATAAAAATAATTGGTTTATAAAATCTAATTTACAAATACAGGCACATTGAAATTTAGATGATCTTAATTGTATTATGAACTCAATATTATTTAACCATTCAAAATATCTCCCCCATTAATTTCTAATTTATTTTTCCTAAAAACAAAAAAAAAAACTCTCAATTTTTGGCTCTAATTAAAGCTCTAAACCAACAAATAAAAATATTTGGTTTATAAAATCTAATTTACAAATACAGGCACATTGAAATTTAGATGATCTTTTTTTTTTTTTTTTTATAACCTTGGGTGTCCGGCCTAGCGTTCCGTAGATACGCGTACCTCGACTAATCCCAGGGGGACACGCAACACCCTACTAGCACATGTACCACGATAGACGCAAGGCTTTGCCTTGGGTAGGTGGCTCTAAGGGAGATTCGAACTAGTGACCATAAAAGAGTACACCCAAGATCGGACCAGTTGAGCTACCCCTCGTGTTAAAATTTAGATGATCTTAATTGTAATATGAAATCAATATTATTTGAACCTTTTTTTGAATGATACAAATGCGAGGCTCAACATTATATAAAGTACATATTCGTCATCCTTGATCCTTCACATGGTCTCCATGAATGCATGAAATCATGGGTTGCATAAAGCGACAAGCATGCTCAAAAGTGCAACAGCAAATCTAACCATATTTCACGGCCTAACGAAGGCCAAGGTTAAATACGTAATTGTGTGTGTATAGTTCACGTAAAGTAGTAGTGCCCTTGTGCGTAAATCGCGGTTCTTTACTATTTGATTAAATCCGTAATTTTCGCATAACTTGTGAGCACGTCCACCCTTCTGGCCTCTATTTATATTCCTGTCATTCACTAATCATTTTCTTCTTCTTCTTTTTTAATTATCTTATTCTAGTATCACATGTATTATAGATTTTGGACAAAGTTCATGCTCATGATGGTGCCATATTTTATTATATTATTAAGGGGATTTCTTCCTTCTTTTTCTTCTTTTAAGAGTTTAATAAGAACCACTAATGGTCTATGTGTGAGGCAATATATTCGATATATTGAAGAGTAACTTTTATGTTGTCAAATGAAATTGAGTATATACATGTAACCATGTAAGTGTAACATGTGGATCTTAAAAAAAAAAAAAAAAAAAAATGGCCTTTTGCTCTTCATTGAGACTATATAATTAGTATAATTTTGTCAAAATTTTTGTAGTTTAATGGTATTGTTTAGTTCTTAATTTTCCGATGTTTCCATATAGAAAGCCTAGATTTGATTTCCCCCTCCGTCACTTAAGACTTGACAAATGACAAGGAAGTGGATAAACTTTGATGAAATCAAGCTCAACCAATTGATTGAATGAGAGTAATGCACGAATTTTATTTATTTATTTTTATAATTCGTTAGTTTGAAAAATAGTAATTTGAACCCTAATTATCTTCATAAATGAAAATAGATAATATCAATTAAGCTATAAGGTTCTTACCATAATACTATAAGATAAGGTTCTTACCATAATACTATAAGAATTGATTCAATTGATGTCACGCATAACATATGTAGAAAATGATTTAAAATTTCAACACAAAACAAGTGTAGAAAATGATTTAATTGATACAACTGTTCCGCAAAGAACTAGACAAAGCCCCACTTTGGATGAGTGGAGTTCAGCAAATTTCCAGATGGGATAGATTTATTAGGTGCAAGTGTGGGTTGATCAGCCCTAACTTTATTTTTTTTAAAAACCACTTTGAAATAGAACTTGACAGGCACATACACAAGAAGGATAAAGATAAAGATGAATGACTAAAATTCACTAAAGTGCAATGGCGATAGTTCACATTCGTATTGTCAAGTCATCAACAGTGTTCTCAAAATAGTAGACATGTTAATTATTTATTTGTTTTCATTTTCAATGTGGGCACGTTTAAAGCAAGGAGATGACAACCCACGTTCTCTGGGAGAAAGCACTAGACACTTTTGGTGAGATTTTAAATTTTAATTAAGCAAATAATAATTAGTTCAGTCGTGCCTCTTAAGTCTTAATTCTTAACAAAAGAAAAGCAAACTCAATATAATTCCATTTAGTGGTTCATTAGCTTGATTGGTAAAGTCTTTTGTCGTCAAGCAAGGATGCCTACACCAAAAATCAATTAGTGTCTTGACCTGATAGTAAAAATAACCATCATGAACAGACGCCATAGATTTAAATTCTATCATAATTATAAAATATATATATATAATTCTAATTCTTATGGTCATACGATATGACTATTCTAATCTAACCATTTCATTTCTGAATAACACTATATATTATTCTAATCTAACTTAATTGTACTCTTTTTTCTTTCTTTTTAACTTATTTCTACTTGCCTATAGCACATATATAATGGGCATAATACGATGAACGGAATTAGAGGAATGCATAGTGTCAATAACGATTTCTGACTCTTGGAATTTTGCATTTTTCTGGTTAATAAAAATGTGGAGAAGAGTCTAAATTTATTTGTAACATGCAAATTTATTTGACAAACTTGACAGCAGCTAGTTATTCTTTTTGTATATTGATCTATTTAATAGTGGGTGTTGCAGGATGACCTAAAGAACCGTTTATCCTTAATGGCCAATGTACTATACTTTTGGATAATTTGTTCTCTAAATAAGAATTTATTTTTTTACATGAAAAGATTGGTTTCTGTCTTTCTATCTTTTTTCTTCATTTTTCTGAGAATTCTGTCTGTTAATCCTATATACATACTAGATAAATTTATTTAATTAAAATGCCTCACTTTTCACCTTATAGTATATGCTAATTTGAGCAGATACTTTCACAAAATAGGTTCTGGGTCCATTGGTCCAAACCTTTGGCCGGCCAATATAGTCAACTTTAATTTTGGTGATAATTTGGGAAATGATACAAGATATAGTATAAATTTTATTATATAAAACTCGTAAATTAATGTGTGAACTTCTAAACACAAAACAAAAATAATTAAGAAATTTATTTATTATGTAATTAATGTGATATCAATTACATTTATCATTATGTCAAATTATAGACTTAAAATTGGGAGTTACCTTTAATGTTTTTCAATTTTCAGTTAAAGTTTTACTTTGAAAATTGTTAAAGATTCCAATAATTTTGTAACAAAATTCAAAATACTACAAATTGATATGATAATTTATGTAATTGATTTCTTCCCAAAAAAATTATGTGATTGATGGTTGAGAGGAAAAAAAAAAACTTTTGTAATTGATTTGATGGCTTACCAATAATATAATAAATAAAATTTTTATTTTTTGCTTGTATTTAAAACTTGGCATATCAAATTACTTATGAATAGTAAAATTTATAACTCTCCTAACACCCTCTTACTTTTTAAAACTGTCAACCCCGATATTTTCAAATCTCATACAATTTTTTTTTTATAAGAGAATATGAATGGCAGCTTCTATCAGACAAAAACCCAGGTCACGAAAATCCAGAAAACAGCCATGGATGATGGATCCATCCATTCGATTTTGACTCTAAAAATGCAATATAAAAATAATTAAACTAATATTTTTCATAAAGAAAAAAAAACTAAAAAGACTAATCAGTAATGATAGCATCACTCACCAGTCACCAACCCCTAGAAACGACTCTGCTTCCTGTCGAAAAGACAGAAATACCCTTTTTAGTTATTCGGACAAGTGTGTGCGTGAAGCCAAAGTGTGATGTTATGGCAATCCACATTCCATAATGTTGATGAATGATGAGAGAGAGAGATAATTCATAGTTGTATTACCATTTACAATTATCTAGAATTTCTTCCTTTTTCCATTAGTTCAAGTCTGAAATTTGCCTACATTTTCTTAGTCTATCTCTTGGAATATTTCTCATCAAAGATCCCTTTTTTATTGCTCTTTTAACTTGGTCATCAAGCTTGAATTTTTATCTTTTCACACCACTCACACTGTTTGTAAAGCTTCCGAAACTATTCTCAATTCTGTGTTGTTTGCAAGATTTTCTGAGATGGGTATCTTTGAAAACCGCCATTGATGGTGAAAGGAAGTTCCTTTTTGAGTATTTGGGTGTTTATGTCACTCATCAATGTTGTTGTGTGATGAAGCATGGTGCATCATCACAGATCTGCTACCATGGAACTTTTTCTGTTACTACCATTCCTCTTCCTCTCACTCCTAGCAGTGGTACACAGTGTCACTGACAGCAATGACCTTGCTATTCTGAACCAGTTCAAGAAAGGGCTGAAGAACCCAGAGCTTTTGAATTGGCCTGAAAATGATGCAGACCCATGTGGCTCAGCTTCAAACTGGAATAAGACTGTGTTCTGTCAGGGTAGCAGGGTGACCCAGATTCAGGTTCAAAATATGGGCTTGGTTGGCCCTCTACCACAGAATCTGAACCAGCTCCCTATGCTTCAAAACTTAGGCTTTCAGAGGAACAAGTTCAGTGGAGCTATACCATCTTTCAGTGGCTTATCACATCTGCAATATGCATACTTGGACTACAATGATTTTGATACAATTCCTGCTGATTTCTTTAATGGGCTTACAAGTTTGGAAGTTATGGCATTGGATTATCTCAAATTGAATGCCAGTACTGGCTGGATGTTCCCTACTCAGTTACAAGAGTCGGCACAGTTGAGAAATCTTTCTTGTATGAGTTGCAATTTGGTGGGTGCTTTGCCAAGCTTTCTTGGGAATTTTTCATCTTTATCAAACTTGAAACTTTCAGGGAACAGTTTAACTGGTGAAATCCCAGCCAGTTTCAGCAGTTTGAGTTTGCAGATGTTTTGGTTGAACAATCAGAATGGTGGTGGGTTGACAGGTCCAATCGATGTGGTGACCAAGATGAGCCCTCTTAATAGTCTTTGGCTTCATGGGAACACGTTCACAGGGACAATTCCAGACATCATTGGGGATTTGACTCTTCTCAAGGACTTCAATCTGAATGGTAATAAACTTGTTGGCTTAATTCCTGATAGCTTAGCTAATCTTGCTTTGGATAATTTAGACTTAAGCAATAACATGCTAATGGGACCAATACCGAAATTCAAAGCTACTAAGGTGGCTTATGTTTCTAATTTGTTTTGCCAATCAACTCAGGGGCTTCCTTGTGCCCCAGATGTTATGGCACTTATAGAGTTCCTTGGTGGGTTGAATTACCCTTCATTGCTTGTTAATTCATGGACTGGTAATGATCCTTGTGGAGGGCTATGGTTGAGACTGGTTTGTTCTGGCAAAGAGGTTACTAGCATAAATATGCCTAACTTTAATCTCAGTGGCACATTGAGTCCAGCGGTTGCAAAGTTAGGTTCTCTTACTCAAATTAAACTTCAGAATAATCATTTGAGTGGTCCAATTCCGGTGAATTGGACTAGCTTGAAATCATTGACATCGTTGGATCTAAGCGGGAACAATATTTCCCCTCCATTGCCACCATTCAGTGGTACTGTGAACCTTGTCGTTGTCGATAACCCTCTATTAAATGGTAATCAGTCTCCGCCATCAGGAAACAACCCATCATCTGGCGGTTCACAATCCCCATCAAACAACAACCCCTCTTCCCCAACAAAAGGGTCCAGTTCTTATGGCAATGATACTTCTAATGCAACAAAAGAACCAAAAAGTTCTAAGAAGTCCAATTTGGTTTCAGTTGTGGCCCCCGTTGCAAGTGTTGCAGTTGTTGCTTTTCTGGTCATACCTCTATCTGTCTATTGGTGTAAGAAGAGGAAAGACACCTCACAAGCTCCTAGTTCGGTTGTAATTCACCCAAGAGATCCATCTGATCTAGATAACATGGTCAAGGTTGTTGTTGCCAATAACACCAATGGGAGCACTTCTACACTGGCAGGGAGTGGTTCGGGAAGCAGACACAGCAGTGGAATGGGTGAGTCTCATGTCATTGAATCTGGAAATTTGATCATATCAGTTCAAGTTCTTCGAAATGTGACAAAGAATTTTTCCTCTGAGAATGAACTTGGCCGCGGTGGCTTTGGGGTAGTCTATAAGGGAGAATTGGATGATGGAACGAAAATAGCAGTGAAAAGAATGGAGGCTGGTATCATTACCAACAAAGCCTTGGATGAATTCCAGTCTGAAATCGCGGTACTTTCAAAGGTTCGTCACCGTCATTTGGTCTCTCTTTTGGGTTATTCAACTGAAGGCAATGAGAGAATTCTTGTTTATGAGTACATGCCTCAAGGGGCTCTCAGCAAGCATCTATTCCACTGGAAGAGCTTTGAATTGGAGCCTCTCTCCTGGAAGAGGAGGCTAAATATTGCCTTGGACGTTGCTAGGGGAATGGAGTATCTCCATACTCTGGGTCACCAGAGTTTCATACACAGAGATCTTAAATCTTCAAACATCTTACTTGGGGATGATTTTAGAGCAAAAGTTTCAGATTTTGGATTGGTGAAGCTTGCTCCTGATGGGGAGAAATCTGTGGTGACCAAACTTGCCGGGACTTTTGGATACCTAGCACCAGAATATGCAGGTATATTCAAAACTAACTGCTTTCCAATCTGTACGTCAAAAACTGATATGAGTAGGAGGTACCGACCTTATTTCTTTGTTTTTTGTTTAACACCTGAAGCAATACATGGTTTATAGAAACTATTTTAACCTCTCTTAAGACTATGTAACAAATTTCTGATTGAAACTCAATAGCACAAAGATTGGCGTAGCTGAACCCTCCTTGGAGAATCAATTTGGATTCAATCATCTTTTAGTCATATTATTAGAGTATCTGCCATATGCTTTGGATATTTTAATATGGAATGTGAAGTTATTTCTATATTTCATATTGCTTTTCAAACCATTCTAACTATTAGTTTCAATTCTGATCATTTACTATACTTTTTGGCAGTTTGTGTAAGTTTCAAAAAGGATTTTGAAATGTCAGGTTTTCATTTCAATTTTGAGCAGGACAAAAATCTGATGCCCAAACCAGAAATGAAATCTTGATAAACAAATTATAGCCCCTGAAATTTATTCAAAAAGTAGAAGAAAAAATTATCTTGAACCAGAAGTCACCTAACTTATTAACCAACCCGGTTAGATGTTTTAAAATGCACAGATGCATGGTTACTTATCTCTGCAATATGCTGGAATGACAATGCAATTTCCTTGTTTATTGTCCGAAATTAGTGCATGCAAATATCCTACTAACTCCAATCTTTATGTCCTGATTAATCCAGTGACTGGAAAAATCACAACCAAAGTTGATGTCTTCAGTTTTGGGGTTGTGCTAATGGAGCTTTTGACTGGATTGATGGCACTTGATGAGGAAAGGCCTGAGGAGAGCCAGTACTTAGCTGCATGGTTCTGGCAAATAAAATCGGATAAAGAAAAACTGATGGCTGCAATTGACCCAGCCGTTGACATGAAAGAAGAAACTTTTGAGAGCATCTCCATAATTTCTGAACTAGCTGGGCACTGCACTGCAAGAGAGCCCACTCAACGGCCAGAAATGGGCCATGCAGTGAATGTATTGGCTCCACTTGTGGAAAAATGGAAACCATTCGATGATGACACTGAGGAATATTCCGGCATTGATTACAACCTTCCCCTTAACCAGATGGTGAAGGGCTGGCAGGAAGGAAAGGACTTAAGTTATTTGGCTTTAGAAGACAGCAAGGATAGTATCCCAGCAAGGCCAACTGGATTCGCAGATTCTTTCACTTCTGCTGATGGTCGGTAAAAAGAGGTACTTTGTTGTTTTTTCTTAAACATGTTCTTGTGATAGATGTAGATAGCATGTTGTGTTCTTTCTGTTTGGGAATTCAATGTCAATATGTTTTAATGACATTGTGGGATTTTAAGGTGGATAAAGTTGGAGATTTCAGATGCTTGAGAGATCTCAAGTGTAGGCTTTGAGTTTTCAAATGTGAGATGTTATGTGCTAATGTTGATGTAGATAGAGAGAAAAGATGATTGGGAATGTTGATGTTTGACAATGATATCTTGATTTCTACTTATAAGATCTTCATTTGTGAGTTTTGCATAAAAATGCTAGTGTTCTTTTGGGCAAGATGAAATGCTCTTTCTAATCATTACTAAATACTACTGTTCAATGTTCATGTCACCAAGGCATCTGGAATTCTCATTTGAATTCAAATGCCCTAAATGAGATTGACATTGTCCATGACAAAAGCTATGATGAACCAAGAGTGCTGAAAGAAATTTCATATCAAAATTACATCAATTTTAGTCCCTTTATAGCTTTATGTTTCTTACCATTATAAATGATTCTTGCAAGTAATGTTTGGTTTACTATATTGATGACTGGAATCTGGTCAATAGCTGCTCCACTCATGCTTGATATTTACAGCCAGTCAGCCTGAAACTTAACTGCTGAAATGTTTAGGGTTGAAACTAACATACTTATGAATTGTTTGGGATAGTGAAGAAGCTCCCTGGTGTCCCTTTCATACTCTGAATAACACTTAAAAACTCACAAGAAACTAGTAGGTTCTGGTTAGTAATTTGGCTAAGCTGGTCAGTGGTTTTGGTACCATGGATAAAAAGGCAAAATTAATAAATGGAGTCAAGTCAGTCCAGAATTCCAGATACATGCACACAGAGTGAGAGAGTGTGGAGTAGAATAAATGGATAGGATTTAGTACACCTAGAAGCTGCAACATTTATTTGGGTTCAGCTTGGCTTTATTTTCCCCAATGTTATAAACTAGTCAAACTCTACCTATTTGGTGAAAGGCAATAAAACCTGACCCATATATTTTAAGTAGTTTAAGAGCCAGACTTTTCTTTTGGTGTGAGCTACATTATTTACAATTTTTTAGGTAAACTTTGTAGTTAGTGGATGGGTGTTGGTAAGGAGGCAAAGATGAGAACCTATCAATATTTATGTATATCTTTTTCTTTCTTTTTTTATTACTAAAATCCAAATTACACCCCTTTAAGGTGAATTTTATTTTATTTTTTTTGTTATTTTAATATTTAAACTTTAACATTCCTTTCAATTTGGTTTCTTCATCAATTGCATTCTATAAAACTGTGACTCTTCATATATGAAAAGGCAATAAACATACTGACCAACTTATCATAAACATTAAGTTTTAAATAACAAAACAACAAAACAAAAAATTAAAAAAAAATGAAAATGACAATTCATTCTTGAATTTTGTCCCCTCTTTTTTAAATATCTATCTTTATAATAATAGAGAATCTGCTAGTCTTATCCAATACTATTATTATCTACTCAATGAAAATGCCAATGTTTTGAGCAAATGATTCTCCCTAGGGTAAGCCCACCAACACTAGATTCCATCCAAATTAGTGGTCCCTTTCCACATGTTATGCTGTCAAATAATGACAATAAATCTAGGCGCTTGCCATTTTGGACCACAAAAGATCATATCAATTGTGAACATAAAAAGGTGGTCCGTTATGTTTGTATGTTTGTATGT
Organism: Fagus sylvatica; assembly: GCA_907173295.1. Taxonomy (NCBI): domain Eukaryota; kingdom Viridiplantae; phylum Streptophyta; class Magnoliopsida; order Fagales; family Fagaceae; genus Fagus; species Fagus sylvatica. The sequence continues at coordinate 50,894,353 of OU015762.1, read as the reverse complement.
ACGTGGCTCCTTATTATGAACGTGCTTGTCATTTTCTGTTGAACGAGGTGAGCATTATTAGTACCATAAGGTCCATAACCTTCCCAACCTTCCGAACCAACCAACACATCTGATTACGTGACTGACGGGAATATGTTTTCAAAATTTTCTTTGATTGATGCTTGACACGTAGTCACAAGTCACTCTCTTGCTTCCAATTTCAAAGCTCGTAATTTTATTGGTTCGGTTCTGTCCTAAATTCCTATTAAAAAAATGGGTATCCGAGGTCCAATGAAATGTCATTACCTGGCCAAATAACAATTTGAAGGTTGCATCACGCCGGCTACTTTTCATTTTTTATTTTTTATCATGAAGTGGACGGCCAAATTTTTTCTTCTCTTTTTGACCTCTAATTTATGGTCTTTTTTTTTTTTTTTTTTTGGCTTACAGGTTATATTCCTAGACTTTTCCTTTCAAATGTAAACGTCTTTTATAAAACTAAACATAAAAAATTCAATCCACAACAACCATACCCATCTTAAAATTAGGTAACTTGAATTATTTAAAGACAAATTACTAGAGTTTTTGCAATATTTAATCCTGAGGGGTAGCTTAACTGGTCTGATCTTGGATATACTCTTCAATGGATTGGACACTAGTTTAAGTCTCCTCAGAACCAACTACCAAAGGCAAAACCTTGCGTCTATTATGGTACACGTGCTAGTAGGGTGTTGCGTGTCCCTCATGGATTAGTCGAGGTATGCGTACACATGCTAATAGGGTATTGCGTGTCCTTCTGGGATTAGTTAAGGTACGTGTATCTACGAAATTCTGATCCGGACACTTAAGGTTATCAAAAACAATAAAAGAGTTTTGCAAAATCATGTATTTACACTATATAGTTTTTAAAAAATGGTGATGCATCAAGTGACTATTCTTTCATTGCAACAAGTTGTTACACTCTTTATGCCAAGTAGTTACCCAAGATTTAGGTAAGTTAAAGAATTCCCCTAATTCAGATGACAACTGTTCTTTCTTTACCTTGCAGACCTAAGTCATTTACTCATTTCAAAAGGACCTCTCTTAACAAAATGATTTCCTGGCTTTCAAGATCCTAATTCTTTGTACAAATATTGTTTGTCAAGATTCTGGGGGCCCATAAGCTTTGCTTAACATGAATGACACTTTCCTGGAAAAACTAGATGTAGAATAATGCAATTTGATGTATTCAATGTTAGTGTGGAAGTGAAGAAATTAGGCACTAAAAAACAAATTTTCTAAAATTGAAAAGTTCTGCCCAGCGTAAGGGAGACTCCAAAAGACTAAAAGAAGAAGAAAGAAGCCACCAAAATTCTCTTTTAAGACTTTAGAGGTTCAAAGTCTTTGGAATTTTCAATGCGATATTCATAACTATTGCTTCAAGAACGAACTTCTGTTGCAATAAATTATGTAAATGATTTATTGCAATGATATTTTACAACCTATTGCAACAAGTTATTTTTGATGTAATGAATTATCAGTTTTTAAGTAACTATTGCAACGAAATTCACTAAATGATGTAATAGTAGGTCTATTACCACAATAATCACTTTTGTTGTAATAACACCTGTTGTAATATGGATATTTTGTTGTAATGAAGCCTATTCCAAGAGGCTTGAATTGGTGGAAGACAACGCAAAGTACTGGATTTGCGTGTCTTAAACTTGGAATTGAAGTCCAAACCCAATATTTTGGTGGATGGTTTCAGGCGTATCAGAACTCATCGCCTTGGCAGCCCATGCCTTGGCCGTGGCATGCCTTGGTAATCATGGCATTGCCTTGGCAGCACATGCCTTGGCAGCCCATGCCTTGGCCGTGGCATGCCTTGGACAGCCATGACATTGCCTTGGCAGCACATGCCTTGGCATGGGCAACCCATGCCTTGGCAGCCGTGGCATGCCTTGACAGCCATGGCATTGCCTTGGCAGCACATGCCTTGGCATGGGCAACCCATGCCTTGGCAGCCGTGGCATGCCTTGGCAGCCCATGCCTTGGCCGTGACAGCCATGGCATAGCCCTTTTTATATAATAAATCATCAAAAATAGAGGAGAAAATTAATAATCTGTTATCCCTGTTGATATGTTCCTGTTGGTGCCTGGAAATGCTCATCAAGATTGATTTAACGCAACAAAGGGAGCTAGCACGAAAAGGAGGGTATAGAAAAAGAGCAAACATCTTATCGTCTGAACATGGATTGGGGTTATCCATCCCAAAAATGAACAGGGATTGGAGAAAACACTAACAGCTCATCTTATATATGCCAAGATGAATAAATTCTGGAATTTCAAATTGCTAAATTAATTAGCTTACACAATGATGACCAAAACCACTCGGGCAAAGAGCTATAAACTTTGTCTTACACTGGAAACAACTTTGATATGGAGTGAAATGAAAACTGATCAAAATTTCATAATCGCATCAGTGGTTTCGAACCTCCTCTCCTTTCTCCTCTACCATCCTTCAAACCTGCCATATAGGGGATAACAACACATGCCACCTCTTGAAATTGGATAACTCTAGACTAGAGGGAACATTTCGAATAATCAGACAACCCTCTATTTGTTCCAAGGAAAAGCTACAAAAAATGAATCATTTTCACAAAAATATCACTAAGATCTAACTTATTTCAAGGGGTCGTGTGTGTGTTTGCTGTCTCATTCGTGTATGCATGTGCATTATTTTGGTCTATGGTAAGAATTGAATCTCCAACCCCTTCACTGTGTTCAACTTTCGTGTATAACCAACACAATGTAAACCTGAATTTGACACATCTCAGTAAACCTGATGCTGATGCTACACTTCATCTATTCCACCATGTGGAAAATACAATTTACAATCTACAGGATTTGACAACTTGATAGAAAATTGCATGGTCTCAACCTAACAAGATTTATATGCAGCAGCGCACATGCAACTTTCAGTGACACAGCTGAAGTTTCTCTGAGAACAGACATCTGCAAAGAAAAAGGTTTGTGCACAAAGTTAATTTGAGAACAGAATGAAATGATGTGGTCATCTAAAAAATAAAAATAAAACACAGTGTGTTTAGCATTGGGACAATGAAAATATGTACTAAAAGAGAATGAAGGGGAGAGGGGTGCTCGTAAAATTCATATAGTGAGCACCATGAAATCTAACATTTAAGAGACACCTTAACAGCATACATACACGGAGGGGATAAATTTGGATTCATATGACTGCAATTTTTTTCTAAAATCACTATATCAGGCTCCATTAGACCTGGTATCAACATAAACTATGGTCTATTAGTCCATAGACACTACATGGGACTATTTGAGTCTGGGAATTAGCCTCTCCAATAAAAACATATATTGTACATTTGCTTAATGCTTGCTTCCGCAATAGCAGAATTGGTTCAATCGATTTCCAGAAGATTAATTCTCAAGGCAAAGTATACATGGAGCTCAAATTTTAAGTTTTTAACATAATCAGACAAACCTGTGAAACCAGCTGGTCTACTAGTGCACAGTGAACATCAAAAGCATTATATATATATAACAGCAGCAACCATAATAAATTAACGAGCTTCTATTGTACTATACATTAATTAACGATTTCATACATCCTGCTTGAGAAAATTCAACGTGTAGTACTTGGAAGGTGGAATGATTTATCACTTTTGATCATTTTATTTCCTCATCTACAAGGCCATATGCACTTACCTACCTCAATATATGTGACTAAGCTTCCTCTGAAAAGCAACCAACATGATAAGCCTGGGCAAGATCAAAACTCGTGTCCTTTGCTGAGGAAATGGGTTGGGAGGATGAAATTTTCAATGCAGAAAACTGCCGGTAAGGACGATAAACAGGAGGTAACAGTAAAGAGGATTTTCTGTCCATTGATAGTAGCCGTCCACACTTACTGCACCACCAACAATATAAAATTTAGAAGTCCAACATCACCAGACAAATCTTAAAAGTGGGAAACAGAGTCGCACCTGCAAACTTTTGAAAATAAAGCTTGATAGCTACAGATCCAATGCTACAAAACCAAAAGCAGAAAGTTAGAAATCTTAAGTATGAACCATACAAGCGTATATAAAAAATATATATAATTAGCCCAGTAAATTCATAAGTACAATAGAGATGGTACCAGAAGAGAAAGTAGCGCTGTTTCAGCTCGATTTCCTAGAAAATACTGCAGAGCCATAGCAGCATGCTCCTGCAATAGGAGAATTCTAAAATAAGCAGGAAGTTTTAACCACCTGAACTAGGAGAAAGATAAAACGACCAACAAATTCTATTACCGTGATGTGTCTAAATACATGATAAACTGAAAACCCTCTAGCATGAATGTAGCTGCCTCCCTGTTAAAAAATGGTAAAAATTAAATACATTGCAGCAAGGTGCAGCTAAGCACCCTTAATATTGAAGGAAAAAGATAACAGTAAAACAATAAGGCTCGATATATATAAAAATAAAAAATAGAAATACAACTGAAATATAAACATCTACAATATGAAAGCCAAGGAAAAACTAAAAGTTTCAAATTAGAAGACAGAATAGATCCCAATATGTAAAAAGTTAAAGGGGAGGACAAAAGACATCCACACTTCCACTGTCATGAAGACAACAAGTCAATTTACCATTTTGCCCACAAATCAAACAATACTCAAGTAAAATCTCATATAGCACTTAAGACAAATCAGAATTCTCATATATAAAACTTATCAAACTTAACTTGTGATCTGGAGATGAGGAATTGAACAATGAGTCATATGATATTATTAAAAAAGAAAGAAATAAAGAATAGTTTGATATTTGGTAAAAAAATTAAGATATCCAGGTAAACAAGATTACCTCATCTGGAGAGAAGAAAGCAACTGAGTCAGGGTCAATAGAACCAGCTGGATGCAGTGATACGACAGCTCTGAAGACAGAGGGAAACAGCAACTCAATTACAGCAATCTTCTCTGGAGCAACTGCACTCAGCGATCCTGTTCTTAGTTTAGTTGAACTGTGAAAATTATGTTCTTTAGATGTTTCCATGGAATTCTCATTGGCTGAAGTGAGCAGCAAAGAAGCTCTTTTCAACCAGTCCAATCGTTCATAAGTGAAAAGTTTCAAATTTGGCACTTCTTTTTCCAAATGCATTAGAACATCTGATAGTGTCTTATAATCACTAAGCTCTTCTTGATTATTTTCCATCAGTACTTGGGGACCACAATGTTTCTTTGAAACTGATTTGGTACTCTGATCATGTAATCCATCATCAAGGTGAGGAAAAAATCGTCTTTTCTGATCAGTGAAGGCCTTGAGAGCTAACCTGCAAAGATTCAGAAGCATCACTAAATGGTTTTCAAGCCCAATAATATCGACTAAGAAACAGTAAACCAGTTGGTGCATGGCCATTGAAGAACTCAAACAATTGTGGGTGCTACCAACAGCAAGTAACACGGGCAATTTATTGAATAAACATTGCAGAAGACTAGAAGGACCCCTGTATGTGCCAAGTACTATATATTGATCAGTTTTAACACTTAAAACAAATGCTCTTCTTTAGTATGACTGTATGAGCATGACTAATAAATCCCTTCACGTCTTTGAGAAACTATATAAGACCAAAACCAGTATTGGTCAATATCTCAGTCACCCGAAAAAACAACTAGAGTATCAGTACATATTCAACCGATGAAACCAGCAGAATCCTCTCACACATGTAATTTTTTAAGTATTTGAAAATTCCATAGTCCTTGACTCCTTGTATCATCTTTGGAGACTGCTTTAACTAAGTATCAATATTACAACTTAATTCATCCAAAAAAAATCTCTTCTAGGTCATAGGTTTGGGTGTATTAAGGGATTAATGAAGCTTTTATTCTGTTATTCACCTAGAGGTAAGGCTCGGGAGGTAGAGCTGGATACAGAGCTCTGAACCTCATGCCTCAAAGTTAAAGGTGCCTATGAAACACCTAACATCTAAAGAATACGCTAAAGCAAAAGAAAAGCTTGAATACCATTTTCAATTGTTTTTTTTACTTTTTCAAAGTCAACACAATGATAACCAACACAAGTTACTCAAAGTTCTCAAGAGAAAGTTTGCTCTAGCAAACATTAGGGAGATTTATAGCCTATGAGTTACAGAGCCATCTCTTGATTTCTGCACAAATTTTTTATTAGTGTCCCATATTTGACATGAAATAAATACATATTGTTATGAATTGTAGGTGGTGGCTGCTAAATATGGGTTGGAGAGAGGGGGCGGGACCTCTAATTTTCCAAGGGGCTCCCATGGTTGTGGTGTTTGGAAGCACATTCGGATGGGTTGGGAGGCTTTCTCTACTCATGTTGGTTTTAAGGTTGGTATCGGGAATCGGGTTTTTTTTCTAGCATGATCGTTGGTGCTCTGACCGTCCCCTGAAAGAGATTTTTCCTAGTTTATTTGGCTGCTCTCTTAATCAAGAGGATTCAATTGGCTCGGCTCTTGCTCCTCTAGGTTAGGGTCAATCTCAAGGGTGGAATATCAGGTTTGGAAGGGGTTTTAATGATTGGGAGTTGGATCAGGTGGTGGCTTTCTTTTCCCTTCTTCATGCCCATACTCCTCAGGGTGAAGATGCAGATAAGTTAGTGTGGAGACCGCATCGGAAGGGTATTTTTGACTCTCGCTCGTTCTATCAATTCCAACAGAGATTAGCATTCCTTGGAAGAGTATATGGGGGGTTAAGACTCCTCATAGGGTTGCTTTTTTCATGTGGACGGTGGCTTGGGATCGGATTCTTACTTGTGACAATTTGAAGAAAAGGAGTTTTGTTCTGGCTGGTAGGTGCTGTATGTGCACAGCTGCAGATGAGATGGTAGATCATCTTTTTTTGCATTGCTCGGTTGCTAGGCAGCTTTGGAGCTTTGTATTCAAGTTTGTGGGGATTGATTGGGTGCTTCCGTCTCGAGTTGTAGAAGTATTATTTGGATGGTGGAATTGGTTTGGGAAGAGATCTTCGGGTGTGTGGAACTTAATTTCTTCCTGTCTGATGTGGACTTTGTGGAAGGAGAGGAATAATCGTACTTTTGAGGACAAGGAGATTCCTTTGGCTAAAATTATTAAGATTTTCTTTGGTTCTTTGTATGATTGGTCTAGGGCTTGGGGTCTTTCTTCTTCTCCATTTGTAGGAGATTTTATTGATTCTTTAGCTTTTGTTAATTCTGATTTGCATTTGTAATTCGGCTTTGAGTGCATGCTTTATGCACATCAAGCTTTCTTGAATAATAATTCTTACTTATAAAAAAAAAATGAATTGTAGGTTGTTTTAGCATAAAAATTGTAACTTAATAATAAGCTAAATCAAAAGAACAGCTTGAATACCATTTCAATTGTTTTTATTAATTTTCAAATTCAACCAAAATAATCTCTCCAGCCATTTCCTGATGTACATTTTCCTAGTCCAATCACAATAATTAACCTAAGGTTCCTCAAAATTTCCTCAAGAGAAAGTTTGCTCTATTTGGGAGATTTATAACCCACGAGCTGGAGAGCAATCTCTTTGATTTCTTCAGCAGATTTTGATGAGTGTATCATATTGACATGAACTGAAGACAAATGATATGAATTGTAGGTTGTTTTTGTATTAAACTATTTAGATGTAAAATCATAACTTTTTGTCACTAAAATTTTTGCATACCAATAACCCAGCAGAAAAAAATATGCAGAAAAGTAGTTCAATTGTCGAAAGATAGAAACAAAAGCACCTTATTTCTTTCCGTAATTACAAAACTCAAAACAGCCACTTAAACTTCGCAATCCATAAGTTATGCATGTCCCCAAAAGACAATAAACAACCTTGCATTCGCCTCTCCCTCAAAACTATGGCAATCACAACGATTACCTGGCATATAGTGTAAACCATATCAACATGAATTTTGGTCGCATCACAACAAGTTTAAAGTTATACATGAAGTATAACTTTCACCCACTTGTATTTTCTTAATAATAATCAAATTTCATCCGCATTATACACTTGATTCTTAATGACAATAATTCAACATAGACTACTAATATGAAATCAATACAACAACGACAAAAATCAAGCTTTAATCCCAAACCTTTGAGGTCAGTTATGGATCCCCATCAAACTAATCAGGGTTGACCACATATTTTTTTTCTCTATTCTACCCTATCCAAAATCATTCTCTTTGTCACCTCCTTAATTGACATATCCTTTGTTCTAATACTAATGTTATTTTAGATCTTCCTTTACCGTTTTCGTTCCCTCGACTTCAATTCACTCTTGCTCATTGCCACATTAATTATTCTCCTTTGCACACATGAACAAAACATCTCTAACGACTCCTCGTTTTTTCATCAATAGGGGTTGCCCTAAATTTCTTCATTTCGAATCATATATTTTCTTGTATTTTGACTTATCCATCTTAACATTCTCATTTCAACTACACTCATTCTCTTAACAAGTTGTTTCTTAATACCCTAACATTCAATACCATAAAACATAGGCGGTCTTAATAAAAAATTTCTTTTAACTTAATAGGTATTCTACGATCACAAGCAAAATTCAATATGGCACTCAGGCAAAGCTGAAATGAAAAATAAAAAAAGGCAACCTCGTCCTGTCGACCGCGGACGCACCGGCCTGGCCAGCGAGTTGTCGTTTCCAAGCATACGCAACCACAGCACCGTCTGGACAGACCAACGGCATGTGCAGCCCCCACGAATTACTTCGGGACCGAAGTGATTCACTCAAAACCCCAGATTCCTCTAGCTGCCTTCCTACCAAAATCAAATACATTTTCAAAACTTTAGAACACACTGTTGTTGATAAGTAAAATAAAGCGAATTGACGAAACCCTAACCCTAGAAAGCGAGAGAGAAGGGGAAAACAAATTGCAAATGTGTACCAACGGAGCGGAGGTCTTGGAGGTGTTGGCGCATGGAGGAGTCTTCTTTGAGGAACAAGTGGAGAGGCTTGGTGCTCTGGTGAGGCTGTGCGGCGATGAAGAGTGCTTCGAGGAGGCGATCGGCGCCGAGCCTGATATCGGCGATGAGGCGTGCGGCGTTGCCCAGTCTGTCCATTGCCAGAGCCACCTGCTTCGGCGGCGCCTCCCCGGAAGGTGGCGGACTGGAGCTCGTTGTTGCGGTCGTCGTAGCCATCACTGTGTCTTCGGCATGAGGTTGCAGTTGTTGTTGCTGCTGCTGCTGCTGCTGGGGTTGTAGTTGTTGTAAACGCATTTCCTTGAGTAAGGAATTGAAGGTCTGTGTGACTGTTTCTGTGTCTCTGCCTCTCCGACTTTCAGCTACTTCTGTTGTTGTTTCTGTTTCTGTTTCTGTTAACAAAAACCAAAATTTAAAAAATGGTACAAAATCAAAACGAAAAGTCACCCCAAACGTTTTTCTTTTCTTTTTCTTTTTTTGAAAGTTTTTATTTTGAAAGGATTTTTGACGATTAAATGACCCCAACTTAACTTAAACAGTGCAATTTATATATTTTTTAATATATATTTTAAGTCTTAAAGCTTGGATTAAAACGAAACTATTATAATATTTGTAATATTACAGGGTAAATTGTGATTGCTCTCTCTCTTTCCTTTCTCACAATCTCACCAATATAGAGGAAAAAACCCAATGATATTTTACCTATATATTTTTTCAAATACACTTTTCAACAAACATTTTATTATTTCTTTATTTTATTTAAATATTATATGTTTTATATTTCATTTAAATATTATATTTTCATTCATTGTTTATCAAAGTAACGAGAGTGAAATATTTTTTTAATGTGAGAAGAAAGCTGCAGGTAAAGATTCATAGTAACTTTTATGATTTTTAAAACATGTGCAACTAATTAGTTGGGGCACCTTTTTTGGTCTTTGGCTCTATATAAGTAGGGAAAAGTGGGTTTACCTCATTTGTGAGAGATGCTCTTAGGAGAATTAGATTCAAATTTCCCTTCCATTTTTATAACTATCACATTATTATCAACAAAATATCTTAAATATATCGCTTGGATTGAAATGTTGTAGCTATTATTTTGTTAGGCGATTTGGTAATGTCTCGTTGTGCTCCTGAGCCCTCAGACATAGATGCACACACAGGCCCATTCCTTAATGTTTCGTCTCTTTTGTGAGGACTATAAACGAGCCAAGCTAGATTGAGTACTAAAAATTTACGATTGTTTGTTAATTTTATTTTTGAACATTAGTCAAACTCGAACTCATAACCAAATTATATTACATGTTCAGTTGTTCATATTTTTGTTAAATAAGCTCAAGCTTATTCACAAACTATTTGATTAAATTGTTATTTTCTCATACATAGTAACAATAACGACTACATTTATTTTACCCTTTCACAAATTTATGCCAATAATTAATAGCTATATTATCGTTTAAATTATATTATTTGAATTAATTAGATATAATGATTTTTGTTAATAAACTTGTGAAATTTATATTCACCAACCTTGTATTGATATAAAAAATGATATATAATTCTTACTATATAATGAACTATTTATATTATCACAAAATTAAAAATAATAATATAATATCTTATGAAATTATTTACAAACTTATATCATATACTGTAATCGAGTCTCATTTGCAAGAGTTTGTTCATAAATACATTATAATATTTGAACTTGACTTGTTTAATAATCGAGCCTTAACATAAGTTTGAACTTGGCTCAATTTAAAATTGTCCAAACAACAAACACTAAAAAAGAGTCGAAAGACCCATATGACCTAGTTCGACACGACAAGTTTTAGTGGAATTCGACAAATGCAACAAATGACGATGGGTTAGATTCTTAGAAACATGACCTTAACAAGTTGAGTGTTAGGTTTTCCTACATGGAAAATCTGACAAATCTTACTCGTTCATTGAATAACTCAACACATGTTGCTCACATGTCGTTATTCCCATTTGCTCGAGATCTTGTTAGATCTGCCTAAAATATACCGTATCAATTATTTTTCCATTGTTATCAATATCCAGTTACTCCTCGTCATCGCCATGCAACACTTGCGAAAACCAATCGGATATGACTTCTCATCATTCGACACTTGTTGCTTGACAACAAGTTTGATTTTTATAAACACAAAATCTCTAAGTTGGGTAGATTAAAAATCGACCCAAACTCGATGTGCTGTCTCATTTACTAAATAAACGAATATAAACAAATTTTGTTTTTTATAGATTGTGTTCATGAATAATTCGATCCTTTTACTATCTTAACTCTTAAGTGAAATAATATTTCTTTTAACGATAAAATAAAAAATAAAAAATAAAAAATCCTCAAATTAAAAATAGTACGTTCTTATGCCCACTGCGGTCTCTTGAGTCTCTTCCCCCCGTCTTAACAACCCTACCTTTGAGACACAGTATAGTGTTTGCCTGCAAAGAAAAAAAGGTACGAAAGAGAAATGGAAAATAAAATTGTTAAATTATTGTTTTTCTTACTTGTTTTTATCATTATTACTATATATATATTTTTAAAGCTCGGCTGAGAGTTCAACTGCGCAAGCAGCCGAGCAAGACCTATTTTCCGTTAGGCTCACCGACTAATAAAGTAATAAGTGTACTGAAAACCCTAGACTACGCCGTTTAACAGTTTCATTCTTATTCTATAACACATTGGAAGAGTGGCTCTGTTTCATAAACTAAACCTATCCGTGTTCTTATTTCTTTTTCTTCTTCTCTAGTTAAAATGGGACGTTCTTCCAAGGCTTCAGCAAAGAAGCAGCAAAAGCGTGGAGTCGATTTCAAAGTAAATCTATAAATCAGCATGAAGCTTTGTTTTCTTGCTCTTTTTTATTTTTATTTTTTAATTTAAATAATGAACATTTGGTTTTATCATGATGTTATTTGTTGAAAACTTTGCAGAAAATAAAGCGAAAGATTGGCAAGAAATTGCCGCCGCCGAAGAATGCTACGAATACTGAAATTAAATCCAAAGGTATTGACTGAAGAATTTCCTTTTAATAATTAGGCATTGTTTTGTTTCAATGAGAAAACATTAATTGAAAATCAAATTGGTTTGAATGGGAGAATTGCCTGTTAAGTTTGGGTTATCTCTAATAGCATACGATTTTCGTCGAGAATTGTCTTTAGGAACTTGTATGTGCCTCTTAAGTTAGGACCAAGGGATTTATTTATTTATTTTTAAATTTATTATGTTTTGCTGTTTTTTTAATTATCTTATTGGTTACAAGAAAATTAGTTTAGTACTTTAGTTGACAATGACATTACAAAACATAGAATTTGATACTGCCTAAATTTTTTGGATATATATATATATATATACATTTCATGAGTGGTGAATGTTTGATTTTATTAACTAAAAGTTTACTCATGTGTATTATGAGCAGCAATTATTCTTCCTGAGCAGAGTGTGGCGTCAGAAAAGGAAGGTTGGGCGGTGAACAAGAAAGGTTTGACTTTGAAAGAACTTCTTCAGCAAACATCTCATTACAGCCCAAAAGTTCGTAGAGGTAATTTCTTATTATTGTGGAGGTTTCTTTATTGTGAAAATGTTGTAATCAGTTTAAAGAATTGCTCTTTAAGTGTTAAAGGATGTTGATAGGCTTTGCAAAACAATTCTATGTTTAGATGTCACAAAAGTTATATTAATATGAAGAGAGTCATTTGAAAATATATATTCATCAAAGTTTAATGTATTAATTTGAAGAGAGTCATTTGAATGTTACCCCCTTTTTTTTTCCTCTGGTTGTGTTGTCTAGCTTTTAGCTCCCACATCAAGCATTTCTTCATATTGAATGGCAATTGCAATGTTCAACTAAAATTTTGTTTCTCTTTGAAGATGCATTGACGGGTATTAAGGATTTATTCCTTAAATATCCAGCAGAGCTAACATCGCACAAATACGCTGTCATAGAGAAACTGCGTGAACGTATTGGGGATGATGATAAAATGGTTCGAGAAACACTATATCAACTTTTTAAGTCAGTGATATTCCCTAGCTGTAAAGAGGTATTTTTTTTATAAAACAAAAAAATTGTTAATTGTAGAATTCATTGTTGTTGATTGCCACTAGTTCTTCATTTCTGTGACATCTATTTCTCTGTTTTTCTTGTCCAGGATAATCAAGGGCTTTTCATTTCCTTAATAATGGCATATATCTTTAATGCAATGACACATTTAGCAATTGACATTCGGTTGATGGCATTCAAATTTCTTGACCTTGTTGTCCAGAATTATCCACCTTCCTTTTTTCTGCATGCTGAAAAGGTATCTTAATTAGATTCTTTTAGTTAATTGTGATTATGTTATTGGCATTTGTCTCTTGAAAATACTTCTGATCTAAGCTATTTGAGAAGCCATGTTCTTATTTTGGCTCTTTAACTTAGGTTTTATGTCATGTCCACCCCACATAACTATAGGGTGGTGGGTGAGCTCACAGTTCCAATCCTTTTGGGGTGTGGTCAAATACCAAGCGATAAAAAAAATGCTGCCAATGAGCTCTAACTCAAATGGCACTTCCTCTTCTCTTAATAATGGGATGGAGGGTAAGGTCTTGGGTTCAAAACTCACTTGGTGTGTGTATAACTTACCAAAAAAAAAAAAAGAGTTAAGGAATAGTTCTATATTCTTATGCTATCATTCTTTGTGGTTTTGGGATATTCTTAAAGATTTTATTGGTCGCTTCATCAACAGATTCTTCAAAATTATGAGGATATTCTACGGAAGAACCAGTTCTATGTACAGGAGAAAGGGAAGCTCAAGAGTGTTCTTGCTGGGTTGGTGTGCTGCTTGTCGCTGGTGCCATGCAATAAAAAAGAAGTTGACTCTTGTGAAAAAGTACCTTCTAATTATCATTTGCAAATGTACCATTTGTTTTGCACGTTGTGTTTTATTGTTTGTTTATTCATTGTTGTGATGCTTAGAACTTCAGCTGTATTTCATAACTATATTTTACATTTGAGTTCAAAACTCACGTAGTGTCCTTATTCTTGTGTTTAGGTAATTTTCCTTGTTATTGTATTTATGTTGTGTCAAGTTCATTTTATGTGAATATTTTCAGGTCTTTAAAGTATATAATCATGTTGTCTATAAAGTAAGTATCTAAATGACTGAGTCAATATGAAAAATTTAGTGGATAATCAGTATGCTGTGTGATGATGGCCATCCATTAGTGAAATATGACTCTTATTCTTTCTACTAGATGGCACCTACGTCAGGATTGTGATGACTACACCTTTAAAAAATGAATGTTTTCCTTTCTAGTGCAGCAAATTACATAATTTAGTCTAATTTGTTTAAGCTCTTGTATAGTATACTATGTCTTTTTCCTTTTTAAGTGCCTATCAGTTTCTAATGCTCTCTTTGTTAATTTAATAGAATGAAGCTGGACAAGGGATGTTACATGCTTTTGCACCTGATGTGCCTACAGAATCTGCTGGTATGTGAAAGCACTTTATACCGTACTTGTACATGGTTATATTGATGTCAGCATTTAATCCTGCACTGGTGGTAACACCAGCAATCTCGTCTTCTCATCATTAAAATCTTTATTTAATGCGCAGCTGATAATTCTTCTCAGATGGGGTGCTCTATCAGCTGCCATTTGATGATCAAATTCACTAGATTTCTAACTCTGATACCTATTTTGGTTTTCTATCAATTCGTTGTTTGGTTTAAGAGTTTTCGAGGCATCTTTTCTATATTTAGTTATTTATTTATATTAAAAGGCCTTTCATTTGAAATAGAATGGAAAATTGAATTTCACATCTGATTATTATCATTATAGAGTCTGTTCTTTACTCATAATAGTATCATTTTTTTATGAGTAAGTTATACATGCACCCAATGAGTCTTAATCCTTGACCGCACCCTCTATCCCATCATTACTCATAGTACTATTATGAGATCAATCCACACTTCCATTCTTTTATACTCTCTCTCTCTCTTCAATATGAGATACAATTTTTCTAAGCTTCTGATGGTCCTGGTCTATGCTTGCTTTGTTTGTGTAGGGTTTCCTCTCATCATCAAGAAACTGAAGGATCTTATGCCAGTTTTAGTCAATTGTTTCCAAGATTTTATTTCATTGGTTCATACCATGCCAGTTCTTGATGCACAGTCATTTGATTGTATGTTGGGCATACTCCAGAGCATGGATATTGCAGTCAAATTTTTTATTTATGGGACTAATAAGGGTAAATCAGAATACCAACCTCCTCATGGAGTACCTGATGTGACAGTGTGGGATGAAAATCTTTCATCACTGTTAATGAAGAAGGTACTACAAGTGTTTCCCCTTAACCCGACACATGAACTTTCAGAAAAGGTATGACCTCAATATTATGTTTTTAGATTATCTTATTTGCTCCCAGTAACTGATATTCTTGTTTTCCCCTTCAATTGATATTTTGATTGGATTTCCTCTCTTTTATATGTGTCTCTGTGATAATGTTTGCCTATCTGCTTCGACCCTAAATGTTTTATATATTTTGTGTGTGCTTAAGATGCTGTTCTCTAAATATGAATTGGTGTGGTGTTTTTTATTTCTGCTTGGCAGGATGACGAAAGATATTTTATCTTGAACACATTGATTACGGGAATACTTTTGCAATTCAGTGAATGGATCTGCCCTCCTGCTATCATATGGGAGAAATTTCTAGAATTTATAGAAAATGCACTGCTTGGAAAGGTCTGATTCTTGCACCATTATGTTTCTATATTTTTTAAAGATGCATGGTCTTCAAAATGTTGCAACTGTGGATTTGTAAAATCTACTAAAAGTTTTTTTTTATTTTTTTTATTTTATAAGTAATAATTTCATTGAAAGAAAAAGGCATATTCCATGTATACATTGTGTAAACAGTAGAGATACTGAGATTACATAGCAAAGGAAAAATTATCTATTAAATCTAACAAAGAACCAGATAAAAGCCCCACAGCATTCACCCACTCAAGAAGGGTGCTAAAAAATGTCGATGTCAGTTCATGACTTTTTTTCACATCCCTCAAAAGTCTGAGCATTACATTCTCACCACAAGCTCTATAATAAACAGTGGGGAATCTTGTTCCAAATGCCCCTTGAATCCTCACAGATCGCCTAGTCCAGCATGACATGAAATCCATCACCCCTCCTGGCATCACCCAAGCGATTCCAAACATGGATTAGACCAAGTCCCACAACCCTCTAGCTACCGGACAATGGAGAAAAAGATGATCAATAGTTTCACCTTCCCGTTTACACATACAACACCAGTCAAGTACCAACAACCGCCTTTTTAGAAGGTTATCTATTGCGAATATTTTCCCCAAGGTTGCTGTCCAAAGGAAAAGACTAACCTTAAAGGGAACTTTCGGCTTCCACACACTTTTCCAAGGGAAATAGTACGCTGAACCCGGAAGAAGGTCTTTATAAAAAGATTTGACCTCAAACAGTCTCTAGGAGAAGGATTCCAGCACATACCATCTGCCTCACCATGTCTTATATCCCCCCAAATAGATCAAATCCATAAACAAGGTTACAGATTCCAATTCCCAATCCTGGACTGCATGAAGAAAAATTAACATCCCAATGGAAACGAGTACCATCATAACTTAACAAATCTTGAACCGAGGCATCAGGGTGACTAACAATCCTGTAGAGTTTAGGGAACTGATCCCGCAAAGATGTCTCGCCACACCAAGTATCCAGCCAGAACCTTAACATGGAACCCTTGCCCACCTAAAAACTAAAAAATCGGGATAAAGGATCCCATCCCTTCTTGATGGTTTTCCATAACTAACCTCGTATGAGCCCGGGACATTATTAGAGCACCATCCCCACTTGTACTACCGTACTTGAGAGCAACCAACCCACGCCATAAAGCCTCCCTTTCCATAGCAAATCTCCAGAGTCATTTACCTAGCAAGGCCTGGTTGTAAAGTAGCATATTACGAATAGGCAACCCACCTCTTCAAATAGGCTTGCAGATATAGAAATATAATTGAAAGTTATAACGAGCAGGTATATCCATAAATTCCTAATGTTTTGTTCTTGATCAATTATTTAATTCTAATAACTGGTAAAATCATGGGGGACGTGTTTCATACCAGTTGTTATTGACTAGCAATAGTTCATGAATCACAAGGGTCAAAGAATATAGAGATATAGGTGACAATAGCCAGACTTATATCAAACATCAAAATTGATTTGAAAGGAAATAGTAAAAAATGCAATGAATATTGAAGAGCATTACAAATGAGGTGTAATGAACAATTTTTTTTTTTTGATTGGTAAGTTACACATGCACCCAGTGGATCTTGAATCCACAACCTCTCACCCTCCACCTAGTACTTGCAAGGGGAGGAGGTGCTAGTTGAGCTAGAGCTCTTTGGCTAAAATGAACGATTTATAGTTGCAACATTGCACTTAGTTGGAATAAAATTATCATATAGAGTGCAAAAATATTGTGGTTGTTTGTATATGCAGAGAAGAATATTTTCATTCCATCAATGCAAAATTCATTTGCATATTGTAAACCAACTTATGTTACTAAAACATAAAGAGAGATAAATATATATATATATATATATTTATTATATTTAAAGAAAGTTTGTGCTTTTGGCTACTGTGTGTTAATGCTTTATGTACACCATGTAGTTTATTAATGAATTCTTACTTTTACTGATAAAAAAAATATTTAAAAGAAAGCCACTCAAGTAATAATAAAGTCATTTTATGCAAATTATCAACATATTGTAGTGTTCAAGAATATTAATCAGCTATTAGAATAATGTGGTCTACATATAATTTTTTTGATTAGTAAGAAGTTACCTAACAAATAAAATGAACAATAGATTGCTCATTGCTACTTATCAAAAAAAAAAATAGATTGCTCATTGCCATACTACACATCAGGGAAAAATGATGCACTGCAATTTGGTTAGAACAACATTATATATCAAAATGAAGTATAATTTAAAAGAATTAGCATTATTAGACATATATTAATACACATATTAATTTCATAATACTAAAAAATAATTTTGTTAGACTAATAATCCATTAGGATGTATATACAGGAGATCAAATGTAATACTACACATTTGACATTTTAACTTAATAATAGGATGGAGGGTAAGGTTGTGGGTTCAAGACTCATGGAGTGCGTGTGTAACTTAATTAACAAATACTTCATTGTATTTTGCTGTATCATTTACATTATGTGTTGGACCAGCATCTCAGACATAGTTGAGAGAGATTGGTTGGATTTGTAATGTGCCTTCGAGTTTTATAGAAAGAATTAATAATTTATGAAATTGTTTGTTAAAAAGTAAATCCTTTTGTCTTCACATGACTAAAGTATGTTGACTAACTTGCAAGTAAGAAGCCAATCCTCATGCAATCTCATTCACATAACCCCCTTGTAAGACCTACTTTTCTGATATATTATAGAGGTTGTTGAGATGGTCTGATGTTTCACGTAACAGGCTCATTTTGTGTGGATAGGTGAAATGTTTTCTTTTAATTTTAAGTAAATGAAATAATTTTGCAGATTTTTAGTGGCACCAGGTCCGGTAAAGCAGTCCGGGAAAAGCATTTACTTTCACTTCTTCCTTTTTTCCCAAAACTTGTTTCACAAGTGCCGAGCAATTGGAGGTCTCGTCTGCTTCAGGTCTGACTTGTGCTTTTAAGAATTATTAATTGCCAAGAGTGTCTATGGCAAATCACATCCATTGAATCTCCCTCTTTCTTTATTGGATTGTCTATTAATGCACTTTATTGATTGCAGGCATTTACCAAGACTTTCAGGGATTGCCACCCTGAGTCTTCGTTAAAATTGGCATGCCTTTCTACAATTGAAGATATGCTTATTCCTGTAAGCTTGGATTTTTACTTTTTGGGTCACAATTTCTTTAAGATTGCCTAGAGCCACATCTCTCTCTCTCCCTAAAAAAAATTATCGCTAACATGTTTTGTACATATTGTAGAAGGAAGATAGGCTGTACCTAGATTCAAGTGATCCAGAAATATTAGACCATCAGATTGCTTGGATAAGAGAGCTTTCTCCATTGCTAATCCTGCTAGGTGATAAGCATCCTTCTTGTTCCCAGGTAACCATATATTTCTCCTCATGAACACTTCCTGCTGCTGCGATTAGCCCAAATGTTTATTATTTGGGGATTTGTTTTTGTTAAGATGAAAATGTGGATTTTTGGCACCCCATATTTCTAAGCTTCAACCTTCATCTCCAATTTGTTGTTACTCGTTACTTAACTTTACATGGGTTCTTTACCTCTTGAAATTGCAGGTTGTGTTGCATCTGCAACTTCGGCTGGGACAGTGTGCTCTGTTGAACTCTTCTCTTGCATGGGAATATGACAACATGCAATACTCATTGCTAGAGTTTTACTGCACATGTCAAGATGATGGTAAAAATCAATTTGCTAAAGACATTTGTATTTGGTCAATACCCCTTGTAGCTGTATCACTTTGTTTCATGTTCTTTTTTATCTTGCAGGAAATATATACTATGGTCCTTTCAAAAGGCTTACTAGAGATTCTCAGGAACTCTCTCTCTGTTGCCTCTACTATTTTTCTAATTTGGATTCACCTTTGTTGCAGTCAATAGCTTCTTGTTGCCTATGTAAGTATTACATGTCTATCAGTTCAAATATTGATGAACTTGATTGTATAGGAATTTTTTTTTGGATAGGTAATAGACAAAATTTTATTAAAAATGAAAGCTCTTAGTGTGCATGAAGCATGCACAATAGGAGTATTAAGGATTGTATAAATAATATAAATGTAGTAACCAGGTTTTATTCATTGCAATCATAAACTTGCTTAGTATGCCTACAATTGACGCTTTAGTAGCATAGATAACTTGGTTTTCCTTGTATATGAACTACTCATGTTTATAATTTTCAAAGTGTTCTTGGTTAATGGCTTTCGTGGGAAAATTAGTTGACACTCCTTTCCAAACAGATCAAGGTAGTCTGTGATTTCAAAACTAAGCTGCAATGACTGAGGTACCTTTTATGGTAGTAAAACATCACTTAATAGTTTAGACATCTTTCTTGTTTGGGCAGTAGAATGATCTCCCACAGCAAGATAGAAATGCCATCTGCATATATTTTCTTCATTTAAAATAGAATTTTTGCTTAAGAGACTTATGCTATGTTTGGATGTAGGGGAATGAGGGGGGAGTAGAGGGAAGGGGAGGGGAGAGGTTTAATGAACCTTGTTTGAGAGTTGTTTTTTAAGTGGGAGGGGGAAGGATTTGAGGGGATTAAAAGGGATAAGATACCCCTCCAAACGCCTCATTTTTAATTCCCCCAAATTGGAGTCATTTGGAGGGCGAGGGGAGTGGTTCCACTTATTTTTAAAAGATTTAAATGGTCAAGTTTACCCTTATGATATCGATTTATACTTATTTCTTTAAAATTAGTAAATGAGGACCATAATGGTTAATTTAAATGATTATGTCACTCCACTCTCCTCTCCTTACAAAGGGGAGGGCTATCCATTCCCCTCTCCCCGACTTAATTTTTTAAATATCCAAACAAGGGGAAAGGGTAACCATTCTTCTTCCCTCTCCTTCCTCTCCAAACTTCCAAACACACCATTAAAGCAAATGACCTTTCTGAAAAGTATTTTTGCCATTAAATAAGGTAACAGTTTCCTTGAATTAGAAGACAGATTGACAGGACCGATCATGTCCAGGATGTGGCTGCACTATGTTTCAAGATTTGATTCATGAATAGGAGTTAAATACATATCTAGAAATATCTGGGGTGATCGATGTTATTGCCAACAACATAAAGTGTTTAAGGAAATTCATTTTTTCTGCTTTTTAGTATATGGTAGTATGAACTTCAGTGAAGTAGGGGGAAGATACATGCAGTTGAAAGCTATGCTATTTCTCTTGAAATTCTTGTGAAACATACTTTGTTTACAATTTCTTTCTTTCCTGACTATTGCAGGTCCTGATTTGGAACCATTTATATTATTTCGAAGTATAGAGGTTCTCCATTCGGCCTATACTGCTGGTCATGTCAAAATTACTGACTATATCAGTTTCATCGTCACTTTGCTCTCACGTTATAAAGTTTTCCCTGGTACCTTGGAAATAATTCTTCTTTGGCAAATTTATTTTTGTTTATTATTTCCAGAACAACATTTGGTTCTCTATTCACTTGTCCAACTGAGTTTTATTTATATATTAATCATATCCTTCTTTATATATTTGCAAGTAGATATCAAAAGCTTTCGTTTAGCATGCTTCACATCTCTCTTTTGGTGGCAAACTCACTAAGAATTTGGAAAAGGGTTCACAAGAGTTAATTGGCTTGGTGCATACATGTGTCCGAATATGTGTTTTCTGCACTTGTTGAGTTATCAAATCATACCTCTAACCAAACTTATTAAAAGTAGTAACTATGACTAGATTTATGTCTAAAAAAGCTTCATCTAATTGCGACTTCAGAATATATCATCTGTAGGTAAAATGTTGCTTCACTAGCAGAAGCTTAGTTAATTCTTATAAACTATACAAACACGTATCAGATTGTTTTTCTCCTTGTCCATTCTCTAGTATCTTGATTTTTATTTGCTGGGATCCAAATCCTTTACTTCTATACAGATTCATGATTACTGATTTATTGTAATCTGAAAAGAGCTTTTGATCTTTGCAGAAAACATATATCCTGTTAATGAGAGTGATACAAAGATCAGAAACCGTGGAACATATAAGTCAGTCACCACTGTTGTTTGCTCAAACCTGTCGCAGATTGGTGATAATTCTCTTGTTTTTCAGATTCTGGAGAAAGTGGCACTTGGACAAATAGTAAGTTGACTAAACTTGTTTAATCTGAACCTTTATTTATTTATTTATTTTGTTCTCTTTTAAATTATTTCTTTCAAAATCTTTCTACTTGAAAACTTTTGTATGCATATTTTATTCTTCATTTATATAAAGAAAATGATTTTTTGAACCATTTTCTTTCTACTTTGTTTGTCTGTTAACTGATTTTTGAGAAATTTTCTTGATGTGATTTTTGTATTTCAGTTAATAAAACCACCTTTGGACAATGCTTGTGCTATGCTCAGAGTGCTTGTTGCGCTGGATTCCAAACCCACAAGTCTTTCTGAGCAGAGTATTATCACCCTAAGCAATTTCCTTTCAGGATATCTGATTGATGTTGTGCATGTAAGTATTTTGTCTTGTTTAATATATGTTCTCTGATTGTGCTGGCAATGGTTTGTTCTTGGATACACATTTATTGAGAGAATGCAAAAGTCATTAATTTTTCTTATTTCTTCTCTATTATGATTAGAGGCTTCTTGTATGCAAGTCAGTGTGTTCTATGTAAATAAAGTTCCCATGGCATGTGCATAACTGAGATTTGCTAACTTTCATCTGGAAGGAGAATCATAAAAGCTATCATCCCTAACGTGTTCTCATAAAAAAAATTGAACTTCTGCAAAATTACTAAAGTTCATCCTGAGCATGTGCAGAAGGAGAATGATATCAAATACCATGTGATGAACATGGTGTATTCTCTAGAGCCATTATCTCTTATTGTATCCAGAAGGAGAATCATAAAAGTTATTATCCGTGATGGTGTTAAAGTTGTGTATGGTGAGGATAAGCATGCAGATGTGTGCATGCAAGCTGGCCCGAACACCCAAGGTTATCAAAAAAAATAAAAAAGAGGATGAGCATGCAGATGCAGACTACATCTGCATTTATAATTTTGATAATAATTATGGCCCACGATATTCATGTAGAATTGTATTTTCATTACTATTATCTTATTTTATTTTTGATACCACAAAATCCAGTATTTTTGTGTCTATATACGAGATAGGTCTAATTTTAATGATTTATTTTGGTATCCTGACTGGCCTCGTAATATTATGATGTATAATCTTATTTTATTTATGTAGTAGTTTTTTTTTAAGACCACAAAGCTGATTGGTGTTATTGAGTGTTTTGAACCTTTCACAAAATTGGTGCAGTGATTCTTACTAATATAGCTTGCCTTGTGTGCAGTTTATTCCAGAAGATCATGATAAGGCCAATGTCTCCATTCCTACACGCCGTTATTATCTCCTACCTTGTTTTTTCTTGTTTGATAGAAGTCACGAACTTCTGAATCTTACGTTGAAGACAATGGGGTCCTTGATAACTGAAAGTAGTTCGTCGCTATGTTCTCCTAACAGTATCCAATATGCAATGGACTGTTCAAGTAGAATAAGTGCCATTGTTTCTGTCCTTGTATTCATGCACATGGATGTTAAATTTCGGAAAATTGATCTCTTCTTACAAGGCAGAAATCGACCATATATTACAAAAAATACTCTCTTTACAGGTACAAGTTTGCACCTTAAGCATGCTTAGCATTTCATAAAGCACATCCATTTATGCTACACTGACGCACGTAGTTCTCGGTATTTCTTGTGATGATCCCAAGCATTTTAATATATTAAAAACCATCAAAGTCTATCCGATAATATAAACTCGTGTGTTGCTTATGTATGTATGGGTATATAGACACTCTTTTGTGGGAACCATGATTTGCCAAGCCCACTACTGAGGCTGATGCCCCTTTATGTAGATCATCCATGCCAACTATCATTTGTAGATATTTGCACTATTCATTCTCATTGTTTGTAAAATTTAATGGTATGTTTGGGACGGAAGGAGATGCAGGGAGAGGAGAGGAGATCTTCTTCTCCCCTCTCCTCTACTCTCCTTTCATCTCCCTCCATCCAAACATAGGGTAAGACAACTCCAATTTGAGTGCTACATTGAGCTCTCAGTGCCAAATAGCTTGAATTTGCATGCATAACGTACATGGGATGGACATGTAGTTATATTTGGTCTTGACAAATTTGTTGTAAGAATAGAGTTTTTCACTTCATCTGTAAGTTGATCCCTTAGATTTGGGAGAATTTCAGTCTGGTGCAACTCTGATACAGGTTCAGTTCTAGTTTGATTGAAGAAACTTTAGGTTAGATTCTGATTGCTGCTGTAGTGCTGTGTGGTAAATCATCTTGAGATTTATGAACAAATTGGAAATTTTCTTTTGACTAGCTAGTCACTTTTTATTAGTTTTTTGGCACTAATTTAGATGCTGCGTCTTCATGCTAATAGCTTTTAATATGCTTGTTGATTGCTTTTATGTAATCTTTCCAGTCTTCAGAGGAAATCAGCATGACCATCGAGGAGAGGCATAAAATACGGTGTGCTTTTGATCAACTAAAGCTTTTGACAAGTACATCATTGAATGGGATGCCTGCAGTATAGGATGATGTTTGTAAATTTGGTATCTTACCCTTGTGAGTCGTCTAACTTTAATTAATCATTTATATTTGGGTTCTTCCATAACTTAGTTCATGCCTTTTCTATTAATTCTCAATTATTATTTTTACTTCATTTCAGAATTTAATGCATCATTTATGCACTCAAATGGTTCTGACAATTTCAAGCCATCTTGGCAATTTACTTTTACGGGAAAAAACAATTGAACAAGGGTTACACATCTGTGTTTAAGTTTTCACTTATAGAGCTAGCTTTAGTCCTCTCATTATTTCTTTCGTTTCTTGCAGCAATATTTAGTTTGCTTGAGATTACCACCAATCAAGGAGAATGCATTAGTAAGGAGCTCTGAGAATGGAATATCCATCGGTTTTGGCTAATGAACCTTGCCAAAGTCTTACAGTAAATATAGGCACAGGTCTTGAGTGCAAGTCTTACTTGAGGACCGTGTGTCTGCAATTTTGAGTTATGTAGCAAAAATCTACCTGCCTTTCGTTTTTTATGGTGGGGAGCTAAATTATAGAAGCACTCTTATCTCGTTGTATAGTTTTTTTCCTTTTCTTTTGGTTGTACTATGGTTAATCTGTTGGATATGAAATACTGTACTAGACAAACTTACTAAATGCATTTTTTTTCTCCTACCCTTGGGAACTGAAGAAATTACTGCAGGGCGCGCGCGCACACTCTCTCTCTCACACTGACAGATTATGTCCAATTCACCACTCGCCTTTTTTAATTGTTTTGGTTAAGCTATAAAAAAAACACATGATGAGAAAAGTTTTCATGCAGTATTTGTTTCAGTCCAAGCTGTCATGAAAATGCATACAAAGACAGTTTTAAGTATAATTGTGATTCTTTTATTGATGATGATTTAGAAATAGAAAGACATTAGATTGGTATCTCATATATGATAGAAGGGAACATAATTACTTTTTTTGGTAGTATCTCATCCCAAGATGAAAACTTGCAAAATCCCCAATTTGATTCATATCCAATCAGTGCCTAAAAATAATCAGGAAACCCAGAAAATTACAAACACCAAAGATAACAAGAAAACATGAATTAATGTCTTGAGAATTGCCAACTGTATTTCTTTTTCCTCTAAGGTGCGTAAATTCTTCTCTCCAAATGCACCACATTAATGGAGCTATCATCCGAATCTCCCCATTATTGAGTTTGCCAAAGTTTCCCATCCAAGAAGACGAAATGGCAATCACTAAATTAGGCCTTCCACAGGTTTTTATGTTATCGCTCTAGAATGGGCCAAAAAAGTTGGATAATTTGATACCATTAATGGTTGATCTCATCACTATATTATTATGTATCACATTCACATGAGAGTTCCTATTAATTTTTCAATTTAATGTAAGTATGAAGACTCTTAGCACACTTTTTTTTTTTTTTTTTTTTTTTTTTTTAATTTTAAAAATTGAATAAAGGAAAATAGGAACGAAGGGCAAAATGGACAAATTAAGAGTGGCGGGACTTTGCAACTGGCTTTACTTGGAGGGAAAATTGAAATTTCCCTAAAATTTAACCTACAAAACTCAGCCAATACAACATTGCACAGAAAAGACAGGAAAATCACAAAATTCAACCCCAAATCAGGAATTCAGACTCAAATCTAACCGGAGCCACTCTGAAATG
Organism: Fagus sylvatica; assembly: GCA_907173295.1. NCBI lineage: Eukaryota > Viridiplantae > Streptophyta > Magnoliopsida > Fagales > Fagaceae > Fagus > Fagus sylvatica. The sequence continues at coordinate 50,868,430 of OU015762.1, read as the reverse complement.
CCAAACAAAAACCAACCCACAAACCATCGAAGCCTATCACCATCAGAACCACCCAAACCCATTTGCAACCCCAAACAAAAACAATCACCCTTGTTCATCTATTCACAGAGAGACAGGCGTGAGTGATAGTGAGAAATTACTCTAAAAGATTGAAGCCAAAAAAAAAAAAAAAAAAAATTCCTTACAATGCAATCCAAAATCAACGCCTTCTTCAAGAGCAGCTCTGCTTCTATGCCACCCAAATTTCCGGACCCACCTCCCATTTTTGACGAATTGACCATCTGGGAGAACAAACAACACAATTTCTTCAATACGTACAAGCGTAGACCTCAAAACCCAGATAGGTAAATTGTTTATGGGCTTGATTTTTGCTTGTTTAATTGGCTTTACTACAGTGTGTTTTGTTATCTGTGAATCTAAATACTAATCATCATAAGCAATGAACTTTTACATTTGGGTTTATCAACTTATTTGCATAGACGGGTTTTCAAAAATAGTGATGGATTTTATATATTCTTTGAATACTGACATTTTATTTTCTGGGATGCAAATCCAGTAATAAAGGGTCAATCAGTGAAACACTAGTGAGGAAGCCCGATTCAGATTATTCGTGTTCAAGAGCGGAATCGAAGAATTCTGGAAAAGCAATTGATACAAACAAGAAGAGAACCTATGCACAGTTGCATTTAGATTTGGGTCAGTCTGATTTTAACCTACACACATGTTCAACATGTGGGGTCAAGTATGCTCCTGGAGAGGATGAGGATGAGAAGGCTCACAAGGGATTTCATAGAGACTATACTCTTGGGATTCCATTCAAGGTATATTACCTGAGAAGGCTCACAACTTGTTATCTCAGTCAATTGTGAAAATAGTTTTGAATTTTTTAGTGATTTGTTTTTTATACTGCTAATTTGATTTTTTTTTTTTTTTTTTGTTGTTGACAGGGTTGGTGCAATGAAAGGGTTGTCCATATGCCTTTGATTGAAGGTGGTCGAATCGTTTTGGTGTTAGATTGTGACCCTCTTGCACATAGGAACAAGGTTCGTGTTTTATTTTTGATATTTTGAAATTGACGAATAAGATGAGTTTTGGCTTAAATGGCATTTCTTCCTCCCATAAGAATGGGTAGAGGGTGAGGTTGCGGTTTTAAACCCATTGGATGCATGTGTATTTTACGAATAAAAAGAAAAAAAAAATGTTAATTTATATCATGGATATGCAAATAGGGACTTCTTTAGTTAACGTTTTGTGGTATTAAATTAAGACATTATTGTATTGGCAGGTTGAGGAAGCTGTAAAAATGATGGAGATTGAGTTTGGAAGTGGATGGATTTTCCATAAGAGTTGTAAGGTGTAGGCACTATCTTTCACTTGATTGTTTCGGAATGTTTATTTCCTCTTTTATTGAAAGAAATTGCTTGAAGATTCTTGAGCTGTTATTGATTTGTTCATTAAATTTTACTTGCTTCCATTCAGATTTCAATGAATTCCAGAATAAGACATCAAGTTTTATGAACATACATAGTATATACATGTTTGTGGCTTCCTCCAGTTATTCAATGCTAAAATGTATTCTTGTTCTTCTGTCTGCATTAGTTTCCCATCCTTGAATTCTCTCTTGAACATACATAGTATATACATGTTTGTGTGTCTGAATTTTGTATTGAACTTCATAGCCTTTTTTTTTTTTTTAAACTGAAAAACAATAATCAAGACTCAAAAGTATTTGGAATAAATGATACTCCCATAGCATCTCCTCCTAAAATTCTTCCTACTGATGGAGGAATCTGTGTTCCCCTGACTGAAATTATCTATAGGAATGCCCAATACTATCCACAGTATAAGCTACTCTATTTCGTTTCCAATAAGCATGTTTAATTCTAACTTCCTGGAAGTCATCCAATGAATTAAGAATATCTTGGATCGACATCCACATTCTCCAAGGCATTGTTGACTTTCCAATGACACAATTGATAACCACTTTAATTTGATGCTCCTAATTCCATATTGCAACTGCTTGGGGCAAACCATCCCTTAAAGCCCCATGCTCTGCTGATGTAATAGATGGACCTCCCTATAGTCTAGTTACACCAGATAGAGTGTTCTGGTGCTATGCTATCTGTAAATTACAAAGCCATTTTGCTATTTTTTTTTCTAAATTTTTTTGGAAGAACAACATTTGAATAGGGGTCATGCCTTTGGGGTGTATGATTGGGCATTCAGATGTTGACTGTCGTTCTTTACTTGTTTCTTGCATTGGCAGGTGTATCTATTTATTTCCTCCCAAAGGATTGTAGGGTGCTTACTTGCAGAACCAATAAAACAAGCATTCAAAGTTTGCTCCGGCTCACCGAATGGGGGATCTGAGGGCACTACTACAAGGGAAGTGGGAAGACAAAGTTCAACCACTCTCCAATTTGGGGATATCAGTTTTAAAAGGGAAATCAAGAAAAGAACCCGTTCTGTTAATAGTTCTGAGGTTTCGGATGGGAGTCTCAATGGAGCAATCATTTGTGAAGAAGAAGCGGTACCTGCTGTCTGTGGCATTAGAGCTATTTGGGTTACTCCCTCTAACAGAAGAAAGCACATAGCTAGTCAATTACTAGATGCTGTGAGGTAAGGTTTTTATAATTTGACACTCTCCATGTGTTCTTCTCTTGTTCTGGGGTTTCTGATTTAAAAGGAACTGAAAATATATGGCATCTTCCAGTATCTCTTTCACATAGCCAAACCATGTGAACTAAATGATGATCAAGATAGTTGAAACATAGGGATTTTAATAACAAATCCGGATGTGTATCACTTGGTTCTTGAAATGAAGTTATTTGGAACCTTTGATAATAAAAAAATTGTCTTTTTTCTTTTGGTAAGAAATGTCTAGCCTGGTTTTCTTTCCTAAACTCAAAGATGAGTCCTTTGATCTTCTCACTTGCAGCCCTTGGAATTAGTCTGAATTGATTTTTTTTTTTTTTCTCAATCAGTTGCCAATGTGTTTTGCACTTATTTTGGCTTCTCTCTTATTTTATGTGGTTTGCAGGACAAGTTTCTGCATGGGATTTGTTCTTGAACGCTCTCAACTGGCATTCTCTCAGCCAACCTCAGCTGGAAAGGCATTGGCATCCAATTATATTGGCACTGGATCTTTCTTGGTGTACAAAACCAACAATCTAAACTCATAGATGGTTAATTATAAATGTCTACACTAAGCTCCATCTTCTGATGAAGTTCTTTTGCCACTTCTGCATTAATTTTTTGGGGAACTATTGCTAATATTTGGTGTAAGTATTTTAAGCTGAGTCATGCAGATGCAAATCTGCTGCTATAATTAATGCTTGTACCATAAGGCTTAAGTAGACAACCAATGGGACTAATTTTGCATGGATAAAGGTCTATAATTTCGACAATCTAGTCATAAATGGATTGTTTCATGTTCTGTTCAGGTTTGGCGTGAGAAAAGTGAGAGCTTTGCAGTGAGGTTGCTGGATTAAAAGGTTTCATTTCATGTCTCAAATGTGTTAAATTCCCTTAGCAATTCAGCAGACTTGATACTGAGAAGACAAATATAACAACCAAAAGAAAAGTTTGTTTTTGTTCATGATAAAACGGCCTTTGTATATATGCATCTTATTATTGTAAGAGTAAAAGAATCTATTGCCGTCTAGGGTAACACAAATGAGGGGGAAAATAAATTTGGAAGAGAAAAAAATAAAGCAGATAGGACTATTTTTAAGACCTCAAGGGAGGTCTAATAAATTGCCCTTGTGATAAATTATACTACTACACTCAGCAGAGTCAGCACAAGTCAGGTCTAGCAAACCTAAATATACCATTTTTTTTAGGTGATCTGGTGTCTACCAATTCTGCGCTTAACCACTAAATTCTAAAACTCAATAATGATTGACTCTATCTCTGATTTCAGATGGGAAATCCTCCTAACTCCTGAGTTTGCTGATGTGCCCAATATATCCAACCTACAAATCAGTCCAGAGAGACTAGAAGCTGAAATATTTCTCTCAAAATTGAGTTATGATACAAGACTCCAGCTATTAGCCTATTAGTGCAAAATCCAAAAGTCGCGACATAGTTTATTTCCCACTAGATGGAAACTAATAAAAACTTGTCAACTCAGGTATTGTTGTGTATGTGGCATTGCTCTTATTTAAATAAATGTTTGTGAAATATGTACATGTAATAGAAATCCATCTGAACTTCTAAAGTGCATGCAATACTTGTAAACGAATGTTTGAGCCCATAAAAATCCATTCCTATCAACAATGGACACAATTTGTTATCACTTTTTTCAGGATGGTTGATGTGACCTATTATATTCCTAACATTGCTCAAGTATATTGGTAAGTCAAGTGAGAAATGGGGCATCTTAAAGGGCTCATATCCTTCGAGCCTCTTAGTTCTTTGAGTCTGAGGCAAAGCCAATGAGGCCCTTCCCAATTTTATACGTCTCTTTATTTGAGTATACCTCACACCCAAAAGTGACGTCAAAAACATTTATCTAAACACTATTTCATCAATTATTGAAATCCAATATTCCAGAGTTGTCTCACATACACAACTTAGTATTGTTCTGTATGTAGTATTGCTCTTATTTAACTGAATGTTTGTGAAATATGTACATGTAATAGAAATCCATTTGAACTTTTAAAGTGCATGCAATACATGTAAATGAATGTTTGAGCCCATAGAAATCCACTCTATCAACTATGGACACAATTTGTTATCACTTTTTTCAAGGACGGTTGATGATGTGATTTATTGTGAAAAATATTGTATCTCTAATATTGGTCAAGCATATCAGTAAGTCAAGTGAGAAATGGGGCATCTTAAAGGGCTCATATCCTTCAGGCCTCTTAGTTCTTTCGAGTCTGAGGCAGAGCCAATGAGGCCCTTCCCAATTTCATACTTCTCTTTATTTGAGTATACCTCACACCCAAAAGTGACATAAAAAACATTTATTTAAACACTATTTTATCAATTATTGAAATCCAATATTCCAAAAGTTGTCTCACATAGGATCAGCTGCATTTGATTCTCTCCCCAATTCCCGTTGTACTTGAGCAATATTTGTGGTGATCTTTTTAAGGTAGAGATTTCATGCAGGACTCTTTGTAGAATTTTGTATGTTTGAGTTTGAAGTAAATCAGAACTCTAGACAAAGACTTTCTACGTGAGAAGCTTATCAACATGACACCATCAAAAAGAGTGTGTTTGAATTAACTTATTTTTAATGACTTATTTGCTTTAAAAAAATTGTATAAAAATATTTTGCACTTGAAAATAAAAATAAAAATAAGGGTTTCAACCTGTAAAGACTGTACCTAAATTGACCATGAAAATAAGCTAACATTGAAATAAATGAAAAAAAAAAAAAAAAAAAAAAAACGTAGAGTGCAAGTGGATCAACCATATTTATGGTGTTTGCAGCCTTATATACTTATAAATCTGTTGGTTGATATTTTGGGATAAAGGACAAATATCCCAGAATGGACTGATGGCCATCCCAGAATGGACAAATTACAGCATCACCTGTCATTGCCTCAATCGGATAATTTAAGTCATTTGATACTTATGCCTCATCAAATTACAGCATCACCTCATTTATCAATCGGATAATTTAAGTCACTGATAAAACTGTTTAAACCTTTCACACTACTTTTTCTTGTGTCTTTTTAACACCTTCTTTCTACTATACTTATAAGTTATACCCCCATTATTTTTTACATCATTTGGAAGCTTTAACAATGTCAATTAATAAAATAACACCATAACCCCTCTCTACATATTTTATACAATACTATTCATCCATTAACAATTCAAAAAAGAGGATTCTTAGTCATGAATCCCATGAGAACTTGACTTGGTTATAGAGTTATAATCTCATAAGTCAAAGTAAACTCCCAATAAATCAAAGGTTATTACCCATTTCACAATCATGGCATCGTTTTTAATTACTTCAATTCTAACCATAGTAATAAATTAATAATCCAGGCCTTTTTGTTCATGGGAATGGCAAGGGCAGTTTCGTCCATTGCGCGATAAAACAGGGAATTTAGTTTTTAACCAAACATAGCCAATACGAATCGTTTTACTTAACTTGGACCCCAAGTCTTTACATTTACGTCAAAATCCGCGCCTCGAAGGTGCCACGGAGCTTCATTGACCCTCTTACGTATAAAAAAAATTAAATTTAATTCCATAAATAACCTCACCGCCTTTTCATATTTACCGTTCTGTCCCTAAAAACCCCATCACTGCCTCGCCTTTTTATTTAAACCCCTCTCCGCTTTCATTTTTCTCTGTTCAATATTGGAAGTAGAAAAAAAGAAGGAAAGAAAAAGCCCTTATCGAATTCATTTCAATCTCACCTGAATCTGACGTCATCACGCCGGAGAAAGTGTCGAAAATGGTGGAGATAGCCGGCGGAGCCTCCGTCCCGGTGGTCTTCTTCGACGGGGAGCGCGAGAGCGACATCGGGAGCGTCTTCGTTTACCCGACTTTGGAATTCAAGGGCTTCCAATCGATCATGAGCCGGAAGATCGGAATCTCGCCGCACCAGTTCTCGGTTTACCTCGCCGTAGGCGGCGGGGAGCACCAACGCCGGAAGATCCCGATCACCGGGAAGTTCAATTTCGCGGCGATTTCTCGCGAGAAGGAGGACGAGGAGTGGTTCTTCCTCGTGGTCCTGAAGCGATCGAGACGCGAGAGGCGTCGTCGGACTCAGACTCAGTCTCAGAGAGAGATTTACGAAGACGAACACTACGCTTCTTCGATGAGTTTCGTACAAAGAATGAGCAAGAAAGTCCCGGAGAACGTGATGCTTCTCAGACGCAACGCTGGGATTGAGAGCCAAGCCTTCTCTGGCTTCGCTTCGTCGTTTGTGGATCGGGTCGGGTTCGAGAAACGGATCAACGAGTTACACATGGAAAGGGAAAGGTACTTGATGAATATGGGTCTGACCCGTTTGTGTTTGGGAAACGAAGAAAACCACAGCGTTTTGAGCAACGAGGCCGTGATTCGAAACGGCGTCGTCGTGTGCGAGGAGTGTACTAGAGCGGATAAACTCGGAATAGAGATTGGGTTTCATTGGTGCGTTTACGATGCCGTGACTTTCGGGTTCAAGTCTCCAGCGGGTCCGATTGCCCGACCCAATAAAGGGTCCGAATAAATCTTCGGAGCTTTTATTTTATTTTTTAATTTTGTATAGGAAAAGAGAAGTGATTGAATTTGATTCACTGTCACTGATGTGTTTTGAGGGTTGGTATACGGTAAGGATGGTATACACTATACTACTACCGTGTAGCTACATGATAGGCTTGCTGGCTCGCTGGGTCAGTGATGTTTATAGATGGTATATAATTTATGACCTTTGGAGAATGGGTTTGGTTAATAGAGGAAAAGAAAAAGAGTGGGTTTCTAGCAAAATTAGCATTTTTGGTATAGGAGAGAGAGAGAGAGAGAAAGTGGGGTACCACAGTATTTTGAGACTTCAAATTGAAGACACAATAGAGAGTGTGACAATTGAGAAAAAATTGATATGAATGACAAGGGAATATCATTGTAGTAGGGCCTTTTGGGTTTTGCCAAAGGGATATTTGGTATTGTTTACATGCTTGGTATTGAACCCATTGCCACTACTTGATTGGGAGAGAATTTGGTTTCTCTTTTTTAGTTGCAATGTACTTCTGTACAAGTTCAATCTATTTTATAAAATGTGTAATATACTCTACTCAGTTTTTTTATATATTTTTTTGGGATGGGCTGCCTCCTTGTATGATTGGTCAAATTACCCTCAAGGTCCATTCTTATGTGTGCGAGTTTAGATTTACTGTTAATAGCCAAAATGTACCCAAACAATCACGGGCAATGCATGTGTATTTTTATTTATTCGGGAGCTTTAGGATGATAATACCACAGTTACGGATATTCAATTATGGATATAGTTGGTTTGGGTTAGCTAAACTTTTGTTCTTCAGTCATTCACCTCACAAAAAATATTCTAAGCATTACATATTTTATATAATTAAATGTATAAAAAACTTATCAAACGTTTATGCTTGTATAAAACTACAACTTTGTTTAACTTCGATACCTTTCTTGAAGGTGTACTAATTTATTTTGTAAAGATGTGTCATTATATATAACAATGATATTGTCAAAATCAATATATTTTTGTTCCATGTTTTCTATTTATATTAAACCTTAATATTTTCATATTTGTATTATGATTTTGCATTTTTTTTTTTTAACTACTAATATTTTTCTATTAGTTGAATGATTATATTTTATTAGTACAATATATAATATATATGTATGTTTTTTATTATTCTAAAAAAATAACTTATAAATATATTAATATGAGATAATAAATACTTTTTGTTATTCTTTTCTAAGTAAGTGAATGAAGGGATATATAAATATCATAGTTTTCATTTACTTGTTATATATCTTGCTTTAAAGTTTAAAACACAACTATGAATTGCAAATATATATATATATATTAAATGGTTAATTAGTTTAATTTTTATAATGTCTTATAAAAATATACTTAGATAACATAAGTGTGCTAATAAACTGGAATATAATAAAAGAAATAAATTATATATAACCATTTTTTAATCCTGAAGTTTTTATTTAAATTTGTAATATATTTGTACATGCGTCTATTAATGGTTTTTCCTTTTTTACTTCCATCTTTTATCGACTAATTCTTACTGATGAGTATAGAAAAATGAGTCTTCCAGATACGACGTACCAAAGTATGTCTTAAATGGACGACCGTTACACACCCATAAAACTCCCTTAATTTCCTCACTAATGTGACCGTTACACACACATAAACTCTCTTAAATATTACCAGGTACGCACAAAAAACCTATGAGAAATCTCTCTCAATTTGGGAAATATAAAGATTCTTTACTAACTTAAGCATCGGAGTCTCCCCTCCGGGGCCCACCCCGGCAGGGTCTTCGATTATGGTTTTCTTCTTTGCAGGTATTGACGATTCGACTTGGCTGTGCAACTGATGATGAAAATTCATGCATTATTAGCTGATGAGTATAGAAAAATGAGTCTTCCAGATACGACGTACCAAAGTATGTCTTAAATGGACGACTATTACACACTCATAAAACTCCTTTAATTTCCTCACTAATGTGACCGTTACACACACATAAACTCCCTTAAATATTACCGTTACGCCATTTATACCTGACATTCATCAGTTATATGACTCTTAGCCTATATAAGGCCAACCAAGTCACCTGAACCAGGTACGCACAAAAAACCTATGAGAAATCTCTCTCAATTTGGGAAATATAAAGATTCTTTGCTAACTTAAGCATCGGAGCCTTCCCTCCGGGGCCCACCCCGGCAGGGTCTTCGATTATGGTTTTCTTCTTTGCAGGTATTGACGATTCGATTTGACTGTGCAACTGATGATGAAAATTCACGCATCATCACTTACAATGTTTTTTTTTTTTTAAATCTTAAACACAATTTAAATGCGTGCATATTTCGTATATATTACTAGCTATGGATAATATTAATAAATCACAAAAATCTTATTCATGTGTTTATTTTTATTTTTATAATTAGTTAGTGTATTTAGAATAATAGTAATGATTCATTTGAGAATGTGAATTGAAATATAAAATCGTTATACGGGTATGAGCTTTGCAGTTTATAAGCGTCTTTATATAGGATCAACTCCACCCTCTCTTTATTATTTACTAAAAAAAATTTGTTAAAAAAGATGCTAGCAGTAGTAATTATTCCATAGGTAATATACTTGCAGTATTTCTTGTCCGTGTTTGCAGTGTAAGGCACATTAGAACATTATATTACGGTACATAACTTGGAGCTGGAAAATTGAACCTTTTTCATAGGTTATGTAACTTGTAGAATTGAATCCCCTCTCTCGCTACTCTTTGAACACTCACTCTATTCTATAGTCACCACGACTTAAATTTCTTGACTTGACATTAACGTACTTTCTCGTTAATAATTTGAACCAACTAAAACTGCTAACTCTATTTCTTTGTGACTTTGATTTCAACTGTGTCATGTCTTTGTGGGGTAATATCACATAAGATGAATAGTAAATTAGTAATATGTAATCACATTGGGTAATTTTACTAACTTTTGATGAAAATAAGTTTAAATCATAATAATCCCCTCTCCCCAAAATCTCACTTTATTGGCTTATTGCCGAGGGATAGATCTTAACTAGTTACACTACCCAACATTTTTAGGCTTATCTATCTATTTCTTCGGCTCTATTAGACTTGCAATGAAACGTAAGCCTATTACTAAGGGAGTAAGAGTCAACGTTGACTTAATATAATATAAGGCTTAAGGTGATAACTTTAAATGAGGCTTAGTACTCAACTTTAGTTTATTCCAATATCTTAAATCATAAAAAAAAATATGAATATATGAAAGGTATATAAGAATTGAATTTTATTTGGATGCTGAATTAATTGATTAAAAATCTCTCATCATTTTGGCATATAAAAGGTTAAAAGTTTTTTTACAAACCGCAAACATGGTATAATATAAATGTAACATATTTTATGATTACAGAGCATGTCATTTGTATTTCTTCAAACATGATTTGTGGGCTTAAAGTCATGAAAACGTGACATTTTTCAAAATTAGTAATACAATTACGATATCTCATGCAATGCGAAGTGCATTTTGAAATATTTGGTAAGAAATTATCTTATAACCCATTTATAATACTTATTATGTTTTATAATATTTTGGGGAATTAACTTCGATAATATGACATGTCATCAGAAAAAGAGATGAGAACAAACAGTAATTACGGTTGCAATTAAGAGGTGATAAAAATTCATTTTTTGAAAGAAGAAGACAAATGGTGGGTTGGGGGGAAGGAGATAAGAAAAATGAGCATGACATGATTTAATACGGAGATGATAAATATGATGTGGCCTAATATGAATTTATTGCAGAGGCCTCGGTTATTATATATTAGTATAGATTAGTTTGAACATGCAAAATTAATAATTAATTTTTTGTATTGAATTTTTGCTAATATCTCATTTTCAATTGATAATATTTCTAATTCAATTGATATGAATTATGATTTTATCAATTTTAATTTTGAAAAAAAAAAAATCTTTCTATAATAAAAAGTATTATGACTAAAATTCTAGGAAAAATATATGTATTTGAAAAAGAATTAAGTATTTTTTTTTATATATATATAATCAAGAAAATGAAATATAATTCCAATTTTAATTTTGGTGTTGAGAATGAGATTGTTTGTATGTAGTGGCCATGTGTGAGATAAATGGATAATGTTGACTAATTTACCATTATATTAAAAAAATTGAAAAATCAAATTGTTAGGAGAAATTGGTCTCAGTGATGATTTTTTACTAACAACCTTTTTTTTTTCCTCTCTAAAAAACTTAGGCTTTCTATTAGAATTAATTTTTATTGACTCACGATTTTGAGAGCAATAAGAATATACAACACACTATGTTTTTTTTTTTTTTTTTTGTCATACAAAATTAATTATCATTCACAATAAACCTTATTTTATTGTGGACCTTAGGCCTTGAACCACCCCTCTAGTAAGAGCTCCAAACATGATTTGCTTATTGCTCAGGAATAGAAGATCTCCTACTCCATATATTTAGGCTAATCTCTGTATTAGCAAGAGAGTAAGAGCTCCAATTACCATGATTTATGTTTTATTTTCATTAGGTCAATTTTTATTTTGGACTATAAAATTCTCTATTTCCTTAAAAGCTTTTTTCACGTACAAGTTATTTTTTTATTTTTTATTTTCCCTCATAGTGCACACACCACATTTATACACGTGCCTCAACTTGTGTTTGATTTTGTTCAACAACTCTACTGCCCTACTTATAAATTAGCCACATCTAACCAAATGTTCATATATTTTCCGTTAAAAATAAGATGATAGTTTATAGTTCTATAAAGTCAATGGTGTAAATTGTAATGGCATTTATAGAGTTAGTCCTGAAATTTGAATATCCCCATCTTATACACAGAAAATAAATTATAATTCCATAAATCCCAGCCCCGTATAAGTTTTGCTCAAAAGTACGAGAGTAGTCAATTAATCATTGAACTGTTAAAAAAATAAAAAAATTTCATGAAGTATGTGTTTAATTTTATAAATATTTAATGTACATTTGATTAAAATTATACCATTCATAATACTCCGAAGGTTGGGAATTTTAGTGGAAAAATTGTAATGCAAATAGTATCAAAGCCAATCTAGTAACACCATATAATTTAAAGACATTGTGGCATAACATAGGCCTTGATAACAATATCAAGAATTTAAGTATGAGAGATTGCTATACCCTGAATAATGTAGAATGAATTGGGTAAGTCAATGTTTGTATGGGTGTGCTCTAAGTCCCATATCGGGTGTTTAATATGTTAAATTGTGTCATATAAGTGACTATTTATATATTAAAAAAAAAAAAAAAATTTGTTTGCCTAGTTTGTTCACACTTTAGAGAGGAGATTACATATGTATATATAGCTTTCAAAGTGTGGAGTTACTTCTCAAGTATTAATACTATAACCTTAATCTTTAATTGATAAAAACTAACGTCATCATTAATATTCATAACACTCTCCCTTGGATGACCATTTACTGAGAATATGTCTCATTAAAACCTTGCCAAGGAAAAACCTAGTGGGATCAAAACCAATGGCGAAGGAAAAAGAGTACAGTATTCTTGTGTCTCTTTGAGTACCTTAAGATTGCCTCATTAAAACCTTGCAAAGGAAAACCCTGTGGGAAAAAACCTTAGCGAAGGAAAAAGAGTACAATCAGCACATATCCTTGAGAAAATTTTACTCCCCCTCATAAATGCATAGAGTTTCAATTGTCCAAAATTAGAAGATCCTTAAGTCGACGTATGCCAATGTTGTGAACTATCTTCTTGAATGTTGTAATCGGTAATGACTTAGTGAATATATCTGCCAAATTTTCACTTGATCGTATCTGCTTAACATCAATGTCACCGTTCTTTTAAAGCTCATGTATATAAAAGAATTTTGATGAAATATGATTGGTTCTATCACCTTTAATATAGCCTCCTCTGATTTGAGTGATACAAGTAGCATTGTCTTCATATAATATTGTCGGGTTATCTTTGATTGAGGATAATCCACATTTTTCTCGAATATGTTGAATTACCAATCTTAGCCAAACGCATTCACGACTTACTTCATGAATTGCGATAATCTTTGAATGATTTGAGGAGGTGGCAGATATAGTTTGCTTAACAGATCTCCATGAAATGGCAGTGTTATCACAAGTAAACAAATACCCTGTTTGTGATCGGCCTTTGTGTGGATCAGAAAGATAACCAACATCCGCATATCCAACTAACTGTGGATTTGATTTATTTGGATAAAATAATCTCATGTCAGTCATTCCACGAAGGTAACGCAATACATGTTTGACCTCATTCCAATGTTCAAAGTTGGTGCGAAACTATACCTTGTTAGTAAATTGACCGAAAAAGCTATGTCAGGTCGTGTGCAATTTACAAGGTACATCAAAGCACCGATTGCACTGAGGTATGGTACTTCAGGACCAAGAATTTCTTCGCCAACTTCTTGAGGGCGAAAAGGATCTTTCTTGACATCAAGTGATTGAACAACCATTGGAGTGATCAAAGGATGAGCTTTATCCATGTGAAAGTGCTTCAGGACTTTCTCTATGTATGTTGACTGATGAATAAGAATACCATCTGGAAGGTGTTCAATTTGTAAGCCAAGACAAAATTTTGTTTTACCGAGATCCTTCATCTCAAACTCATTCTTTAAGTAATCAGTGGTTTTTGTGAGCTCTTCAGGAGTTCCCACAAGATTTAAATCGTCAACATACACCGCGACAATAGCAAATCTGGATTATGATTTTTTAATAAAAACGCATGGACAAATAGGATTATTCTCAAATCCTTCCTTCAATAGATACTCACTGACCACATGCGACCGGATTGCTTTAAGCCATATAAAGATCTTTGTAACTTGATAGAATATACTCCTCAAGATTTCAAATGATATGCTCCAGGAATTTTAAATCCTTCAGGGATTTTCAAGTATATGCTTTAGGCATTTATATCCTTCAGGGATTTTCCAGTATATATCATTATCCAATGATTCATATAGATATGCGCATATCAAAAATTTTGTAGCTACCAAGCTAATAAAAAATCTAAATGTAATTGCATCCATTATAGGAGCATAGTTTCTTCATAGTCAATACCAGGTTTCTACGAGAAACCTTATGCCATAAGTCGCACTTTGTACTTTGTAATTTCATTTTTCTTATTATGTTTTCGTACAAATATCCACTTGTATTCAATAGGCATTACACCTTCAGGTGTTTGGACTATAAGTCCAATTACTTTATGTTTTACTCATGAGTTTAGCTCTATCTGAATCCACATTGGCCAATTATTTATACGTCGACATTCTTCGACGATTTGTGATTCAATTTCATGATCATTACTTCTGGTAATGTCAAGAGCAATTTTAAATGAAAATATGTTGTCGACAATAATTTTATTGCTATCCCATATTTCTCCTGTAATTATAAAATTTATTGAGATCTCATTATTTTCAGGTACCTATTTCTCTTTAGGAGATAATTCTTCGAGAGATTCCACTTTAGGGGATAACTCTTCAGAAGTTTCCTCTTTAGGAGGTTTATTTTCAGGAGATTTTTGTGCACATATTTTGGATAGATCAATTCTTTATGTTGCCTGTTTCATGGTTATAGCCTCTTCAAGGGCTACGACTTGTTTTTTTTGTATTTTCCTCTTCAGGGGAATTTTGTCTTTATACCGACAGATCTTTAACGCTTCAGGCGTATCTTAGATCCATTTATTGCTATATAAATTAATTGTCCTTCAGGGACTTTAATCCGTGCTAGAGTATTAGCAGTTGGAATTTGAGATATCACACTTTCTTATTGTAAGTGAATACATCCGGTAGTTGATTTGCAATATATTGCAAATTAATAATCCTCTGAACTTTTAGTTCACATTGAGTAGTATGAGGATTAAGATGAGATAACGTTGAAACATTTTAGCTCATCTCTCGTTGTGCTTCTGGCACCGACTTTTCCCCCTTTAATGGTGGGAAGACTTTTCTCGTCGTGCTTCTAGCAACGACTTTTCTCCCCCTAAAGGTGGGACTATTGTTTCATTGAAATGACAAACTTCAAAGCGTGTCTTTAAAATATCACCAATTAAAGGTTCAAAATATCTAATGATGGATGAAAAATAAAACCAACATAAATTTCAAGTCTACCACCAATTAAAGGACCCATTTTAGTGCATTGTAAGAGTTCAATAGGAATATATATAGTATAACAAAAATTGTGAAAGTGAAAAATATTTCGTTGTTGGCCAAGTACAATGATGTATTATGTAATAATGTGAACTAATAATGCAACATGTAATATAGCATGTTTCCAACTAAATTAGGTATATTTTTTTTTTCATAAGCAAAAATCAGGCAATCTTAAAGTCATTTAATAAATGATTAAGCTAAATCATATTGAGTACAATATGTGCAACAAGATGTTTGACACCTATTTTGATTGACAAGCAATAGTCATCAAATGTTTTAGATTTAAAATCATATGTATTATCATAATAAGGAAACTGTGCCCACAATTTGATTATTTGAGCAATAAGTCTAGCAAATGCAATATTCCTAGTAGAAAGTAGGCAAATATGTGACTATCTTGTTGATGCATCAAACTATTAAAATCATATAACACCTGAATGACCTTGAAGATAGTTGTATAGGTTCACAAATATCACTTTGAATTCTTTCTAAGAAAGATGGAGATTCAACAACAATATTTGAAGGGAATTGTTTGGTGATTAATTTACCTTGAGAATAGACACAATATGAATAGTCACCTAGTAAAAGAATTTTCGAGTTCTTTAAGAAATGTCCATGAGAGTTCTCAACGTTTCGACTCATCATTATTTATCACGGATGTCTCAGACAATCATGTCAAAGTATAAAGACTTTTGGGTCATAGCACTTCTGGTGCATTGTAATATTTGTTTTAATTATTATCATAGTGGTATAGTATAACTCAGAAGAGAAAATATGCAGTTTTTCTAATATGAGCTTCTGCCTCGAAACCATTGTTCTTAACTACCTTCATTATTGGTTTCAATATGATATCCATTGGTATCTTCAAATAAATAAAGGACAATAATATCCACTCCATTGGGAGTATAAAAATAATCAATAGGATCTTCTGGATCAAGATAATATATAGGTTTTCTATTTAAGATATCAAAATAACCCACGAGATATTCGGGAATTATGATCTTCTAGATCAATAAAATGAATTTTGATTCCCTTTAATTGGGGCTTGGTATAGGTCTACCATATGTTTAGCCGTACGACAGGTACGTAACCAATTCCCTTTCATACCACACCAATGACATTTTTCTTCATGGGTTTTTGGGGGTTTGTTCTAGAAACCTTTTTCATTTCCATGTTATTTTGTTTCATTGTAATTCCACTTTCGGTGGTAGGGTGTGGTATTCTTTCTTGGAATATTTTAAGTACGTCCCCCTTGATTCCTACCATGTTCATACCTATGACCATTATTTCCTCTATAATTATCAAATGAGGTTCCATTCACTTCAGGGAATGGTGTAGAACTGGTCAGGTGAGACTCATGGTTTTTCAGCAAAAGCTCATTATTTTATTTAGCCATTAGAAAACAATATATTAGTTCATAATATTTTTTGACCTTATGCCCTCGATATTGCTATTGCAGGAGCACATTCGAGGCATGAAATATATTGTATATTTTCCTTTTTCAACATGTCTTCTTTAGTGACATTTTCCTCACATAGTTTTAATTGTGAGTTTATTTTAAAAAGTACATAAATGTACTCATTTATACTTTTAAGATTTTGCAGCTTCAGGTGCATTCATTCATAACAAGCCTTTGAGAGGATTATGATTTTCTGGTATTCGTATGTATATATCCCTTAGATTATTCCATAAGATTAGGGGATTATTTATTGTAAGGTACTTATTTATTTATTTATTTCATGGAGATGATGTCGAATAAAAAGCGATCCTGTTGGGATACATCGTTTCCATCTTTATTAATATCTCCATTATTTATTGCAAAAGTAATGGATCTCAACATCAAAGATCTAAGATAAAAAATTCTTTCCTGATATACTAAGGGTGTAAGATTTGACAACGTCTATGACAAAGATAATAACATTAACATTAAATGAACAAGCATTTTTTTTTTTTTTGAATAAATGAATAAGCATTTATATCATGCAATTAATCAATACGATATTCAATCTAAATTATTTAAATGTAAACTATAATCAAATAGCATACATAAAACCAAAGTATATTTGTATACAAAGTTTAGAACATGTGTCAGATATGATTCTAATTGGTTAAAATAAAAGAACCATTGTAATGGAATTATTTAATTTAACACTAACCGTATTTAATGATATTACTAGATATAATATGTCTAGCATAAAGCCCATAGGAGTTTTAATCCATTAACTAAATACTAAGGTTTTAAGCATCAATCAAATGTGATGATAAATAAATAAGATAATACTATTACAAATTCATTAAGAAAAACTTATTATGGATTGAAGTGTCACATAAATCACATTTTACTGTGACATATAAAGTAAGAACAAATTCCTTTTAGAATTTGGTTAGAGTCTCGTGCTGATAACGTGCTATGAAATAAAGGAAATAGTGTGATAAGACTCGCAAATGAGATGATAAGATTATATCTTTAAGTGATCATCCACATAATGTATATAACTAATTATACGTGTAATAGTTTTGTTCGCTTGGTTTGCACTTTACAGAGGAGATTACATATATATATATATATATATATATATATATATATATATAGGATATTACATATGTATATATAGCTTTCAAAGTGTGGAGTTACTTCTCAAGTATTAATACTATAACCTTAATCTTTAATTGATAAAAACTAATGCCATCATTAATATTCATAACAAGGTGTTAAATAAGCTATTACCAGAGAACTCTCAATTATAATGCTTTCATGGGACAGTGACGAATGACTTTAAAGCAATATCCTACTTGTTGGTGGGGCCACTCACTTCATGAGTTGCGTGTGAGAGCATGGTGAAATTCCACATCATCAAGAGACTGGTAGGTCATTCCCCATTGGACTAACCTTTTGAACTTGTAAGACCCAATGTATTACAATCCCAAACACTAAGAAAAAAAGAGAGAATAATTTTCGACATCAACTAGTGACCCAGAGGTTGAAAAGTGGATTATAAAAAAAGAGAGGTTGAAAAGTGACTCTAAGTGTTACAATCCCAAACACTTAAAAAAAGGAAAACATTTTTTGGAAAATGTTTGAAGCTGAAACAGACGAGATCTTATATGTAACTTAGATATAATATTTTTCACTATTGTGTGATGTGGTAATACAAATTTTATTACATCACCTTTACAAACTGATGTGTCAGTGTCACCAATCACAAAAAATTCAAACATTTATTTTGTTATATTTTGAAATTAGTTGATCATATTTATTGTCAAAACTTATGTAATAAAATTGTTGCATCTTTAACATTTTTCCTTTCAATAATATAGTTTTAATTAAACAATAAAATATATATTAAACATAAAATAAATTATCTTAAGTTACATAATAAAAACTCACCATCTACCAACGAGTTTTGTCAAAACTAACATCTATGGCAGATAATTAAAATTATAGAAAGTCATAAATGAAATTTCCTTTATATTTCTTAAATTTTTTGGTACTATAATTTTAATGGGAATAGTATTTTAAAATTATTGGAATTTTCTTATAGAACATCAACTAAAGTACTAAACCAATTGATTTTACTATTTTAATTGTACTCGATAAAAGGACATTGAGCTACATTTAGCATTATGTGTGTTTTTTGGGGATTGATATCCCATGCAATTGGTATTGCATGCAATACCAATTGAGTGGTTAAGATTGAAAGTTAATTTCTTAACTTTCAATCTCAATCACTTAATAAAAAATTATTAAAAAATTCAAAAAGCAAAAAGTGAAAAAGTTTTGAAAATGTGAGAGGAAAAAAGGAATTGCACCCATGCAATACTTTTTGAGTATTACATGGAATATCAATCCCTTTTTTTGTTGCCTTTGTTTTTGTAAATTTTTAACCTTGTGGGAATTTTTTAACATTTAACGAAGAACTTTAAGGAAGTACTTCAAAAAAAGCAACTTCATTATACAGTGAAAAAACATTGGTCTTACAAAGTGAGGTGCAAAGTCACTGGCAGATTTTAATATAATTGTAAGGGAATTCTAATTTGAAAAGTTAATGTTTCTTATGGGATTTCCAGAGGGACAAAAAGAACAATGTGTGTAATAGAATTGAGTCTTGCTTTTATTTTTTTAATGTCACTCACGCATATTTTGGGGATCATGGGAATCGAACCCATGCCCTTATAGAGAGGTGGAACTCTTTGAGAAGAGGAATTACCACTGGGCCAAATGCTCCAATGTCACATTTATGCCTTCTTAAACTAGGTAATGATGTGTTAAGTATGTACTGGTTTATTGTATTATCTTGTTGGACATTCTCAGAATTCAGAAATGGTTGATCCTATTTTTTAGGGGGGTCACGTGTTAAGAAATAATAAATATTTATACCATTCAATTCTTCATTGATTTGCAACCACAAATTCATTGTAGTTATCTTATTTTTCTTGATATATGTATCCAATTTGACTTTTTTTTTTTAAGCATAAAAACATCATTTGAGCATTAAATGTACCTTAATTTGTGTCCCCTAAGAGCATTCCCAACGGGTCTGCTAAAAGCTAAAATAAACTCAAAATATAGTTTATAAGCCCAAAAACTGCTCCCAACGGACGAGCTTCACGCAAGGCAAAATGAGTTTTTGCTACAGTTGCAAGCCATTTATGCCTTGCACTATTCATTTTTTTATTATTTTGTTTTCTGAAACCTCACTTCCTCTCTCTTCCATTTTTCTTTCTTCTATTCTGCTCCGTGTCTGTCAAAGCCATGCCAACTATTTTGTTTTCTGAAACATTCAGCTAGTGAAAGAAAAAAAAAAGAATTTGAAATCGAAGCCATATAACACTAATCAGGTATATGAAAAATCAAAACCAAACAACATTATCTAAAAAAAAAAAAAAAAACGATTTGGAGAGTGATATTACCTGGATGAAGATTAGAACTCGCTGACAGAACAAGTGTGTTTGGAGAAAGAGTCAAGGGGGGATGTATGTCTTGGTGGGGGAGAAGTAAAAAGAAAGGGAGATACGTGGGTGGTGGGAAAAAAAAGGAAAGAAAAAAGAAAAAAAAAAATAAAAGAAAAGAAGTACGTGGGTGGTGGGGAAAAAAAGGAAAGAAAAAAAGAAAAAGAAAAAAAAAAAGGGAGGATATACAACGGAACAGAGGAGAGGAGGAGGAAAATGAGAAAAGAAGGTATTTTGGGAGTTGTGAAAAAAAAATTTTAGAGGAAATAATAAAAAATAATAAAGAATGAATATTTAAATGAAATAGAGTTGAAAGTAGAGAATCGGATGTGAGTGTTTTGAAAAGTGATAAGCTAATATGCCATTGGTCCATAAGTATAGGTGAATTTATTGGGGAAACCCAAAGTATAGCGCAAACCTTACCTAAGTTTTAGATCCCAAATTTTCATTTCTATTCTTTACTATGTTTCTTAATTTGACAAGGAATCGAATAAAAGAATCTATGTTCATTTGAATATGGCAGCTTTGAGAAATAGGCAGGAGATTCAAGTGACACAACAGGGGAGCTACCACAAAAAAATAATAATAATAATAAAAAAAAATTGGATTATGCAAAACAAGAACAGGCATGAAGAAGACAGATCAAGATCCTTTAGAGTTGTTATTATTATTATTTTTTTAAATTTTTAAATTTTTACACTTCTATGAAGTAGGCCTTTTACTTATTGCCCTTTAATATATTCCAAATCATGTGAACCTTAAGTAGCAACAATGTTTTTTTGAAAAAAAAAAGAAGAAGAAGAATAAAATGAGAATCGTCCATGGGGGCTCCACTTCCTAATAGAAGTCCATGTCCATACCCAAAAATAAAACCCATAAACCCATGCTGCCGTGGGGGCTAAGAAAACCCAATTAAAACCAAAGCCCTCCCTCGCCATATAAAGGGCTGTCACAATTTCAAAACACAATTTTCAGAGCCGCCAACCAAACCATATCACTTTGCCTAACTCACCGGTACCACCCATACTTTGTCTCTTAGATTATTTTCTTATTCACTCTTTCTTGATTTTTTCGGGACTTCACATGGCCGACTTAATACATTATAAGGCTTAAGGCGATAGACTTGTGTTTAATTTACTCCAATATCCTAAATTATTAGATTATGAATATATGAAGAATATATAAGAATTAGATTTTATATTGATGGTGAATTAATTGATTAAAAATCATTCATCCTTGGTATATAAAGGTTAAAAGTTTTCTTACAAAATGCAAATAAAGTGTGACATAAATGCATCGGATTTCATGATTCGAGAGCATGCGGTTTGTGTTTTTTCAAACACGAATTTTGGGTTTAAAGTAGTGAAGACGTGACATTTTTCAAAATTAGTAATATAATTATGATGTCATGTGCAATTCGAAGTACATTTTAAAATATTTTGTAAGTAATGATCTTATAAGACATTTATATTACTTATTACTAGCCGCAAACCGTGCGATGCACGAAAAAATTACTTAAAATGAAATCTAAAGAATTATTAGTTTAAATATGATTTTTTTATCTTTTATATTTTGTCTAAATATGAAAATTGATAATTATTAAAAGACGTTTATTATTATTGTGTTTATATATAAAATATATTATAGTATTAGGCATTTATTATGATTGTGTTTATATATATGAACAATATATTATTTCTATTAAAGAAAATATAATGTATCAACTGTCAAGATTCTAATATGATTGTATTTATATATATGGAACAATATATTATTTTTATTAAAGAAAATATAATGTGTCAAGATTTTAATGAGATGTTTAATTATAGAATAAAATTTAAATTCAATTAAAAATATATATTAAAATAATGAGATGTAAAATTGTGGGATAGCTTATGTGGCGCAATATTATGAGTCAACCAAAAGTAAAAAAAGTTTCGGTTTTACATAATAGTATTATATTGTGTTTATATATAAAATATATTATAGTATTAGACATTTATTATGATTGTGTTTATATATATGGAACAATATATTATTTCTATTAAAGAAAATATAATGTGTCAAGATTCTAATATGATTGTGTTTATATATATACAATATATTATTTTTATTAAAGAAAATATAATGTGTCAAGATTCTAATGAGATGTTTAATTATAGAATAAAATTTAAATTCAATTAAAAAATATATATTAAAATAATGAGGTGTAAAATTGTGTATAGAATAGTTTATGTGACGCAATATTATAAAGTCAACCAAAAGTAAAAAAAGTTTCAGTTTTACATTATAGTATAGATATAGATGTGTTATACTATTCAGGGAATCAATTTTAATTATATAACATGTCATATGTGATGTTGATACCATCAAGTGTGATGATGGTACCATCGATGTGATGTTTTGGTAATATTTTAATTATATAACATGTCATATGTGATGTTGGTACCGTCAAGTGTGATGATGGTACCATCAATGTGATGTTTTGGTAATTTGTTATAGTAGGTTACCCATTTAGAAGTATCATACTTATGTGGGTACTATAGATTTATCTTCTTATTTGTGACTTCTATTTTTCTTTTAAAGTTCAAAAAGTAAAAGCCAAAGAAACCAAGGAAATTTCATCAGCCAAAGCAATCTATAAAGGACTAAGGTTCGAAGTTACCATCTAATTAATTAGCATTGCGTTCTGTATTTCAAGCAATTTTAAAAACATACAGCAAAACTTCATCAAAATAAACTTTGGCGTGTCAGTGCTTCGATGAGATGGGATTGAAACAAATGTATTAGGATGGGACGAGAAAGTATTGGATCTGATGAGATTAGGTTAAGGAATTTTGGGGTTACACTTATAAATTAGATTTGGTACGGTAGTATGTTTGGGTTAATGGGTTAAATGGATTTGGGTATGGAGAATTGGGTTGGGTAGAGTCAAATTGGAGATATTTTAGACATTTTATATAGATTCTATTAGAATTTAATAGAAAATAAAAGGTGTGGGAGCAATTTGCATATTTTTCATAGATGTGAGAGATATTGTTGGGTTTTACAAATAATTGGAGAATTGAAATACACCCAATAAATACAGAGGAAAGTGAAATTTGTTTTAATTGTACTCTTTTTTGCTCAACTATATTTTAATTGTAGTTGTTGAAAGGGCATTGAGCTACATTTACTTTGGTAGAGTGCTCCTCACAGCAAAAGACAATGAAAACAGCCCTCAGGGATCATGGTAGCAAATCTTCTGCAGTGATCTTTAAGTTGACACGTGTAATCATAAAGGACGAGTCTCGTCCAGTCATGGGCAGGTCGCATTCCTTGCGTTGATTTCTCTTCTGGCAACGTATCAGCCTTTCCAGAATTTATTCTTCACGCGCCTTTGCGTACATAACTCATACCACTGTCAGTAATAGAGTGACACGTATCAATAGGACAGATGTCACATCTCTGTAGCGCATCCAAGTTCAATTTCCTAGACAAGCGTGTATGCAATGATATAGTCACCAAAGGAAAGAGGTAGTTGGGGTCAGGAGGCAAACGGCCGAGTAGTGGAGTGCGAGGAGCCGATTTAAGCGGCCTTAGGCAAACATGCGTGTGTCGTGTGGTCACGTGCTGGTAGTACGGCTGCCCAAAGGAACACTATGCCATGTTTGTGTTAACTATTTTGATTTTTTTTTTTCTTTATAATTCGATAATTAAGGAGTTGAGTCAATTTAGGTACAAGACTTTTTACATTTCAAAACTATTTTTAGACTAAATTATAGATTTGATCATTTACCATATGTTGGATAATTTAGAGGAAAAAGAGATTAAAGGGTAAGTGACAATGTTACCAAACGCCTAAAATCACATTATAGTGGCAAACAATACGTTTTACTTTTACAATTAAATTATTAAACGGATACCAGATATTTCTCATACTTTTTGGGATGTTTTTAAAATCAATTAGGAGAAAACAAAGAATAATCATATAAATTGATAATTATCACAATTTTTTTGGTCAATTTAAAATATATATAAAAACATTTGATATCATAATGGCATAAATGACAATTAATATATATATATATATATATTTAAATACAAGTGGAACATCTCATTGTCCCACTCCAAATTCCTTCAATTGGGGGAATTAAAATGGCCAAATCCTCTCAAATTCTTCTTGCACCTCTTTAAAAAAAAAATCCAAAACAAGGTTCATTAACCAACCCCAATCCATTCCCATTAATTTTCTTTCATCACCCTCAATTCAACAATACACTATTAAAGTTTGAGATTGTTTTTATTTGAATCCTTCAAATTTGATTTTCATTTTCAAAATTGTTATTTTTGTCAATGACATTAACTAATGACATTAAGAGAGAGAAAAACCAAAACAAACGACCTTATTTTGTTAGCACTTAACAGTTAATTTAGTTACAGAAATATGACAAATTTAAAAACGGAATCAAACTTAATCAACCAAAATTAAAGATCTCAAATTAAAATAAAAAACCAATCCCAAATTTAAAGGTAAAAACCAAATAATATAACTCCTTTCAGTTTACCTGGGATCCAAAAACTAACAAATCGTTATGATTTATTCATTTGGCCAATTTTTGGGTCATCTGTCAAAAGTTGTCATGAACACAGCACACAAAACAAACCAAACAAACGGAACCTTATTAATAATCTCTATCTCTCTCTCTTTAAAGAGAGAGAAAAGAGAGAGGAAATTGTAACGTCATTTTGAAATCATAGAGCCCTCTTGTCCCTACTCCCTAGTCTCTTCTCTGTGTTTGTCCCTCCTCCCCATAAGAAAAATCCCGCTTTCCACACCCCTCTTCTTATTTCTCCATCTCCCCCCAACAATTTGGCTTTCATTTTCTTCTCCCTGTGTTTTTGCAAAAGAACCCAAAGCCCAAAAACCCTGTTCTTTTTCGATGGCGGAGTTTCCTCCAAATTTAGACGATGGAGAAGTGTGGCTTCCCTCTGATATTTTCGTCAATGAAGTCCCCAACAGATTCACCACCCACCACCACCACCACTTGTCTTGCATGGACGACCTCGCTCTCGCTCAACGTTTCGCTGCTTTCACTTTCCTCCAAACTCACCGA
The DNA here is from genome assembly GCA_907173295.1 of Fagus sylvatica. NCBI lineage: Eukaryota > Viridiplantae > Streptophyta > Magnoliopsida > Fagales > Fagaceae > Fagus > Fagus sylvatica. Next base: position 50,842,988 of record OU015762.1, on the reverse strand, counting down.
AACGTTTCCAAACACCACCTTAATAATCCATCCCCAAACTCAAACTCAGAGGTCCCACTCCACGCGCCTATAATTTCTAAACCTTTTTTTGTTTCTTGAATTAAACCACCTTGCATGGCCGCCACTTATTTTTATTTTATTTTTTTGTATCTTGCAGCGGTTCGGACCAGCGGTTCGGTATGGTCGCGCGCCACAGGAGCAGGACTATTATTATCTGAGCCTCGACGGGAGCCGAACCGGTTCCGCCTTTCACGGACACAACCAGCTCATGGAACCGCCTCAACCACAGGTGAAAAAAAAAACCGGATTTTTTTTGTGAGAGAGAGGTTTTGCTTTTTTTCCAGTTCAGCTTTTTAATAAATGAGTGTTTCAGAGAGTTCAGAGTTGTTGTTATTGTTTTTTTTTAATAAAATAAAATTAAAGTTGCCGTCGTTTATTTTGTAGGGTGTGGGTAACCTGAGAGCTAGGATACTGCGGAGTCAGCAAAACCGCGTACAAAACCGTCATTTGCCGTTTCAGGGAACTAGTGGTTTTGGTAGTGGTGGTTTTGTTAAAGAGTCTGGTGGTACAGGTGTCTTTCATCCACGTATTTTGAACACCACCACTAATAGTACCACAACCTCTGATACAAGAAGGAAACAAGGTCAGTTGTTGGCATTATGTGTGTTTTTTTTGTTGGTTTTGTTGTTGCAAATTTTTAACATTGTGGGTAATTTTGGTAATTTTCTTAACGTTTAAAGAAGAACTTTAAGGAAAAAAGCAACTTCGTTATACAGTGAAAAAACATAGGTCTTACAAAGTGAGGTGCAAAGTCATTGGCAGATTTTAATATAATTGTAAGGGAATTCTAATTTGAAAAGTTAACGTTTCTTATGGGATTTTCATTTAATTTGCCAGAGGGACAAAAAGAACAATGTGTGTAATAGAAGTGGGTCTTGCTTTTAATTTTTTTACTGTGAGTATGCCATGCATGGGCCTGGTAAATGAATTTATATTCTTTTTACTGCTTCCTTTACCCAACTTCTTTTCACCCACAATATGTCTTCTTAAACTGGGTAATGATGTGTTAAATATGTATTGGTTTATTGTATTATCTTTTGCTGGACATTAATAAATGTTTGTACCTTTCAATTCTTCATTGGTTTGTAACCATAAATTCATAGTAATTATCTTATTTGTAATTATCTTATTTTTCTTGATATATGTATCTAATTTGACTTTGTTTTTAAAAGAAAGTATAGAAACATCATTTGAGCATTAAATGTACCTTAATTTGTCTCCTCTAATACACTCTAACAATTCTCCATCTTGTCGCACAACAGAAAGTGACTTGGCCAATAATTTAATATGTCATTGGTCCATAAGTATAGGTGAATTTATTGGGGAAACCCAAAGTATAGCGCAAACAGTACCAAAGTTTTTGATCCCAAGTTTTCATTTCTATTCTTTACTAGGATCAAGATTCTCTAGAGTTTTTAGGCTACTCTACCACATAGAGTTCTCTAAATTTTGACCATTCATTTTAAAATAAAAGGTTAGGATAATGTCATATCATTATTCCACTAACATAACAATAAAATAATAATTTCAAAACCAAACTAAAACACTCTAAGCTTAACACATCTAACCAAATTATTATTTTATTGTTATGTTAGTGGAATAATGATATGACATCATCCTAACCTTTTATTTTAAAATGAATGGTCAAGATTTAAAGAACTCTATGTGGTAGATTAACCTAAGAACTCTAGAGAATCTTGATCCTCTTTACTATGTTCTTAACTTGACGAGGATTGAATAAAAGAATCTATGTTCATTTGACTATGGCAGCTTTGAGAAATAGGCAGGAGATTCAAGTGACTCAACAGGGGAGCTACCACAAAGGGAATATTGGTGTGGGCAAGCAAAGGGAGAGCCATCACTATCTTCCTCCTGAGATGGTCTTGCCTCAGGACTGGACTTACTGAGCTGAATTATCTCCTATACTCTTTTCTGCTGTAAAGTTGGTCTTCTGAGTTCTATCTTGAGGATAATGGAATAATAAGAGCTCAAAGTGGAAGAATAGAAGGTCAAATAATCTTTTGGGTATTGTGCAGTAGAAGTAAAGAAATTGAAGTTAGAGAACTTTAGGTCTTTTTTCGGGTTTCTCTATGCTGTTTAGCTTTGTAGACATAAATAAAAGTGTTTTGAAGGGTGTTTGTAGGAACTTGAACTCTCTTCATTATCAAAAAAAAAAAAAAAAAATGGAACTTGAACTCTCTTTCTTTAGCTTATGTCTTAGTCTTACATTAAATAGTATAATAGTATGTTGTCAACTTGTCATTAGTACAATAATTTGATGTTTCCTGGAAGACCCTTATTCTGTTTGTTTGTGGTTTCTCATTGTGTGGCATTTAATGCTTGCCACGGGATGTGCCATGATAGATAAAAGCACTTTTTCCTTTTCCATTGGGGTTTTTTGGGGTCGGGGCGAAAGACAAAACGGGAAAACATTTATGACCCTCTTCTGCATGGAAATAGCCGAATAGTACATGAAAGTTGAAAGTTGGAACTCTCGGTTTTGTTTGAATGTGCTGTTTTTTGAAGGTGATGATGATTCACTATAGGGGGAGTAGGCATGTGACTTTCAAATTCTTTTTCCTTGTTCGTATTAGTGTACTATTTTTTTTATCTTGTGACTTTGTCCTCATTAGTTATTAGATTTCCCCTTCCTCAGATACCCCTTCCTCATACCTTGGTATGACTTGAAATCTTTTTGACTCTTGGATCACGTTAGACAATACTCTTGTAGGATGCTCATATCAATTGCTCAATTAATAAAATGTTTGGATTCGAGTATGTAAATACTAAAAAATTTGAACACATTGAAGAGTTAGCATTTCTGTTTGAGAAGAAATTTCTCGTTCATTTGTTAGTGTTAGAGATTATTAAATCATATATTAAAAAGAGTTGGATTGTGTAATGAGTGTAAAGATTTGTTAGATTTCTACACCTATCGGTTTAAGCTTTTGGATTGTATAACAAAAAACAGAGAGCAATTGAAAGAAAACTGAAAAACGAGTATTTGTGAAAAAGAACTCAAAAGCTTTGTTATTTCACTTGATAAATTTGTACATAGTGATGTTGCTATTTATACATAAATCCACCAACTGATTATGTTTTGATCTTATCAGTTTATTCTAACAAACTAATGGCGGGAATGAAAACCAATTTAACAACTTTTCTAACAAATTTACAACTGCATCTCGGCCTAACTAACTACCATTAGCAGCCAATCAGTTTGAGACACGTGTTTAAGTATCCCACGTGATCTTCATGTGACAGGCTTCTCTTTTGGCTTAAGCTGTAGTTGTTTTCCTTCTCTTCTTCCTTGCAAAGCTGCTTGCCGTGTTCATGTTCAGTTTTAACATTGTATGCTTTTAATATGCAAACATACTCCATAAGTTACATAAACAAGTTGTCATACTTAACCGTCGTAATTAATACAATTTACAAATAATTTGTAACTATGAAGGATGTCTAAACCGCAACCCACCATAAGGGTAGAGTCGCCGGCCTTATAGCTAAGTCCATAGGAGAAATTAGGAGCGAGATTATTGAACTCTATTGTGTCACTATTAATTACCATTCAATGAATAGAAGACAAATTAGGAGAGGGATTATTGAACTCTATTGTGTTACTATTAATTACCATTCAATGAAAAGAAGACGAACTGCGTGCATAGTTTTTGATAATGTGCAAATCTTTGCTTATATAATTGGACCAAATGACTAAATAAGGCTATTATATATAGATAAATATGTGGTGAAATGTCTAAACAAATCAAGGGGATCCTTCTCCTTCCTGCATGTGGACACTATTTTTATCTTTTGGGGGTAAATTATATACGTGTACTTGATAGGTATTGAACTTACGAGTTTATGAATTCGCCCTCCATCTTATTTTTATAAGTGGAAGATGTGTCAATTGAGTTCAAGCTCTATTTAATTCCATATTGGTGCAAATGTCTTCATAAACAATGAATTTGATTAATCAAAGCTCCAAAAATCCATCAAAATATGGAATGCTACATTTAATGGTTGTCTAATCTCACAAAAGCAATAGCGAAAATGGAAAATGTTAAAGATATTACAAATTTTATTACATATGATTTATAAACTGATATGTCGATGAATGTGATAGATGAATTTCAAAGCATAATAAATGAATGGATATTGTTTTTTGTGATTGGTGACTTATCATACATTAGTATGTAATTGTTATATAATAAAATTTAGAGTATTTTAAGCTTATGTTAAATTTTTTTTTATAGTAATTTGCCTATGTTAAATTCAAGGCAAAACATTATTTTCTGTTACCTACTCTATAGAATAGGGGAAAACAGCTCCAATTAATATTGTGGATCGTTTATGTCGGTGGCCACCAAAAAAAAAAAAAAAAAAAAAACAGAAGTCCATCAAAGTCTAAACCAAGCCCCACTTTGTGTCACTGCTCCCTTGCCCTGAATGTCAATTCACCACTGATCATATGATTCAAGCAGCCTATCTATAGAATCTCTATTCAGGAGTACTCCTTTTGCAAACCCCTATTAAACTCTACAACGTGACATGCAAGTCAAATTTTCAACATATTTCTATGCAGAAAATATACTGATAAAGTAAATATCATGCCTATAAGCACATGGTTCCCAATGTATGATTGAAATGGCCTGGATTTTGTACAAGGACATCCACGGAGGCCAATATCTTTGAGCCTCATGCAAAATGCTCTGGTACTTTCACGCTGTGGAAACTTCACCTGCATGTGGAAACAGATTGTTACTACTAGTGAACCAAACATAGTTAATGATGGACATCTTTATTCATATGAAATGGTTTCTTTATTTAACATTGAGCTACAATCCACAGTAAATATCCACGCTTCAAGCTGAAGGAACACAAAAAAGATGACAACCATACCTTTCATGCTCAGATGTCAAGTCAATTCTCCATTCCACTTCCTTTTTAGACCTCCTAGCTACCATCTTTGCCATCGCAGCTTCTCCTAGCCGTTTCCCTGCTTCTGTAGCTCTTTTTATTTTTGCTGAATGTTTCCCTGCTTCTGCATGTACAATACACTTGAATGGCTACGTATACATACACAAAAACTTTGAAGAACATAAATAATGCCCAATTGTTCAATTATTATTTTTTTCCCTTTTTTATATGATTTAATATTTTATGTAATTTTTCAAGATTTACACGCTAACAATTAACAAATATCTTTGAGCGTCTTACTCTTTTTTTTTGCTAAATCCTTGAGCGTCTTACTCACTCTATTATCATATTAAAATACACATTAATCAATGTATCATTAATATGACAATACATTTAATAAACTTTAAATGTTCACTATAATAAAAACTAAATACATATAATGATGGTGACCACCACGACTAGTGAATCCAACATGTTTTTTTTTTTTTTTTTTTTTGAATAATCTTTTTTGATTCAAAAAGATTATTTAAAAAAAAAAAAAAGATTATTTGAAATAATCCAACATGTTTAATGTGATGTAAAAGATTATAACCAATTTTGAATAATAAATCAAAGGTTAAAATTTACAAGATTTGTATATATAATCATTTTCAAGATGGGTTAATTATTTAATATAAAATATTTAACAACTTAAAAGATTTACAAATAGGATAAATGAATCTTTTTTTAAATTTATGAAAAAAAAACCTCATCCACTCAACCTCGTCTATGCTCATGTATTTGACGTCGGTATCAAAAAGCCTAAGAATTTATTATTTTTTAATTCTCACAATATTTTGCTTTCAATGACGTGGCATAAAGTAATGCAATGCCTATTTAATAAGCAAAAAGAGAAAAAGAAAAAAAAAGAAAGGCCAACTAGACCCGGGCCCACCTGTGGTGGAGGGTCCAAAATAACAAACGGACCCACCGAGTGAATAATAAGAACCCGAGGGGAATCCTTTATAACGAGTTAACGACTTTCACGGCCCCTGTATTTCGTAGAGGGACCTAAAAGCAACAGAAAACTGTGAATAAACCTTTCAAAAAGAAAATCCCACGCATTCGCAAAATTTCCGTGTTTGTTTGTTTGTTTTTTTTATTTATTTATATTTTTTTTTCATTTTCTCTCTGATCCAACAGAGAGAAAGAAAGTGTGGGAAAATTGAGAAACAGAAAGAAAAATGGGGGTTCCACAGGCAATGGAGGCCCTGAGAGAAAGAGCCGCGTTCATAAGAGACTCATTGCATAAAAGCCAGACCAGTACGGAAAACATGGTCGCCATTCTAGGCTCCTTCGATCACCGTCTCTCAGCTCTCGAAACCGCTATGCGTCCCACTCAGGTACCGCTTCTTTTTCAATTCCACTGTTTGGTTCCCGAGAAACTAAAAAGAGAAACAAGAGAAAAGGAAAACAACATCCATTGCAAACGAAAGGAAAATGATAGAGAAAAAGCCTGAATTTTCATGTTTTTGTGACGCTTTTGTTTATAAATACTTAAAAACCATGAAGAAAATGGTTTTTACGTTCGCTTTGTATTTATCTCTGCTTTTACATTATGAGATCTAATGATTCTTTATTTGAATTATGATAGGCTAGGGTTTTAATCATTTAATTTTTATTTCTATTTTTTCTTTGTTTGGTTTTGATTTTGTTTGTTTTTTTGGTTATGGTAGATACGAACACATTCGATTCGGCGTGCGCATGAGAATATTGATAAAACAATTAAGGCTGCAGAGGTTATATTGGGGAAATTCGACCTCACTCGCAAGGTTGATCTCTCACTCTTTTTTATTTTATTTCTTATTTTAATCAATTAGCTATTACTTAATATGGACATGTTTGATTGAGATTAAAAGCATAATTATGTATTTGATAATAGTGACTGTTGTCTTTTTCTTTTGGATTATTTAATTGTTTAGAAAAAATTAATTATGATTTTGTAACGTGAGCTTTTGGATATTATATGTGATCCCTTTGTCAACCGCAATACATGAAGTAGTGGAGGATATAATTAAGCTTGTAAATGAAGCATTACCTAGTGGGTGTACTCAAATTTATGAAATCTAAAGGCAATCATCTTCCATTAATTTTTAATGCAGTTTAGAAGGTTAAATTAATGTTTAATTCTATTTAATTTTCGAGTGTAGGCAGAGGCTAAAATACTGAGAGGGCCGCATGAAGACCTCGAAAGCTACTTAGAAGCAATTGATCAGCTGCGAAGCATTGTTCTCTTTTTCAGCAGCAACAAAAGTTTTAAAAGTAGTGGTGGCATCCTTAGCCACACCAATAGTTTGCTTGCAAAAGCTATATCCAAACTCGAAGATGAGTTCAGACAGCTGTTAACAAATTACAGGTTCATTTTCTTTTGATATCCATGCTGCATTACTTTTTCTTAGACTCTTATGGTGCAGATAATTTATTGCTGCTCCATTTTTTTTGGGTTACTGTCACTTATTACAACTTCCTTCTGTTTCGATTTCCAGCTATTGCTTTTCAACTTGAACTGGTAAAGAGTAAAGATGATAAAAGTAACCTGCAATATCCTGAAATTTGTGGAATGTGTTCCATTTACCTTGGGGTGAATGAAAATTTTGTTTTGTTGATGTATTTTATTTTTTTCATATAAGGAAGACTAAATCTTGTACTCCATTATGTTTTTCATACACAACACTGCTAAAAAAAGAAGAAAAAAGAAGGATGTTAAAGCAGAAAGAACAATATTCAAAGGACCTTGATTTCACCAATTGGCATGTGACTGCACTAAAATTTAACTTTTAATTAACTTTAGAGTTTGGATTTTACCAAGTAGTATATCACTTCAATACATTTTAATATTGAGCCCACATTTTAAATATATATATATATATATATATATATATATATATTATATATATATATAATATATATATATATATATATATATATATATATATATATATTTTGAGTTTGGATTATTTATTTAAGGTATCATTTGATGGGTCTGTGAAGAACATTGACAATGTAGGATCCTTGGTTCCTTACTTTGCTTATGAAATTTCTAAATCGAGTTGCAAATCAACTCATTGTTTCCCCTTTTATGCACTCAATGTTATAATTGCTCTGTAAGTCATTTCTAATGTTACGATTACGAACTTGCTTGTTTATCGATGGTTATTTACCCTTAGGATATGGTAAAATTGCTTGATACCACTCAAAAGAAAATCTCAAATGTCAGTTCTCTAGAAAACAGAACACCTCCCAATGATTTTTGAGACTAGTATATTTTTTATTCTGGGTAGTTTTTGGTTTGCCTTAAGTCTTTAAAGCAAGTAAGAGTATAACTCGTTTCCCTGTTTGTTTCCTTCACCTGATGCACCTTTTAGATCCTGGAAGTAATTTTGAGGTATATTAGCACTATAAGTAAATCACATCTATTTTTTATTTCAGCAAGCCTGTGGAGCCTGATCGTCTCTTTGATTGTCTTCCCAACTCTCTACGGCCATCATCAGCATCAACTGGCCACCAAAGTGATGTTAGTAGCAAGACCCATTCTGAGCACCACCACAAAAGCTTGGAACCCGCTGTTTACACACTTCCAACTCTTATACCTCCCAGGGTTCTGCCACTGCTGCATGATTTAGCCCAACAAATGGTTCAAGCTGGCCATCAACAACAGCTATTTAGAATTTACAGGTTCATTTATTTATTTATTTTCTGCTTAATCTAATGACTGGCATTGCTCAACACTTTTGGTTCGTTGTGAATACAATTTTTTCAAATCTTTGCTCAATATATTTTTCATTTCATAAATTGACTTATAATGCAATAGAATATAAATATATAATAAAGTTTCCATTTGATATTTCTCTTTTATGCTCTAAAGAACTAGGAAATTTTAAATCTGACTAAGCAGGAAAGACCTATATTTGATCAAAGCACCAGATTTCAACAAAATTTTATGGCTGGCTGGGGATAAATTAATTATTCCAGAAATTCTGCATAGATTGAGTTATAATTTTTGATAATCTTTGCTAGTGGTTGGTGGAGCGATCATCACATTTAAGTTGGGATGGATCTTACATGTTCAAGACTTGTGCCTGATTTGATAGAAGTAGTTTAATACAAATCATAGTGACAGAAGTTAATGATCTACTGTTAGATATATAACAGTATATTTTAATTTTTGGAGAGTAGTACTAGGATGGGTATTGGGTGACCTCTTGGGAAGTCCTCGTGTTGCACCCCATTCTACTTATAAAAAAAATTATATATTACTTTTTGAATTCTGAATTAAAAAGAAATAGAGATAGTTGTTGCTTTTAGTAAAGGAATGATTACATGTTTTGTTATCATAATGAATGGTTCATTCATGATTTTTTCTTGCACTTCCTTTTTATTTTTATGTAGATACATTTAAAAATCTGGGTCAATTGATAACAATCATATACTGTTTCTTAATTTATCAGGGAAACTCGTGCTTCAGTTTTGGAACAGAGTCTCAGAAAACTAGGCGTGGAAAGACTTACAAAAGATGATGTCCAGAAAATGCAGTGGGAGGTTTTGGAGGCGAAGATTGGGAATTGGATACATTACATGCGGATTGCTGTAAGGACTTACTTGAAGTTCTGCTGAATTGGTAATGATTTTGTTTTTCCAACTATTTAATAGCTCGTGAAACAGGTCAAACTGCTCTTCGCTGGGGAAAAGAAACTCAGTGATCAAATATTTGATGGTGTTGACTCTCTCAGGGATCAGTGTTTTGCTGACGTCACTGCAAACAGTGTGTCTGTGCTGCTCAGTTTTGGAGAGGCTATTGCTAAAAGCAAGAGATCGCCGGAAAAATTGTTTGTTCTTTTAGACATGTATGAGATAATGAGAGAACTTCAGTCGGAGGTATGATAAATTTACTATGCCAGACCACGATTACTGAATCATCGAGCACAGTAAATTTATTTTTATAAAATTTTACTATAGTTACTTATGATATTTGTAGGAGATGATTTATAGGGAGAACTGACAGATACTTAAATCCTGTTGGACTTTAGCATATGAAAATAAATTAGTTAAGTTTTTGTCATAACTTAGGGTTATATAAAAAGAATCAAATTGCAGCCTTGCTTCCCAGCTCTTTTTTTGCTGGTTAAACATTATCCATTTTGTTCATTATACATCATCTTAGCTGTTCAAGTGGAATATTTTAGTTTAGTTGCTGTTAAGTAATGAGAGTTTTATCATATGTTGTAGGTTGAAAAACTTTTTGGTACTAAATATTGCACTGAAATGCGGGAATCTTCAGTGAGTTTGACAAAGCGGTTAGCTCAGACAGCACAGGAGACCTTTGGTGATTTTGAAGAAGCGGTTGAAAAAGATGCCACAAAAACTGCTGTTCTTGACGGAACTGTCCACCCTCTGACTAGCTATGTGATAAATTATGTAAAGTTTCTATTCGAGTAAGTTATTTTTTGTGCTTCCAGTTCCTGCTGATGGTTTCTTTTTTTGAGAGGCGCCATATGATTTTTCTTCTTTCTTTTTTCCTTCCAACCCCCTTCCCCAAAAAGAATGCTCTATTGAGTACTGATACTTATTGATGGATTTGCTGATGATGTTGTAAGTTATGGAAGTTGCTGATCTGATGATAGCCCTTAGTATATTCTTCTGCATTAGTTAATTGTTTGGTACGAGTAATATATGGGTTATCAGTCTCTCTGAATTACTTTACATGCTTACCGCCTCTGAGATATATTATCCTGCCTACTTGTTCTTACCATATTGTTAAGTATTGACTGCTGGGAATTTTGTGTGTGCAGCTACCAATCAACATTGAAGCAACTTTTTCAGGAGTTTGACAGTGGTGATCCTGAATCTCAGTTAGCATCTGTAACTACAAGGATTATGCAGGCTCTACAGAATAACCTGGATGGGAAATCCAAGCAGTACAAAGATCCTGCATTGACACAATTGTTTCTTATGAACAACATTCACTATATTGTGAGATCGGTTCGGAGGTTTGTTCTTTATTCAGCCTGTTCTATTAATGACAATGATCCTCTTTGCTTGCTAGTATGCACAACTTTCAAAACATATTTTTACAGGTCAGAGGCAAAGGATTTGTTGGGGGATGACTGGGTGCAGATACACCGAAGGATTGTTCAGCAGCATGCAAATCAGTATAAGAGGGTTTCTTGGGCAAAGGTTCTGTTTCTTTAGTCAAAGTTATTGTTTTGCTTTTTCTTGACAATTGTTGAAGCTGTTTCTGGAAATTGAATTTTATGCTAGATATTGAGCATGTGGGGTCTTTCGATTTACATCTTTCTTATCTTTTTTCTTCAAGTAACAGAATATTATGACTCTGATCAAGCATTAAATGGTTTTTAGTATGCCAAAGTCATACGTCTTAGCAGCGTATACCCTTTTGAATCATTTGCAAATTGAAGTTCTGTTTCTTTCTTTAACTTTGACTTTTAAGAGTTATCACTGTAACTGTGCTTTACTATGTAGGGGTGCTAATAATGATGATCCAAGATCATTTGTACTAGGGAAGTTCAAAGATCTCACTAAGCTGCTCATGTTTCTTGATTCACAGATTCTTCAGTGTCTCACCGTTCAGGGCTCTAATTCATCAGGTGGTCCAATTGGAGGTGATGGTAGTGGCAGTCAACTTTCTAGAGCAGGGGTGAAAGATAGGTTCAAGACCTTCAATACCCAATTTGAAGAACTCCATCAAAGGCAATCTCAGTGGACAGTTCCTGACAGTGAATTGCGCGAGTCTCTGAGGCTGGCTGTTGCTGAAATCCTCTTGCCTGCTTACCGATCTTTCCTTAAACGTCATGGGCATGTTTTCTCAATACTTGTTACCTCCTCCTTTTTAGAAGGTTTGTCTTTTTTCTTTTTCTTTTTTCATTTATACATATGTGTTTCTGTATTACAGGCCTCAGATTGAGTCTGGGAAGAACCCTCAGAAGTACATCAGATACACTCCTGAAGATCTTGACCACATGCTGAATGAATTTTTTGAGGGTAAGACCTGGAGTGAACAAAAGCGATAAACAATTGATAGGACATCTTCTCTTATTGATTTACTAGAATTTAGATAGAATAGTTAATAGTATTCTTTTTATGAGATCAAATAATAGGCTTCATTCATGTCCCTCTTAAGGCATCTTTTTTTTTTTGGTTCTGCTCCTTGAGTTCTGTTTGTAATTGTGTATGCCCACAATTGTAGTACTACTTACAGTATTAATTTGATATAATGGAAGCTTAAGAGTTTAGATCCACCCAAATGACTCGTGAGACGTGAGAGATTTTGTTTGAAAGTGCTTTTTCTTTATATCTTACTAGCCATTGACTATCCACCAGCGCACTTGATAGAGAATTATCTATCTTCCTTTTAAAGCTTATGAATTGGTGGTTGAGACTTGAGATATAGTAGTTGATTACTTGACATAGAAAAGAGATGAGAAAATTTTAAGAGAGTTAAGGAGAGAAAAATAAGAGAAGAAAGAGGTATATTAACAAGTAATAATTTACACTTAAGCAAAATCATAAGAGTGGGAGAAAAAACATGTGATGACAAATTAAGAAACACTACATCAAAATATCAACACATAAGGTGAGGAAGAAGAAGAGCAAAAAAAAAAAAAAGAGAGAAGGGATTGGAAAAAGATGGTTGACGTGGCACAATGAGAGGAGGGATTAGAAAAGAAAAAAAAATTGTTGACTTGACACAGATTAGAAAAATTCATTACAAAGTCTCTACTATTATATATTGCATATAAATAACATTTGTAAAGGATATGACTTCATGGTAGACTTTTGCTACGCATGCCTTTTTAATTTTTTTTGGGATTAAAGAAAGAATGGCATTTAAAAATTAATAATGTCATGAAATAAGGAGTTCAGAATCTAAAAGCATGTCTGAAATAGATTTGTGTTGATCCTTTTGCTTTAGCTCAAGCACAAGTTGCTCTTGAAACTGTCCATTTGCTTAAGAGAATCTATGGGTGCAATGGATCTCTATAACATTTTCACAACAAACTTGTTTTGAGTTGTGGTGGACCTCAATGTAATCTCTTTTTATTTTATTAAGACCTCATTTTTAAAATGTTTGAGAATTTGTTACACCCTACATGTACTTTCATCTCACTTTCTATTTTATAATAGGTTTAAATACCATTTTGGTCCTCAATCTTTAGCATTTGTGTTAAATTGGTCCCTAAGTTTTCAAGTATGTCAAATTGGTCATCAACCTTTTAATTTTTTGTCAAAATGGTCCTTGCTGTTAAGTGTTGAATAGAAAGTGCTGACGTGGCTAACTGTTTATTTTTAATTTTAAAAATGTCGACACGTCATGCCAACTCAATTTTTAATAAAAAAATTCCAACTCAAATAAAAATAAAAATTCTGAATATCAAACTCACATGCCACGCATGTGAGTTTCTTTTTTTCTTTCTTCCATTTTAATTTCTAAGGGAACCCGATAATCCAATTCAAAATTTCAAATCCCTAACCCCCTTGCAAAATACAAAGTCCAACAAATGCTCCTCAATCCAACTAATTTCCATTCCAAAACTCTTCAGCTTCTCTAATACCTGAACAAACTGCACATTTAAATTCCCTAACAAAAGATAAGGGCTAGAAACAATAAACGTAACTATACTAGATTGGCTAAGTCCGAGTTCTTCATAAGCTTGAAGCTTTGATGACAAAACCCCATAATCATATAGAAAAACTTCAAATTGCGTACGCAATCCCATTATTGATGACAAAGCCTCCTTATAAATCTTCCCAATCTTATTACGCGCAATCTCATTATTGCATAATACATGATAATTCTCTAGCAACAACTCATCATCACTCAGAAACATCAAATTGCATGGAAGAAGAGGAACGTATTCTGACGGTTTCAAAAACATGCCCTCAAAGAAGGGCTCAAATTCATTAATGGGATGGTAACGCAATAGGCGGATAATAGACCGCCCAATGCCCCCCTCATTTTTGACTCTTTTCAAGAAAATGTGGCGATTTTTTACTCATATTCTCAGCATTCATGAACTCTATGCTTCTAGTTGAATGCAAATAATCCAGCAATATAGCTTGGGCTTGAAATTTTACAGTATGGGTTCCCTTAGAAATTAAGATGGAAGAAAAAAAAAAAATTCATGACACCAATGAATGCATATTCAGAATTTTTTTTTTTAATTAAAATTTGAGTTGGCATCCACGCAGATATTTTTAAAATTAAAAATAAACCGTTAGCTACGTCAATATTTTCCATTTAAAACTTAGTAGTAAAGACCATTTTGACACAAGGTTGAAAAGTTGAGGATCAATTTGACACAATTGAAAGATTAGTGACCAATTTAACACAAAGGCCAAAGGTTGAGGACCAAAACGGTATCTAAGCCTTTACAATATATCATATTAAAATAATGGGTAAACTACTCTATTGGTTCCTAACGTTTACCCAAGTTGCGCATTTGGTTCCTAACGTTTAAAATGGGCAGAAATAGTCCCTAACATTTTAAAACGATGCACTATTGATCTTTCCGTTAGTCTCCGTTAGCTTGGTGTATACGTGGCTAACGGAATTATGACATGGACAATTTTTAATTAATATGTAATTTTTTTTTTAATGACAACTAGGATATGACATGGCATACCCATTTAAAAATAACCCAACCCAAAAAAAATTAACCCAATCCAAACCCAAAAAAAAAACCCACCCAAATCAAATTAACCCTAAAATTAGATTCTAACGTTATCTCCCTTCTCAGTCTCTTGCCTCTGCTTCCTCTCTTTCCTCTCTCTCCCTCTCTCTCCACTCTCTCTAAAAATCTCTTCCATGAATGGTCCTTGTCTTTTGCCCGCCTGATCCTACTAGCTGTAGGTGCTTAAAATATCCATTGGCGAGAGAGAGAGGCTTATCTATAGAAATATGAATGACAAGACTAATATTGATTCATACACAAGCAAAGTTTTGTTTCTAATAATTTTGATATGATGTGTCTGAAACTCGACCATGAGCAGTTTAATGAAGCCTCTACATATTTTTCCAGGAATTAATTCATCTGAGTTCAATTTCATCTTCGGTTTTGGGACTCGCATAAGTTTCACCCTCCACAACAAGACCGTGGAAAATGTAAATACGTAAGAAGTGAATTGTTATAAGTTATGAACAAAAGAAAGAAGAGAAAGGTGTTAAAACTTAGAAGTTTGACATTGTATGCCAATGTGCAGCCATTCTATTGCATTCACCAAGAAGCTCTATGATTGCCCATAATCCATGCGCAGGATAATTATCAAAAGACAAGGACCATTCATGGAAGAGATTTTTAGAAAGAGAGGCGAGAGAGAGGGAGAGAGAGAGAGAGGAAAGAGAGGAAGCAAAGGCAAGAGGCTGAGAAGAGAGATAACGTTAGAATATAATTTTAGGGTTAATTTGATTTGGGTGGGGTGGGTTAATTTTAATTTGGGTGGGCTTTTTTTATTTGGATTGGGTTAATTTTTTTTGGGTTAGGTTATTTTTAAATGGGTATACCATGTCATATCCTAGTTGTCATTAAAAAAAAAGGTACATGTCAATTAAAAATTGTCCACATCATAATTCCGTTACCCACGTATACACCAAGTTAACGGAGACTAATGGAAGGACCAATGGTGCATCGTTTTGAAACGTTAGAGACCATTTCTGCCTATTTTAAACGTTAGGGATCAAACGCGCAACTTGGGTAAATGTTAGGGACCAATAGTGTAGTTTACTCTAAAATAATCTTATAAGCCAAACCTTAAACCTAAACCCACAACACGCAACCACAACACATCAATCAACCATATCATTGCCAGCAACCACCTAAACCTATCAATTTCTCCACCAAAAACCACAACTCATCACCCAAAAATCCATCAAGTTTGCCGCCGGCAACCATAATCCATCACTCATCACATAAACCCATAATAGCAACCCATCACCAACGAGAACCCATGTACCCAACTCCCCAAATCAGCCAAAACCCGTTCGGTTTTGACACACATGCGGGTGAATTCTTGTTGACGGCGAAGAGTTTGAGTGGTCAATGGTGTGGAGCACGGACGCAAAGGAGTGAAGATTATAGAAGACGGAGGAAGGGCGCCAATTCACTCACACGACGGTGCCAACGCCCACCCACGATGTCGTTGCAAGACAAAGATGTGTGAGAGAATCTTATGGGGGAGTTGTGCGAGAGAGAAAGAGTAGGAATACAAAAGACTATAAAAACTTTACTTGTCAATACTTAGTAACAATATTGAATATATTAACTTTTTTTTGTTGAACAGTAATACAGATTGTTGGAAAAACTTTTTATTTGGTTACAATAATACCTATTTTAGTTAAAAAGCCGGTTTAGACAACTAGATGAGAATGTTCTAATTATACTATTTTTACATACCCTTTTAACTGTCATTCTTTCTTTGATAATTTTAACCCAAAAAAAAAAAAAAAAAAACATTCTCTGTCTCTTTCTTGGGTGAATTCTTGGGACAGAAAAACCTTGCAACCATGGCTACTCCGTCCGAGGATCAACCCAAGAAAGAACTCGATCAGGGTTCGGACACGGATCATACTACTCACCCTCCAGCCAC
Source organism: Fagus sylvatica (assembly GCA_907173295.1). Classification (NCBI taxonomy): domain Eukaryota; kingdom Viridiplantae; phylum Streptophyta; class Magnoliopsida; order Fagales; family Fagaceae; genus Fagus; species Fagus sylvatica. The sequence goes on along the minus strand of OU015762.1, from coordinate 50,826,371 downwards.
AGCCACATCCTCATCCTCATGCGCAGGTCAAGCTCGTCATCCTCCATCACCACCATTAAATTACCCTCATTATGCAATAAGCTATGCACCTGTTATCGGCTTACCTCATCCACAAGCACAACATGGCTATGCACCACCACCACCACCACCACCTAATAATCATGGTTACCCTCCTAATGCATCTAACCCCTACTCTTATACACAGACAGCATCACCACTACCACCAACCTATTACGATACAACACAATCCAACGCCACCGGAAACACAGGCCTCATTCGCTGCTGCCTTGCGCTGTTGATCTTATTTATATTGGCTTCGTGCTTGTCAACCTTCATGGCTTGGTTCATTCTACACCCACTAGTACCAATTTTCAGAGTGGAAGCATTTCACGTGTCCAATTTCAACACCACCAATCCCGATTTCGCATCCAATTGGGAAGCCAACGTTACCGTTAAGAACCCAAATAGAAAACTCACTGTCTACTTGAATGAAATTAGGAGTTTCATGTATTATAAAGAGGATTACTTAGCATCCGATTTCGTGGATCCTTTGATGTTACAAATTAAAGAACATGACGTATTGCATGTGAAGCTATCCGCGAACAACTTGGTTGAACACGAGGTGGGTGACTGGGTGGTGGATGATATGGTCCGAGACCGAAACGGCGGGTCGTTGAGTTTTAATTTCAGATTGCAGGTGTCGTCTTCGTTCAAATCTGGAACATGGTGGACCAGGGAACATATACTCAAAGTTTGTTGTGATAATTTGAACGTTCAATTTGTGGGTGCCACAGGAAATGGAATGTTACCTTTTGGCGAGTCTAGGAGGTGTTCAGTTCATGTGTGACTAAGATAAGTTTTTATTTTAATTTTTTTTCTTCATCTTCTCCACCTTTCATGCATGGATATAAATTTCATTTGATACATATATATTTTTGGTTATTGTTGTTGTTGGGTTTTCCTTCTAGTCGTACTTAATGTCCTTCTCGTGTCCTTTTCTTAATTCATTTCCTTTTGTTTAGATAATGTTTGGTTTAATTGCAAAGAAAGCAATAGGCAAGGAAATGGAAACATTGGTTTGGTTATTCGGGATTTTCCTTTTTCGTAATCGCCTAATCTGATCGATAAGAAAATTGAAACATAGTGGAGATTGAACAAAATTATCTTGTTAAGTTGTTATCTTATCGCCTACTGCCAAACTGAAAAGGTGGCCGGTGATGGGGCAAAACTTACTTACATTCACCGATAGCTACAAATCTTTCGGCTTTATCCATGCAATCGGATTAGAAATTCTCGCTACATCTTGTTTCGTTATCCTTTAAAAATTAAATTGGAAATTTAATAAACCATGTAATTACGTTTTTCGTTATCAATTAAGTTCTACATTTTTACTTAAAAAAAAGAAAAAGAAAACCCCATGTCTTTACAATAGTTTTTCATAAGAATGATTTTTGATAATTTCTTAAAAAAAAATGTATTAAACATTAACAAAATTCATTTTAATAAACATCGTTTAGTTCATTCTATATGGTATTTTTGTCCGTGTTGGATCAATTAAATTCATATTTGATACGTGAGTTAAGGTTAACTTGTAAAATATTTTGTCGTTAAACAAAAAATTTAGATTCAAATCTCATCTACATAAAAAAAAAATCATTAATATATAGAACGAACATTATAGATTTTATATCTTATCAAATCTTATCTTATTTATAAGTTTATATCTTAACAAATCTTATCTTATTTATAAGGAACTTAACGCATCTCAAAGAAGAAGAATACACAAGTTTTGATTTTTTCCCCATTTATTATAAACAATATAATAAGTTAAACCCTTCTCTTATGTCAGTCAAAGAGATAGCTGCGTTAGGATCCTCTATTTTGGGAATGCATTCTAGAGAATGCATTCCTGCTATAATGTATTTTCAAGAATGCATTTTTTAAAATGCATTTTACTGAAAATAGTACGTTTGGTAAAATATTGAAATTATTTATAATAAGTGATTATGCTAAAAGGAATTGTGTTTGGTTGGTATTTTAAAGAATGCATTTTTTCTATTAAATAATATATTATTAGTATACATTATGTAATTAACATTTTTTTTTTAAATATCTCAATACAAGGCTAAAAATACATTTATTACCAATACAAAATTAACAATGTAATAAAGAAATAAAGTATTTCGTTGTGATTTAAATTAATGTCTACTAATAAAAAAAATAGATCATGATTTGTGCACATCTCCTTGCACATATTTTTATAAAATTTGAACAATGTAATAAAAAAAATAGAGAAATGTGTATTGTCTGTGCAATAGAGATATACACAAACCATTTATGATAAAAAAAATAAAATAAAATAAAAAAAGGAGAAAAAGTAGGAAACAAAATAGGGGGAAGGAAAATAAAAGAAAGGAAGAGAAATTTAAGCAAGAGAAAAAAGAGTCCTTCAAGTAATAAACTGTTGTAAGCGGGTCCCATTTACTTTAGCAAAAATTAAAAATAGAAGCTAGAATCAGAATCCAAAATATTTTGGATTCTGACTTCTACTCTAGAAATGAGAATTTGCAAAATACATTCTTTGTATTTTCCAAAATCCCAACCAAACACCTTAAATTTTTTACAGAATGCATTTTATGCATAAAAATCCGTGAAATCACTTTTAAGTAGAGGATCCAAACACAGGCATAGTCTAATCTTAGCTATTTACTAGTAATTGTAGTCTGTAGACACAATTTACTTGAACTTTCCAAAGGAGGTAAGACTTATTATTGGAGTAAATAACTAAATACACTAAAAAAAATGTATTAAACATTAACAAAATTCATTTTAATAAACATCGTTTAGTTCATTCTATATGGTATTTTTGTCCGTGTTGGATCAATTAAATTCATATGTGACATGTGAGTTAAGGTTAACTCGTAAAATATTTTGTCGTTAAACAAAAAATTTAGATTCAAATCTCATCTACATAAAAAAAAAATCATTAATATATAGAACCAACATTATAGATTTTATATCTTATCAAATCTTATCTTATTTATAAGTTTATATCTTAACAAATCTTATCTTATTTATAAGGAACCTTAACGCGTCTCAAAGAAGAAGAATACACAAGTTTTGATTTTTTCCCCATTTATTATAAACAATATAATAAGTTAAACCCTTCTCTTATGTCAGTCAAAGAGATATATAGTCTAATCTTAGCTATTTACTAGTAATTGTAGTCTGTAGACACAATTTACTTGAACTTTCCAAGGAGGTAAGAGTTATAATTGGAGTAAATAACTAAATACACTAAACCCAAATTTCATCAAAACTCTTTGAATGTTGCGGGGCCAGAGTCCATATCACATCGACTATTGGAGATTCCCTCCGTGAACTGTTAAAATTAATCTCCTATGATAGTCCTAAAATACTAGATTGGGTATAATAATATAAGAGTTATTATTGCAATTCCTAAAATACCCAAACAAAACTACATAATAACCATCAAAATTAATCAAATACCGATTCCCTTGCTGCTTATCTTGCCATCCTTTGTCTTCTTTCTTTTTGCCTTGTTGCCATCTCTCTTTGCCTTCTTGTTTCCTTGCCATTGCACAACCACAGTTGTCCATAAAGGTTTTTCATGCATTGAATCTGCTAGAAATTCATAAGCATGTCTTCAATGATTTATGTAAAAAGCTTATGGGGAAGCTTCAAAAACCTATTAGAAAAAGGTTATGGGGGAAGCTTCAAGAACAAAGCTTATAGGCGAAGCTTCAAGAACAAAGCTTACAGGCGAAGCTTCAGGAACCTTTTAGAAAAAGGTTATGGGGAATCAGGAACTATTGGATTTTATTTTTATCTTTATTATGAAGTTACTGTGTTGGCTTTTTTTTTAGTGGAAAAAATGAATAACGTGGTTATAATTATAATAATAATAATAATAAATTTCTTTTTTTCAATTTTAAACATTGACTACACTCTACAGTTAAAAAAAATGATAAGAGAATCTTTATAACATAATTTAGTCATTTTTAGTAATTTATAATCAAAACCGCAATTTGTATGATAAATTTTATCAAACGCTTAACTATGATTTTTAAACTGATGTTTTTAAACTGCACATTTTAAAATCGCTATTTAATAAAAACGCACATTTATAGATTTTATATCATATTAAATCTTATCTTATTTATAAGTTTATATCTTAACAAATCTTATCTTATTTATAAGGAACCTTAACGTGTCCCAAAAAAAAAGAATACACAAGTTTTAACTTTTTCCTCGTTTATTATAAACAATATAATAAGTTAAACCCTTCTCTTATGTCAGTCAAAGAGATATATAGTCTAATCTTAGCTATTTACTAGTGATTGTAGTCTGTAGACACAATTTACTTGAACTTTCCAAGGAGGTAAGAGTTATTATTGGAGTAAATAACTAAATACACTAAACCCAAATTTCATCAAAACTCTTTGAATGTTGCGGGGCCAGAGTCCATATCACATACAACTATTGGAGATTCCTCCGTGAATTGTTAAAATTAATCTCCTATGAAAGTCCCTATCGCCTCCAACGACTACAACGCTCATCAACAAATCAGAGCACGCCATGTCACGCAATCACCATCAATTGGTTCAGTACTCACTGACCTAATTTTACGTTTGTCTTTTATAACCCGCCACGTGTACAAGATCCCCTGCATATATAGAATCTCCTCCTCCGTATCCAATTATTTCTCCCAAACTACGCATCACTGTTTCATACTCACATTCACTCAGCGAAACCCAAAACTCAGATCCTCTGCAAATTCTGTGTATTTTTATTTTTTTATAAAAAAAAATGGCATCAGCATCAGCCACAACCAGACCCGAAGACAAAACGGTGACCGGGTACCCGGCTCAGTCAAGCCAAGTCGCAGCCGGGTACCCAGCCGGAACGGCTTACGCCTACGTGGCCCCACGTCCCACTTCCTACACAGCCCAAACTTACGGGCCAGGCCCGGCCCATAATAATAATTATTACCAGCGGCGGGCTAGGCCGTCCTTTCTCTGCCGTCTGATCATCATCGCCTCCGCCGTGTTCGCGATCATGGGGATTGTATTCTTCATCGCTTGGCTAATCCTTAAGCCAAGATTACCCGTGTTCCGAGTCGACTCGGCCTCCGTCTCGCAACTCAACGTGACGAGCTCCTCCGAGTTAACCGCCACGTGGAACTTCACCCTCTTTGTTCGCAACCCGAACACGAAGCTAAACCTCTACTACGATCGCCTCCAGGCTTCGGTCTACTACGGTAGAGATGACATCCTCAGTATGACGTCGTTGCAGCCCTTCTTTCAACCGAAGCGGAACGAGACCCGGGTCCTGGTCCGATTCAGCGTCGTGGACGAGTACGTGCGTGAAAAGGTAGCGACGAGGATTTCGGACGAGAAAGCTATCGGGTCGGTGGGATTTAGGGTCCGAGTGATCGCTTTGGTCAAGTTTAGGTCTGGGATTTGGTGGACGAGGCAGCGTTTGTTGCGGGTTTATTGTGACCGGGTTCAAATCGGGTTTGGATCGAATAACGGGACCGGGTCTTTGACGGGTCAATCCGTGCCTTGTGAGGTTGATCTGTGAGTAGTGTTTTTATTTTTATTTTTATTTTTTAGTACGACAGACATAGTTAATCCCAATATTTTAAATCAATAAGATAAATAAAAAAAAAATTACAGTTTATTCGCTTTAGTAAAGAAATTAAGATAGATGGAGCTGAATTGAGTAGCTGTACCTATGAGGACTTTGTTGGGACTTTCTATATATATATATATATATATATATATATATATATATGTATATATATATATATATGTGGTTTCAACAATGTGATAGTGCTTTGAAATCGAAGTGGTGCAGGTTTTTTGAATATTGTTATTATCTTAATATGCAGTTCCATGTTTTTAAATATTGGTAGTTAAGAGTTAGACTTGTGTAGGTGCCATTTGTTTCAGGGGTTTGAAGCGGCATTTTTTAAACCATCAACTTTCAACAATGCCATGGTGCATTTGCCTTTTTGAATACTGTTATGTTTTTAAATATTGAGAGTTAAGACTTGTGTAGGGTCCGATTATTTAAACGGTTTGAAAAACTGCACTTTTTTCAAAGTACAGTTTTAAAAACTCATTTTAGGTACTATTTTTTGGAACAGAGCTTTAGACTGACATGGGCCTCATATATCTGTGTAACTGTGTTTATATTTGGGCTTCAAAGTACACTTTTAAAAACTCATTTTGGTTTGAGGTTTAACCAAAATGCCAAATTATAAGGTTTGCATCTCAAATGTTTATAATTTCATGCTTTAGGGTTCGGATTATGCTTAAGGCATTATAGGCCTCATGTATTGACCAGGGGAGGTCCAGGACATTTTTCAATATGAAATAAGTTTCTGAAGTTAAGATTTTCTCTTGTTATTTTTAATTTAACTGGGTTTACATTTGCTATGGTAAAAAAAGAATTTGCATTGAACATTTTCTGTGCTAGATATTTGAAATCTTTAACAAATGAATATTAAATAATAATCCGGGCTAAGCTGATTGGAATGTTAGCTTCTCTAGAGAAAAACAAAAGATGAAGTTAGGCAGATTTGCTATGACCATCTTGAGGCCTTACTCTTCTGGTGGCTTTGGTTTTCTTTTGTTGCAAATCATCTGAACTTATTAGGGAATAAAAGCCAGTTACTAGCTGTGCTAAGTTTAAACCTAAGGTTTTGTATAATTTATTACTTTAGTCCTTTGAACATTGAAGTTCAAGTTGATTTTATTTTGAATTCCTTTTGGTTGTCAATCCTTCTTTGAAGCACTGCAAGAAGTGGGGCATTGACTACAATTTTCATTGGTCATTTGTTCATGGTATCCAAGAATGCATTATCCACTTTTGCTTAGGGTAAGAAAAATCGGATTATTCTTTTGGCTTGGTTGCCACTGTGTTGAAATGAGTGGTTAAAATGCTCCAAAAGACACAGTGAGTTTAGTCTCAAAGAGTAAGTCTATGGGCCACCACAGCAATTTAAAGGATTGTGTCTGTCTGTTCTTTAGGACTTTTAGTAGCCCTGTTTGAAAAGATTTTATCTGTTAGTCTTTTTATATCTATGGTTTCTATCCTTAAAGTAGGAAAGAGGTCAAATTACTATAGTATGATTTTTTTTTTTTTTTTTTTTTTTTTCATTCATATTTCTATTGCAGCAAACTTGTTAGTGTTTTTATCCTTTTTGGCTACTTCTAGTTAGGCTTTTCATAGATTTGTGAAATAACTTATTCAGGGGGTATAATTAAAATGTTTTCTAGGTTTTTAACCTAGAAAAAAAAAGGTTTTGATTCTCTCATTTGATTCAGGCAGCTCATCAGAAATTCATTATTACTAGCTTTGTGTTGATGCCAGAGTGCCTAGATTCTTCTCCCTCATTCCTCTGTTTTTCTTTCCTTATTATTTTTCATTTCTCTGCTTGCACTTCTTCACTGTTTGTAGTTCTGATAATTCCCTCAGACTGATAGTCAGCAAAGCTGCAAAACTTTATAGGAATGTCTGATGAGGGATTGTCAATCTTTTCGTATCATGGTTGTAACTATCATTTTAAATGTATATGTCAGTACCTATCATTTTGTATCATGATGAATGATAAACCTTCGGTTAAATAGTTTTAATGTTGAAAGATCTATAACCTCAAGAGTTTTATAATTCTTCATTGCTTTCTATTTTTATTAAAAATTACTCTCTTATTCCTTCTATAAATTACTCTCTTATTCCTTCTATAACTATTCAAACTATCATTGATGGCTTCAATTTGTGTTAAAGATCATTAAAAGTTAGGATTCTCAATCCCCTGTACGTAGTTAATGGATGAAATAGATTTCTATGTTGCTGACATATTAGGTATTTGAAGTTCAGTTTTCCTTTCTGCACCTCTGCTTTTAATTTAATCATTAGTACAACAATTTCTACATTAGTAGTTCTGAAATGAGCTGGATCTTCTACTTGGTTGTCTTGAACATGAGTCCCTATGGAGATGACATAACCGAGGAAGGATCAAACCACAATCGGTGACTCCTGTGAGGGGGAATCAGTGAATTCAACTGATGTGGTGATCTTTTGCTTTTGTACCTGTGCTTGAGAATTCATTTATATAAGTAGAGATTTGCCTATGGATCCTTCGTTCCCTTTGTCACCATGTTTCAATTTTAGTTTGCTTGCTCGTTTCAGTTTGAGGTTGGCTGATATTTGATGAGATGAAATTTGATTTGGGTAATGTTGTAAGATTAGATTATTCTGAATGCAAATTCTTGGAGAATTTCCAGTGCATCTAGGGGCTAGAAAGATATATATTTTTTGGGTATGTAATACAAAGTTAATGTCTTTATTGAAAGTAGTGGTTGTCTTTTTGGCATGTTGATATTCATTTTGTTCATCAAATACAAGAGTCTAGTTTGTTAGTTTAAATGGTTATCACCATAAATCAGTTCGTTATTAGATGAGTATTATACTATTATTGGGTTGTTAAGAGTAGGGGTGGCAAAAAAAAGCCCAAACCCATTAATCCAACCAAACTCACCCACTAATTGTCCAACCAAACCCACTTATTTAATAAATGGGCAAATGGGTGCTAGTCCAATTAGACCCAATTAAGTTGAGTTTAATTGGGCTTTAATTAGGTTGCTTGTTGGGCATCTAACAAATTTATCCAAACCCACTTATTGATCATTTGAGGATATTTTTGTCATTTTTTTGGGCATTTTTATCATTTTAGAAATTGTAAGATATTTTGATAATTTACATACATAAAATAATTGGTTAAATGGGTGGGTTGGGTTTTACTTGGTTGGGTTGGTATGGACAATACATACTTTGTTGAATGGGTTTAAATAGGCTATTGGTTTTGAAGGACCCAACCCATTTATTACCCATCCAAACCCAACCAAACCCACCCATTTGACACCCTAATATTTAAGAGTATTGTTGAAAATGGAAGGATGTAAATAACAAGAGAACTGCAATGATGGGGAATCTTAAAAGAAAACCAAGGATTTGCCATACTATCAGTTGTTTTTACATGGATCACTGGTTTCATGATTGGTAACTAACCTAGACTATATGTCCATATGTTTTAAATGTAAAATGATGGTCATGGTTTCAAAAGGATCCTTTCCATCTCAAGGTAAATGGAAAGGATCTCATCCCGATAGAAGACTTTGTACATTACTTCATTGCCTTTTTGCCATCGATTTGGAAATTCTCGTACAACATATCTATCTTATAAAATTTGAAGTCTAGGAGGGTAATGACTAATGAGGGTGTTACATACAGAGTGTTATAGTTGATTGTAATCTGGTATCCGTTTCCTTCTAGTGGTGCATAGACCATGTATGTGACGGGTCGCCCCGAAAGTTGGGTTGCCTTAGCCTCGTCCTAATTTTGATTGCCATACTTATTATTTAATATTAAAAAAAAACATAAAGTCCAAATTTTTTTATTTTTTTTATTTTATTTTTATGCAAAATCAAGGTTACATTATACTTTTAACCAGTTATAGTGTTTTATAATTAGCACAATCTGACTCCAAGAAAATTACTTCTTCTTGCATTTTTTGAAGCAAATTCTTCAATTAAGTTATCATAATATAACAACACAACATTTAAAATCTCAAATAAATACTCAACAACACAACATTCAAAGTCTCAAATAACTCAACAACACAACATTTAAAGTCTCAAATAAACACAAAATAAAACACAACATTCAAAGTCTCAAATAAACACAAAATAAATGCAGGGATTCTGTACAGCACTCACAAATCACAATAAGTGAGTGTATAATTTATGTTCAGTCAAAAAGTTAAAAGAGAAAAAGTACTCACCAGACACCACTGAGCCACTCACGAACTCACCACAAGGTCCACAAATAATATCATATATATATATATATATATATATATATTTATTTTTTGTGGGTGACTGGGTGGTGACGTGGTGTCTATTGAAGGATGAGGCGGCTGATCATTGAAGGTGATCTGTGAATTTTTCTGGATTGTGAATCTAGGATTAGAGATTTTTATTTTCACACTTTTGTTAACAGTAGCTTGTATATTTGTGTTTTGTCGGTTATGTGTTTTTTGTTGTTTATTTGTATTTTTTTTTTTGGGTTTAGTTTTGGTTATCTGTTGGTTTATAGCTAGATCTATTAGTTTTAATCCGTTCTTATTATGAAAAATAAAATAAAATATTAGTTTTGGTCTGTTGGGTATATTGGTTTATGAATTTTTGTTTTTGTTTTTGCCCCTTTGAATATATATATTTTTTTCTTTTTGTTTTTGCCCCTTTAAATATATTTGTTTTGCCCTTTGAACATATATATTTTTTTCTTTGTCCTCTGAATATTTTTATGTACACTGATAAAAAATTTCTTTTAGGTATATAAATTTTTTTTTTTAATGTATACGTATGATTTTTTATTTTTTTATTTATGTATAGTATAATTTATTTATTTATTTTTCCCATTGGTTGCCCTTGGATGGGGGGTTGCCCTAGCCTAAGTGCTTGCTGGGCTTTCCCCAGGGCCGAGCCTATAATGTGAGGGTTTTACATTTGTTCATTGACATAGGACAATAACATAAAGTTGAATTAACAGATAGGTTGCAGGCATTTACCTGACACCAGGTTTGTTGGATTTGGGATTACTAAGATTAGGGTTTTAATTGATGAAAAGAGGTTGAAAATAGTGGGAATATAGGATTTCTACTGGTGAAAAGAAATTGTAGAATGGGAGTGAAACAAAGTGGGAAACCTAGGATTTGAGTTGTTAACGATAACCCGAGAACAATATTTTTGCCTTTTGTGGATTATGTGGGGCTCTTTGATGATTGAGTGGTTTAGAGTTTTTAATTTTGGATTTTAAGGTATTAAAGGTTGTCATGGTTTGCTTGAAATTTAAGGACAAGAGTAGAAAAGAAGAAGACAAGCTTCCAATAATTAAGAAAACTTATTCATCTAGAATAGAATGTATTACATCCAAAACTATATAATTCCAACAACAACAAAACTTATAATCTACTAGCAAGCCTATTCAAGCTCCTACGTGCTTCTGACATGCGTCAAATTAAAGCATGACTATTGAAATTAACTTTGGGATGGCTCTTTCTTTCTTCTTCTATTTTAATGGTTGCCGTGATGGTCCAGACTATCATTCATAGAATACTTGAGCAATGTCCTGGAAGAAGGATCTGGATGTGATAGTTCGGGTCCACCTGTACCTATTTTCTGTGAAATACGTGTGTGGTCTTCCATATGAACATAATCTGGATAGGTAAACACTTACGTGCAAACGGCATTCATCTCATGGGTTGTATCCTTTTAGGACTTCTTTTGTAATACGCATTCAATCATACCTCTTTTTTATTTTTTATTTTGCCTTTACTCTTGAGAAAGAAAAATCATAATTTTCTTTATGGTATGCTTCAATAAGTGAATGCTATGTGGGATATTATTGGGATTGACTCTGGTAAAGGAATATTAAATTGAATCATATTACATTTAATAAGTGAATGCTACGTGACTACGTGAGATATTATTAGGATTAATAAAGTTACAGATACAATATTTTAACAATAATGCTGAGGTGTAAAGATGTAAAAGATAGATAATAAAATGACGTAAGCGGTAAGTCCAGATGATAAATACTAAAAACCTGTCTACTCAATATTTTGTGGAATTGTTGTGTCTGTAGACATTAACACTAGTCGATAAAGGAATATCAAATTGAATCACATGACATGGTTTATTACATGAATGAGTTAATATGGCTGTTACAAGAGATCTTCTATCTTACAAATGCTCTCAAATTTTGATTAGCATTTCTGCTTCTCCATTTCCTATATCTAGCGAGTGGGTGGAGGGAATGTTGTCTCAGCCCGACAAACCTAATTGTCCTAGCATTAAAATTTATAAAAGCCTAGTCAATGGAAATCACAATGGCTATATTACTTGGGTTATAATACAAACATGATAAGATTCCCCATCACGGAAAGAGGGACCATATGGTGGTGACCTAACTTGACATGATTGAGACCCCCCTCAGTGGTGGTGTAGAGACTTGAGAGGTAGAGAGATAAAGAGAGAGAGAGAGAGAGGGATGAGATATCACATGTATAATTTTAGGTTTGGAGCATCGCTTCCGACAAAGTTAAACAATTCATAGGAAACTTCCATTTTCCAAATGTATTCAAAGAATGCTGTTTAACCAATAATGCCATTGAATTTGTTTGTTGGGATTGTCTGGTGCAGAAACAACTGGGAAACAGAAATCAATATCATCCAGAAAACATGTGAATCATGCACGGGGATCAATTTCCAGTGGCTTTCACTTTTCACTAGGTAAAAATGTTTATAATAAACAAGTGATTTCCTATTATCAAAACCTGACTTCTTGATTAATAATTATTTGATCATACAATGGATGGAACCAACTCTTATTTCATTTAGCAATCCGGTTTTTAGTCAAGGTCTAAAAGGGCCTTCACTTTCTCTATTTTAGAGGAGTTAGGAAAGAATTTGGGCAGTCTTACCATTTTACATTTCTCTATTTGTCACTTTTCCTTTTGATAGCGAGATGGGTAGAAATAATGGTATTTAGGGCCAAAGGAGGGAGGCTTCTTGTAACGTGGTGCAAGTGGGGAACAAAAAAAGAACTCTGTCTAACGACTTGTTGACTTTGTCTCACTTTCAAATTTTCTTTCACTTTTCCCTTCACCAACCTTTAACCTAAAAAGAAAAAAGAAAAAAACCTTTAACCTTTGATCTTTAAGGGATAGCAAAACACACAACAAACCACCAAGCCAAAGGTGGGTTTGGGCCACTCGCAACCTATTTTTTTGTTTGCTTATTACCTTTGTTTGTTTAAGTGTAAATTTTTTACCTTACATTTTTTTTTAGTTACAATTATATTTTTGTTGACTCTCAACAAATAAGCCTTTTAACAAATACTTTTTTTTATTTTTTTGTTGGTTGTTGGTTGTTGTTGTTGTTGATAATATGGGTATCTGAAACCGACTAATCCCATAGATATGCGTAGTCTTTTAGTCTCATATATATATTGGATGATTATCAGGCTCAATAACTTTGAGGTAATCCTAAAGGGGAACTACTGTCATATCATGGCTAGTCGAATATTTCTTTTTAACAAATACAAAGCTATTTTAAATTAGCTTTTAATTTTATTGAAGTGATGGATATATAAAAAGGATATTTGTTTTCGGCCCACAAAAGCCAATGATGTGAGGTTTTTTCTTTGTTAAGTAAGTAATTAACTAAAAAGGAAAAAGAGAAATGGTAAAGAGGTAAACAACAAGAAAGCCAGAACTAGCCTTACCCAAGAGTTCACAAAATAAAGACTTGACTCAATGACAAAAGTTCTTAGTTATTTATTTATAAAAAGAAAAAGAAAAAGAAAAAGAAGAAGATATATTTCGTTTTCTTTTTCAATCAATCGATTATGATAGTCCATATAATGGAGTAGCTGTTTCTTTTCTTAATCCCTTCTCTCCCATTGTTTGATCTTACAACTATACATTTATAAAACCACAAAAAAAGTTATCACTTAGATTTGAAGGGTTGTTACTGGTTAGCATGAGATTGATTAATTTGACGACTTTATTAAATTTGTCCTATCTAAAGATAAGGTCAAATGGTAACAAATCTGAATGATAATATACAAAATTGTTGTTGAACTGTTGTTAAATATATAAAATTATTGGCTAATGGCTATGGATCGTGTAGTGCAAGTACGTCATATGCTAGTTCATATTGCCATGAACTCAGCTAATACAATGATTGATGAATCTTTTTTATTTTTTATTTTTTATTTTGCTAAATAGTGTAATTAATGAATCATTGAGCTATGAGGCCTGCTTGTTTATTCCAATAATGTTTTGAAAGTGAAATACAATAATAAAAAAAAAAACCCGTGACTATAAATAATGTATAATCATGCACACTGCTCATTTGTTGAAAAAAGAGAACATAATCCCAACTTTGAACAAAATAGGGGATGAGGGAATCCTTAAAAACACGAATAAGTAAATAAATAAATAAAAGAGGGAAATAGAGTAGCACATAGAGGAAAAGTTGAGGTGGCCGTCACATTGATTATTTCTTGAAATTGCTTTCTAATCAACGTGAACGTGGATGTCATTGTTATGAGTCCCCATCAATATGTCTTGCATTTTGAGTGAACGAATTATTGTGATATTTCTCCGTTCAATTCCTATATGATAAGCATATAACTACTTTGGAAAATCGATACTCTAATTTTGAACCAAGTTTGGAATTTATATTGAAAATATTAAGAAGAACCTCGACTTTGGAATAATGTTAAAGACAAAATAATTTTATAACTATTAACATGATTTATTGTGATTAGAACAATATCACTCTGATCTAAAATCATTATTAGATTATTTTTATTATTCACCAATTTGTTGGTCTATATCAATAATAATGAAAAATATTGAGTATTGAAATGTAAAAATGAAAAAGATTGTAAAAATATTGTGTCTGAGCATTTATTGGATGACTTTATTACTACTCTTTCTTAAAAAGTCAGTATCGTATCATGGCAAGTAATCATACAATTTATTCAGTTACTTCATTTTCATTGTTAAAGTATCAAAATTTGCTGAGGTCCACTTTACCATCCACACTCACCTACCTTTATTGCTTTCATAATCTTAGTGATGGAAACATGACACATCCAAATTAATCTTGGCCTCCAGAATCCAGATACCCCCCCCCACCCCTGTATGTTTGATTTTTTTTTCTTTAATTACTGGGTAAGAAGCACTCAAGTCATTTGATGACTTTTTAATCACCTTTACTTTGGATTTAATATCTCATTATTTTGATAGTAAGTTTAGCATCACCAATACTTACAGAATCTTTGTCACAAAACTTAATAAGATGTCATTTGACAATTAATAAAAGGTAAATGTAGAATCGGTAATGAACTCAAACGAAATTGATTGTTAATCATTCACAACTTACTATCTTAATAAATTATGAAAAAAATTATGACAAAAATTGTGTCCGTTACTAATTGTTTTTTATTCCAGAAATATTTTTCTTTCATCTCTCCTCTCGAGACCTCTCTTTTTTTTTTTTTTTTCTTCCCACTTTTCCGAGTTTGGATTATTCTTGAAATGGGGATTCCCCTCCAATCAGGAGTCTCTCCTTCTCCCTCAAGCTTTATTCCAAATTCCACTCCACTTTATTGTTTTTGTCTCTTTCACCAAACAACTAGTCCATTAGTAAACTAGAGCATAGTCACAGATTCAAGTAACTAAAATCATAGCAACAAGAAAAAGCTTGTTAACATTAAGGGTCGGTGGCAGATTTCATTTCATCCTCACTGTGATTGGATGTGTACGACACGCGCACAAAAGGTTATGTAAAGGAAGCAATATCTTGGGGGGCTTGATTTTCAACGGGAATGTGCAGTAAAAGTATTAAGTCCCAAGTGAAAATTCGAATTGGGAGGTTCGAAGAAGATCTTCTAGGGACTTTACGAGTACAACAAAACAAACATGGGGATAAGAAGAATCAGCCTGAATGTCAGTGCAAGTGCAAGTGCAACTGCATGGGCATGGGTCACGGGTGCGAACCCTTTTCATCTAGATTCTAGACAGCAGCCGTACAAGATACAGAATAACGGATTGAAATCTCATATAATATTTAAAAATATTGTATGAACTTTTTTTTTTTTTTTTTTTAATTCTTTTTTTTTTTCTTTTACACAAATTTTTCATTTTTTTATTTTTTGAATTTTTTAACAATTTTTTATCAACCACCGCATGCAGACAGAGAGATATCCTTGGCCTATTTGGTGTTCTAAAGATGTCTATGCTTATCCAAATCCAGCCAGTCATTAATCATTATATTCTTTTTCTTTTGGGGATAAGAGCTAACCATAGAATTTACAAAAACAACTTTAAACGAACAACTAAATTCACACATATTGTGGGTTCCAGTTAGTTCAATTGGTAAAGTTTTTTATCGTCGCATAAGGGGCCTGGGTTCAAATCCAGCCTACACCAAAAACCAATTGGTGTCTTGGCTTGATGATAAAGAGCAATCATCATGGAGCGGACGCCATAGATTCAATTTCTATCATTTCTATAAAAAAAAAAAATTCACACATATTTTTTATAATTTGTTGAAATATAATGTTGTGATTGATCGAAAAAATTTACATTTTCAAAACAGTATTAACGGTGGACCGGCGTGTTAGTAATGTTTCATAATCTACCACTTTTTGTGAAAAATGAGTGTAATTTAGATGTACACATGCGTTGAGTTTACCAATAATGCTGCACTTGTAAACAATTTCACATAGAGTGTTCTCATCATTGCAACGGGTCATTTGTACTTTGTGGCCACATTAATAAATAAAACCTTTTTTTTTTTCCCCTTCATCTTTTCCTATTCTGTTACAGATAAGCCAAATGACAATTTCTTATGTGTTTTTATTATGACGCTATTATATGTCATGCTTTTGATGTATTTTATTGTGACAATATTACTGGGTCAAATACATATAACATGCTAAAATTGAAGAAAATTGAGAAGATAAACTTTTTTTTTTTTTTTGGTAAATAATAACGTAACATTCAAACCAACAACTAAACCAAATTTCTTAGTCAAGCCTCATGAACGGAGGGAGGAAGATTTGAATTATTACAATGAAAGCAAGAGGGCTGCGAGGATGCAAATTTGGCCAATGAATGAGCAACACAATTCACATCTCAACGGACCCAATAAAAGGAACATGAAATAAAAGAAGCAGCTAACAATTTAACATTAAAAACGATGGTCTGGATCTTCCACAGAATGGCTACTGCTGGACCATTGATAGCAAGCATACAGATTTGAGCATCTCCTTCCACAAAAATGTCTCTAAAATTCTCAATGAGAGCAATTTCTAAAGCCCAATTAATGGCAGCCGCCTCAGCAACACAATGATCACTTATAGGGATTTTCTTTGACCAACATTGAAGTATAGAACCCAAAGAGTTCCTTGCCACAACAGCAAGAGAGGCAATCTCAGATTGAGAAGATAAACTTGGCTCCAAAGATAAATCAAATTGTTTTAAAAGGGAACCTTGGAGATTTGGATGATTACATTGAGAAACATTTATGTTGTTAGGTATATTTACATAAGACCAAGTAAATGGTCAATTATTTCATATCAGGTCTTCTATTGCCTGAAATAATACTACTTTAGACCAAGATGCATGTCTGATTAACTTGGTTCTTTTTGTTTTTCTTATAATTGGAAATACTTTATGTGGTGCTCATTTGGTCCCGATCTCTTGTTGGCTAGCCATCTTATTTTTTATGTGATTTAATACTAGTGGGGCAATAATTCAAAGCTTCACATGTTTTTTTTTTATGTACATTCAATGCCATATCACTTGAGATGGCACGTTTTCTATTACAGATATGAAATTAGTATGAATAAATTGTTTTAAATTACTAGTTGTAATCTTTTTATTGACGTGTGAAGATTGTTTCGCTATCAAGCACTAATATAATTAGAGATTAATAATCCATCTTGACTAGTTTTGACCATTAAGTATGTACGAGGATAAAACATATATAGCATTTCAATTTGAACGAAAACAAAATAGTCCCTTGTTCATAACGACCCATTGCCAAATCAATCCTAATTTTCATAGGTGATTTTTCAGACTGTGGGCCTCTGATTTGAAGGGACAAGCACATTCATTCATAAATGAAATAGTACCGAAAGATTGTTCACACATGAGCTTAAGTTGAAAAGTCTAAGCAACACTTTTTGACTTCATGAATGAAAAGTCTAGTTGTCCCAGGATTAAATGGACGGTGAGTGTGTTACACTGTTACTGTGTTTACAATCCGCTTTGGACTTGTGGATTGTAAATTCACTACTATTGAGTTAAACAAATTCATAAACAAATTAGAGAGAGAAACGCACGTACATCATATATGGTAGGTGGAATGTCAAAACAAATCAAGTAATCATAGTCTCATAGACAATGTGAAAGAGAGCAGGAAGCTTCTCTTTCTTTTACCACAATGATCACATATTCACACTCTCTAAGTCTTTTTATAAGAGTATATATTTATTACATAGTACATTTAAAATTTGAAAAATATTAAAGTCGTTATCAATAAAATTATACAAGATACAAAATGATACGATGACAATGACTAATTACATCAACAATATATAAATCTTTCGGAGAGGAGCCTACCAGCTTATTTTGTAGTTGCTAGTAATTGGAAGACTTGGACTGCTGGGTCAAGTCGTCGGCAGAGGTGGGTAAAGAACCATAGCAACTACTTCACATTTGTAGTAACTAGTAGAGATCATTTTTATCAAATATCTCTCATGCAATTTGCTTCAATTGACAAGGTTTTCTTTATTGAAATTTGCCTTTAATTCGTTATAAGTGACCACTATCAGTGACCTACTTCACACAATTGACAATACTATAACAATATTTCTCTAATTTTTGTGTTTTTGAAAAAAAAAAAAAAAAAAAAAAAAAAAAGAAGAAGAATCAAAAAGAGAAAACGGAATCGGTTGTCAACTTTCCCTATGAGAAAGGTTATGTGCTTTTAAAGCATTAATAATTGATGGAAAGAAAAGAGAGTTTGAACTTTCAAGCTCTAATTGAACTTTTTTGTTTACTCATCACAAAAAAAAAAAAAAAATTGAACTTCTTTGTTTGCTCCTTTTTGTGTATATTCATGGGTGTTTTAGGCTTTTAGCTCAATTTGATTGTTTTTATTTTTTTCATTGATTTGTTTTTATTATTTTTCCCATTCCATTACTACTAGGCTATAGCAGGTAGGCGTATATTCTTGAACCCAGGAAAAAAGTCGGTTGGTTGAGCTGGAAGCTTCTCTGTCACGATAAGTGGGCCCGGGAATAATTTTGAAACGTGTCGATAGGATATCCGTACCAATCTAACTAGAATAATTAGATCAACATCCGACGGTGATTAAGGCACTTGCGAATGTGAACGCTTTGAATCTCAGTCTTACACATAAGATAAAAGTCATCAATCTTTTCTCACCAAGTCATCAGAACTACTAGAACTTTCAGTTTATTTATTTATTTCTTTTCAATTACCTTTTTGTTTTCCTACGTTTTATTAGTTTCTTACTTACAATAAATAAAAGTTTGATGGACATAAAGTGCAGCATCCTCTTGTTGACTAGACAAAGCACTTCCGAGGGTATAACTTATAACATCTTTTCTAGTTTTATTTTTATCATATTACAATTAGGTAAGGGAAAGCATTTTTTTCATAATTTATTAACATGAATTTATTATAATTGAAGTAATATTAAATTTATATAATTCGATCTATTATTAATATCAATTTTATTTTATATTAATCATAACAAATTATCTTAAAAGTTATGATATAAAATGTTGTTTTCGGGATGAAAATGCAACACTTTGACAAGTCTATTCCTCTCACCAATACATATTATTTTCATTGTAAGGACAAAAAATGACTCATCAGCATATCAAGACTTGGTTAATTATGGATATGTCATCGATGAAGACATTAAATTTTTGCTTACCGACTTTGAACTTTCCACTCAAATTTGTTTATAATAATAGCATATAGTTCTTAAAGTCAAATAAAATGAAGAATAGAAAACCAAGACTATATCAATTCATTGATGGTGTAAAAGTAAAACTGTTTGATCCGCTTATACTTTTACCTAATCTATGGCAGCGAATCTACCTATTGATCATCTCATGTCACTTTAAGTGCCTACTTGGTGTTTTGGTTTTGCACATGGGTTGGCTTCATTGGTAAAGCCGCTTGTCTAATCTACTAAACTTTAGAGTAAAGCCAATGAAAGTCGCATTTTCTACATCACTACGTCCAATGAACTCAATGAGTACAACTCTTTTTAATTCAGCTATCTTTTATTTTATCTTGGTTAATCTAAAGACAACACTATATTTTTTAAAGCACACACTTTGTGTCTTTCAACCCAAAAGAATTTCATTTCCACACCATTAAGAAAAAAGAAAAAAAAGAAGAAAAAAAAGGGAAAGCATACCTTTCCCATAAAGCTAGATTGTACACAAATTTTATTTTCTTACATCATATATGCATAACAAATATCTCACTTATCTCATCATTTTTCAAAACTAATATTTTTATATTAATTAGGAGGATAGTAGATATTGTTATCATATTGATATACAGATAAAGACAACAATACAAGCACATAATTAAATATTTACCGTCCATACACTATTAACAAATATCTCACTTATCTCATAATTTTTCAAGACCAATGTTTTTATATTAATTACAATTCTTTTTAATCCAGCTATCCATATTTTATTTTATTTTTATCTTGGTTAATCTAAAGACAACACTGTATTTATTAAAGCACACACTTTGTGTCTTTCAACCCAAAAGAATTTCATTTCCACACCATTAAGAAAACATAAAGAAAAAGAAAAAAAGAAAAGAAAAGGAAAGCATACCTTTCCCATAAAGCTAGCTTGTACACAAATTTTATTTTCTTACATCATATGCATAACAAATATCTCACTCATCTCATCATTTTTCAAAACCAATATTTTTATATTAATTACAAGGATAGTAGTATGTTGTTATCATATTAATATAAAGACAACAATACAAGCACACAATCACCATCTATACAAACGTACATCCATAAATTATAGACATTTTATGACGTTAAAGTTCACCATTTATAAATATATATTCACATTTGCTCTAATGATTATAAACCATATTATTTATTTTACTTTTTTTATAAAGTTGGTATATTCCATCATAATAATATATATACACACAAGTTAGTCGCAAGGGAAGCTCATCACACAAAGCAGAGAGGTCCCTCCCTTTCTCCCTAAGTCCCTCCACTTCCTTTCATTCTATATAGAAAATCAACCACACCAACCTCTTCACTCTCAAAGCAGCCATGACGTCCAAAGACTGTGGCCACCACCAAAAACGCCGGCACAAATTGTTCCGTCGCATATGCGCCGGATTCCTAATCTTCAACTTCATCATCCTCCTCATAATCCTCCTAGTTTGGGCAATCCTCCAACCCACCAAACCCAAATTCATCCTCCAAGACGCCACCGTTTATGCCTTCAACGTCTCCTCCCCAAACCTCCTCACCTCCAGGTTCGAAGTCACTATCTCTTCCCGCAATCCAAACGACAAGATCGGTATCTACTACGACAGACTCGACGTCTATGCCATTTACCGCAACCAACAAATCACTCTCCGTACTCAAATCCTTTCCACTTATCAAGGCCACAAAGACATCAACGTTTGGTCCCCTGAGATCTACGGTAACGCCGTTCCGGTCTCTCCGTACAACGCTGAATCACTCAGCCAGGACCAGAGCTCTGGGACCGTGTTGGTCTTGATCAAAATTGATGGACGGGTCAGATGGAAAGTTGGAACCTTCATCAGTGGGAAGTACCATCTCTACGTGAAGTGCCCAGCTTACATAACCTTTGGAACCAGGAGTAACGGTATTACGGTCGGGAATAACGCCATTAAGTACCAGTTAGTCCAGCAGTGCAGCGTCAGCGTATAAAGTAGTGGAGTGCCGATCTCTCTCTCTCTATTTAACGCCGTTAGTTTTCTGTTTTCTGTTTTCTGTTTTTTTTTTTTTTTTTTGTTTTAATTATGTGTTGCAATTAATCTCTGGCTTCTTTAGTTACACCTCGGATTTAAGCGTTTGAAAATTGAAATTGTACATTTTGCTAAAGAATAAACGGAGAAAAATTATATGAAAAGAGCTAGAACAAATATATGAGACAAATAGCTATATTACTGTCGGTGAGAAGATATATGATTTTATATATTTGTGAAATAAGTGGTTTTCTAAATAGATAACAATTGAGTGTCTATTGGAGGTAGTGGTGTCATTTTCCTTCTTTATTCTATTGTTGCTTACTCGTTGTTGTTCACTTATTTTTCTTGTCATAATTATGAATTTTAATGGATTACAATATCTATGTGCGTCTTTTTATTTATTAATTATTTGCAATTTTCTTTTTTCTTCTGTAATTATCAATACTTTATTAGTTAGAGTGAAATTTGTCATGTGCGACTTGTAAAGTAAAGAGATGAGAAAATATCTCATGAATATGAAACGTCTCGCTCAGATTTGATGGATTTTATGAATCTATTAGACCCACGTATTATAAGGAGAGCGCACCATAAACCAATCTTTTAAAATGACATTTTTTCTTCATAAATACAACTACTAAATAGGACAAAACAGTTGTAGGTGGCCTTGTTTTGAAAGGTTGTAGTGCGTGGCCCTCCAAGAATTAAAAACTCAAATCACTATGCCAAAGTTTACATTACATAGGAAGAAATATGGGTGGGAGCATTGAATTATTGGGGATGGCGTGTTTGGGGTGGGTTCTAACTTTCACATGGGCTTTGGTGGTCCCTTTCAAACCCCTCCCGTCACCTCTCTCTCTCCCACCTGCTCTACATAATAATAATAATAATAGTAGCTTGATAGAAAGGGAATTTCATTTGTCTTTTAAGCAATGGTCCTTATCCCTATTTAATTTAATCAAATAGTATATATATCCACCCAACACATGCTTAAAATATGTGGTTCGTTTAAACGGAAGTATTGGGCAAGGATAAGGGTGCCCTATTTGTTAAAGCTAACATATGGATGCATGCTAAAAAATGGTACTCTGACATAGACTAAGCAAACCAAATTTGCATTGAATGGATTTTAGGTAGCCACTATTTATCGTTGCTTACTTTTCAGAGCTGAAATTCGATTTATTTGGAAGTGTAATAGTCAATAACAAGATGTGAATAGAAAGTTAGGCAAAGTAGGTACAGTTCGGTCAAGAGTCAAGACTCAAGAGCAAGTAATTGGCGTGCCCGACTTGACTCGGATATTCATATTGCTAAATCCTTCAACCTGCTTTATTTGTGTATGGGCTGGGCTGGGGCCGGGAACATGTGGAAAGAAAGTCTATGGGATGTCCAGACCCAGCTGGGACCATGATCTTGCTTCTGACGGGCCGGATTGGGTCAATGGGTAATAACTAATAAGTCTGCCAGACTAAGAAACAAAAATTGGTTCAAATTGAGTTGCTTAATTTTAATCTATCTCTAATTGAGTTTATATGACACTAATCTGTTCATGAAAATATCCTTTGCATGGATTCTTTTAACAGTTAAAAGAAGATGTGATTTTTTATTCTTGAATTGGTCACGGAGAAAAGGAAAAAAAACGAAAATGACACATGAATTATATAGTTTGTCTTTTTGGGCCAGACATCAATTAGAAAAGTTAGACGCGGATTGATTTGCCATTCTCCTAAAAGTTCTTCTGGACTGTTGTTTGCCAAGAGAAATGGTGCACGTCTTGTCTCACTCAAGGAAACTTTAGGATCATTGCTCTATTTTAAATCAAATTACTATTTGTATGGTTGTGTTTAGTTCTAGGTAGAAAAAATTGGAGACATGAATGTATATCTTCTTTAAACAAGGCCTCAAAATGAATGACATATTGAAGGGTCATGAGTTTATTAACTATAATCATGGTAAATCACAATCAAGTCAATCGATCAAAAAGAAATGACATTTTATTACAGGTCTACAAGCGACTTGTATATAATAATGTACCCAGTGATATTGCGGAGTCGACTAGAGGCACAAAATTAGCTTATGGTGCTAGCTACCATGACAATGGTATTCCAGTAATCGTGATCCAAAAACCGTGCAATTACTGCATCCGAATTCACAAACAATAGCCACCTATTATATATATACCTGATTTTACAAGGCACCCAAATTGGTAGATTTGGCCAATGCTGATTGCTGACCAATAAGATACGCAGTGTGTAGTGCAAAATAGGAAATTGTTATGGATGCCATAGCCATGAAACACATAAGGACTAAGTTTTGTAGAGAGAATCCAACTGCTAAATAAAAGGGGCCCCTAAGACAACTGAGAGTCGAGAGAAGCCAATTCGGCTGGCTTGATCTGACCCAATGGGCAGTTATATTGTAAATAGGATGATTAGTAAGCAAATGATGCCATACCATTTAAAGGAGTATATGACCTTAGAGCATAACAGGACAAGTTATTAAATGGTTGATAGCACAAAAAATAACCTAAATAAGGTCAATTTTCTTGTTTTATTGGAGGAAATAAGGTCAATTTTCTCGTGTGTGTTATACGTTCTCAACTGACATCTATCACTTAGATACTTTATTATGTGAGCTTTTGGTTTTTCTATGCTTAAAATTCTACCACACCATTAAGGCGTCAAGCATTGGGAAGTGGGGACCATATCACCTAAGGTGACTGACTCTAAAGTCTTGTATATGGGACCCTCCCTTTTGTGGGTTTTTAGATTTATTTGTCTTATATATGATATATCAATTAAGGCCAACGTATTTTAGAAGGAAAGTTTCCTTGATCATGACTTGTATAGAAAATTCAAGTATCATAAAAAAGGAATAGGTCCTACCCTGACTTAAGTCGTGGGGTATTATAATAGTGATTGTTTTGTGTTTTAGATTTTTTAGTTTTAAACGTGAATTTTAATGATATAAATCTTAATGATATTGTATGCAAATACTGATTCTGTAGCTTTAGAGGTGAATTTTCATTGACTGATTTTTGGTGAATGATAAAATAGTGATTTTCTGGTGAATAGTCATCGACTGATTTTACAAGGCACCCCAAGTGGTAGATTTGGTCAATGCTGATTGCTGACCAATAAGATACGCAGAGTGTAGTGCAAAATAGGAAATTGTTATGGATGCCATAGCCATGAAACACACATAAGGACTGAAGTTTTGTAGAGAGAATCCAACTGCTAAAATAAAAGGGGCCCCTAAGACAACTGAGAGTCGAGAGAAGCCAATTCGGCTCGCTTGATCTGACCCAATAGGCAGTTATATTGTAAATAGGATGATTAGTAAGCAAATGATGCCATACCATTTAAAGGAGTATATGACCTTAGAGCATAACAGGAAAGAAGGATGATCTGTTAGCATTGGGGTTCAGCCCTCGTTGTGGTTATTTGAGTCCCTCATAAAGGTGGAAACATAGTTGTGTTTGCCGCCTTCTGATAACCTAGGGCCTTGATTCCAACCAAAATGCTCATCTTTATAAGTCAACACACAAATTGTTGTGTTAAACGAGTTTTATCTCAAATGACACCTCTTTTCCTTGTAAAAACAAGGTGGAGGGTGAGGTTTTGGGTTCAAGACCTACTGGGTGTATGTATAACTTTCTAACTAATGAGCTTTAGCTCAAATGACATCTCATCCCCTATATTAGAAATGGTGGAGGGTAATGTTGTGGTTTCATAACTCATTAAGTACGTGTTTATAATTTACCAATGAAAAAAAAAAAAAAACTGTATTCTATATCCTTCTGATTGATCAAGAAAAAAGACATTAGTACAAGACGGTGGGAATCTAAAAACGCTGGCTTTTAAAAGGAAACAACATCCTCTTGCTTTGTTTCAGTGTAAACAACATTAATTTTTGTTTGTCCTGGTGATGGCCAATCTAGTCCAAATACAATCTGTAAGAACTCAAATTAAGACGAATGAAAGAGTTGACCAGGAAATTGAATCCGAGCACCTTTGAGGTCAATCCGAACAAGTTTCTTAAGGCCTGAAACATAAAACAACCAAACAGACAAGGCAAACGATTAGCCTCTTGGTCAACCCAGTGGGGGTTGGCCTTTTGCTCTCCGATGCCTGAGTCAGTTTCCGGGAAGAAGGTGATCAAAGGGTAAGCGAAAACAGATAGATATTTTTCTGGAGCATAAGAGCACGTCCCTTTTGCATGTTGAAGCCCCTTCTATTTATACAAACCCTTTACCGGAGATATTCCCATGATATTTATCAATTCCCTTCCCAATAATCTTAATTTTATCAATAGTCAGAGATATTTAGGCTCTCTGATCTATTATTACCCTTCTGAACGTGGGCAATGTCAGTTCATTTATGGGTGATCATCATTCCTCATTACAGCTAATTATGAATTTAAAGCATAAACGTATTCAACACACCTTTGACCAGATATTTCAGGCATTTAATGCTGGGGTTTTAAGAACGATTCTAGTTCATTCCGGATTACTCAGTTAGGAGTTTAGTTACTTATTTCCGAACAGACTCCGTACCCGAGCAGATCTTTGCCTCTGTTCGGGCGTCCGAACACATAACACAGTTTGGTTAAGCCCGAGCTGGGAATGACGTAATCTTAGTTATTTCTTAATTTTATGGTTCGGATTCAACTACTTACGAATTATTTTCCCTCCACAATCCTAGTTTCAAGGGACCCATCCCAAGCAACTCCTCCCGTGTAACGTTGATGCCGGTTTGTCCGGGTCATAACGTTTTCCTTTCTTTCTGTCTGAAATTTTATTTTATACTAGGCTATGCCTTTGTTTTCCAGTAGTTTTTTAATGTCACATGTATCCCAGGTTCAATGAAATTGAGTCGAAGATGAGTCCATTTCTAGACATGTTTGTATGAATTTTTGAAGGGTATAAAATATGCAATGATTTGGTTTAATAGAGATCATGACTCTTGATAGAGGTCAACTGAAACATTTTCAACAGATAAGAGCATCTCCAGCACTACTCTTCATTTTATCTTCACATGTGGAGAGTTTTTAACATATGAAGAGCCAGTTTTTCAACTTCACTCCAACACTACTCTCTATTTTATCTTTATTTTTATTAAAATAATATTTTTATTATTTTATTTTAACTTTTTTTTTCTCTCTCCTCATTTCTCTTTTCTTCTTTGTTTCTCCACCAAGCTGCAAACCCACGCCGAGCAAACCCACCGGTTAGCGTCGTTTTGATAAACCCCAATAGTCCTTTTTTTTTTTTTTTTTCATTGAGATTCAAGGAAGACCCCATTTGCCAAAAAAACCAAAAAGTATTGTTTTAACAAAGGACACTTTCCAGATCAACGATGGGTTGCAGAGATTGAAGAAATTGCTTTCTTTCTTTTTTTTATACTGCAAAAAGAAGGAATTCAAGCAAGACCCAGTTGCCAAAACCGCCTCCATTAGCTTCGTGCTTTCAACCCACGCCCACGCTGAGATCAACCCACACCTAGATCGACACTGAGACAAAAACCCAAGCCCACCCCAAGCAAAATCACCCCGTGTTGGAAGGCCGAGATCAACCCACACTTGGATCGCAAACCCAAGCCCATGCCGAGATCAACCCACACCCAGATCGGCACCGAGACAAAAACCCAAGCCCACCCCGAGCAAACCCAAGCCTAGATCGGTGTCGAGACCAAAACCCAAACCCACGCCGAGCAAACCCAAATCCAGATCGGCGCCGAGACCAAAACCCAAGCCCACTGTCAACCCAAACGCCACCAGAAATCAACAGAGGAGAGGAGAGAGCTATGGAGAACAGAGAAGGTGACGAGAGCTATGGAGAACAGAGGGAGAGAACGGAGAATAGAAGGAGAGCACAGTGAAGAGAACGGAGAAAAATGTGAGGAGAGAGAAAAAAACCAGGGAAATGAAAGAAAAGGAAGAAAAAAAGGCTTAAATAGCCGGTCAAAATAAAATAAAATAAAATAATCGACTGAAGAATGAACAGGAACTCTTCAGAAATGAATTTTTACTGTAGCAATATAGGGGAATGAAGAGCGGGATGAAGAGCCTGCTGGAGCCGGTTTTTTCATTTTGGCTCTGTATTTGTGGAGATACAGAGCAGTGCTGAAGCTGCTCTAAGATTGTCTTGCTATTTTCCAAGAGTATGTAAATATAGATAGCTAAATGAATTTTTATTTTTATTTTTTGTCTTGTCGTCCTAAACTTATCATTTAGTTTTAGTTATCTTTGTCTTCCTTCAAATACAAATAAGAGAAAAAAAAAAAAAAAAATCACTCAAAAATAAAAATACACAAATTTTTAAATTTACACCGTCTAAGTTAAATAAAAGATAATTTTTTAAGTTTATATAGTCCAATATTTACTAATCTTATCATCACCACAAAAAAGAATAGGATAAAAAATTAGAAGCCGTGGACAAGTATCAAACTACTTAGATGCACCCAAAGGACTGAAAATAATTGTTTATGGATAATTGAAAAACAAAATCTTGCTTGAAAAATTTGTTGACAACAAAGTGCAGAACACATTACTGTTAGTAGATTGCAGTGCACTGATTGGCGTCAAATAGTAGATCAAAGCCAAGATGGAAACGATTGGGATTATAAAGGTATAGAAAAACTAATACCTCTAATTAATTAATTTTAAAAAGTAAAATAACTTAGCTTTTGGATGTATTCAATATTTGATTTCTTTGTAGATATTATATGATGTATATTATATGTTTTAATAATATAGCTAAGGTTTCATTTTGAGGGAATAAAAGAAAAGAACCACGTTGAAAATAAACAGAGCAGCCCGACCCGGTTTAAAACCGGGTCAGGTACGTTTCCGGGTTCAGAAATCCCTTAGCCGGATATTATATATATGAAAATTAGTTTGCTGGGTTTATTTGAATTTTATATTTAATAATATACTTGTTTTGAGTTGTAATTGTTCTCATCCAATCCAATATTGACTTAAGAATATTTTTTTCAATCTTTTTAAAATTGTTAGTTCCAATCCTAAGTTCCTGGTTCCTTCCCCCAAATATTTCACAAGGCAATTAATATAGCATTCCAAACATGCTACCATTTCTGTTAAATCAGCCTCTCTAGGACACCTCCAAACAATACCATTTTTATTAGTTACAAGATAGGATATTCTTTATCAAGGCTGATCCTATAAGATTGAAATACAAGTTAATCCTATCAATAGCATCAGGTTGTTGTACAGGCTATAGTTTGAAATATAAACTAATCCTTTACAACCGTAGGATATTCCTCTTTATATACTTGTAGGATGCCTATCATCGGCAAAGTATACAAATTCAAGGACATGGAATTGGGAACTGTTGTCATCGGCAAAGTAGAATTTGGTTTTGTGTTTGAGGTTACTGCCATGCTGGTTATGCCAAATAAGGTGCCATTTTGAATCTTTTTTCTTTGCCCTCAAAGATGAATTCCTACTTTCTTAATGTTGATTGAGGATTTTGCATATTATCTGTAAGCTCGTGTTGAAGTTCTCTCCATATCCTGTGTTCTCTCCATATCCTGTGGTGAATATGAGATTAAACATGCAGGCCAGGTGAATTTATATGGGTTAGACTATCTGGGAGTCTTGTGTTTAATTTACTCCAATATCCTAAATACTCAGATTATGAATATATGAAAAATATATAAGAATTGGATTTTATATGGATGATGAATTACTTGATTAAAAATCATTCATCATTTGGCATATAAATGTTAAAAGTTTTCTTACAAAATGTAAATAAAGTATGACATAAATGCACTAGATTTCATGATTAGAAAGCATGCAGTTTGTATTTTTTCAAACATGAATTTTGAGTTTAAAATTGTGAAGACGTGACATTTTTCAAAATTAGTAACACGATTACAATGTCGTGTGCAATTCGAAGTGCATTTTTGAAATATTTTGTGAGAAATTATCTTATAAGACATCTATAATACTTATTATGTGTTATAATATTTAGGGAATCAATTTCAATTATATAACATGTCATTAGAAAGAGGGTTGATAACAAATGGTAATTAAGGTTGTAATTAAAGAGGTGATGACAATTAATTTTTTGAAAGAAGTAAAAAATGAAAGAAAAAAAAAAAGTATTATGAGATGACTTAATTAATGAAAAGATGATAAATTGAATAAAGTAATTGGAATGAATTTCTATTAACTCACAATTTTAAGAGCACTTTTTAGAATAAAAAAGAAAATATACGATACATTTTTTCTTTGCAAAATTAATTATTCATTTTTTTTTTTTTTAATTGGGGCCTTAGGCTAAGGCCTATGTTGCCAAGGCCTTGAACCACCCCTGCACGACACTTTTTATTTGAAAATTTTTGAAACTATCATTAAAGTTGCAAATAATTCTCAAATAGAAATTGGCAACGTAACAAAATTGATCATTTTGTTTGTCAGGTGAATAACCCGTTATGCATTGAAATGGATGCAGCTTTTCCTAATCTTAGAAGGTTTGTTCTTCGTGTTGAAGGTGAGAAAATGATTTGTATTCCGAGCATTGTTATTTCATGTTCTTACATGTATTCTCTCTTCTCCAGGAAGAAGAATTGCAGAGGGATGTCCTTGCATACATGGTTTTAAAAACCGGACCGGGGAGAGAACCGGAAAGGGGAGTGGTTCCCGACTAGTGGTCTGACCCCGGTGGTCGACCGGTGACGCAGCATTTAACAAATTCTCTAATTTTATAGAGAGCATACCGAGACTGGCAGGCAAGAATCCAGGGAGACAGAGTGAAGCCACCACGACAGCCTCTACGAAATGTGACTGTAAAAAAACCCAAATCAAACATTTCAACCCAAATCAGAAGATAATGGCAGATTAAATCATTAAAATAATTAAAATCAAATACCGTGAGAGTGAGAGTGAGAGTGAGAGACGCCGGAGGTGAGACCGTGAGAGTGAGAGACCGAGACAGAGAAGGAGAGATCGAGACAGTGAGTGAGATGGAGAGAGCGTGATCGGGAGGGAGAGAGCGGCGTGAGTGAGAGTGAAAGTGGAACCGGCGTGAGGGAGACATCGGCGTGAGGCAGAGGGGGCAACGGCGTGAGGCAGAGAGGGCAACAGCGTGAGGCAAAGGGGGCGGCGTGAGGCAGAGAGGCAAAAATGAAAAAATGAAAAAAAGAGAAGCCTAAGCGAGGGTTAGGAAAATTTGGAACCGGGCCAAAACGGTAGTGTTTTGGGAATTAGTGAACCGGGCCAAAACCGGTTCAACTGTGCCGGTTCGCGGTTTTCACGGTCGAACCGGCGGTTTCCGGTTTTTGGCCATTTTTTTCAGATTTCCGGTTTTTTCAGAGAACCGGACCGGGTTAGGCACCGGTCCCCGGTTCAACCGGTCGGACCGGCCGGTCCGGTCCGGTTTTTAAAACCATGCTTGCATATTGCCATTCAACAGGAACAGGGTTATGCAGCCACTTAGCAAGAATCACATGAAGCCAAAGGATGTCCTTTTTTAAGGGTAGCCACCACACAATACACAATTTTCTTGCCACAACAATTTCTAAAAGAATATAAATATAAGTGCTTAATTACACAAAATTTTGCATGTTTGTTATATTTTCTGGGTGGGTTTTTGATGTGCCTGATTGCTGTGGACAAAGTGGCTTCTTTAGTGTAATTAGATGAAAGAGAACTGGCAGAAATTATTTTGTAGATTTTGAACATCATTCTTAGTCTAATATTTGTTGCTTACTCGTTTTCCACCTGCGTTCCCTTTCATAATGATGTATTTTAACTTTTTAAGTGACAAGAATATCATCAACCTTAAGGTATGTGCGTATTTTTATTTATTATTATTATTAACACTTCGCTAATTATAGTGAAATTTTCCATGTGCGACCAATAAAGCAAAGAGACAAAACTAAATTCAACTTCATATAACAAAATATAAAACTTGGTAAACATAGAAATATAAAAATTTGGGAAAAAAATTTGTATTATGGATCATTTTTTTTCATATTTGGTGGATTCCTTACACCTATAAAATTCACATGTTTTGAAGAGTACCCTCCATAAATCAGTCTCATAATTTTTATTTTTTTTCTTCATTAAAACAGTTACTGAATGGGACAAACAATTGTAAGTGGCCTTGGTTTTGAAAGGTTAAATAAAAACTTAATCACTTTGCCAAAGTTTTACATTACGTAAGGAACAAATAGGGGTTGGAACATTAAATTCTTAGGGGATGGTGTGTTTGGGGGAAAACTGTCTTGTATTTCCGCTGTATACATTGTGGGTCTCATTTACTTGTGAGGGAGATGTTGTATACAACGGTAATACAAGATACCAACTCGTGTTTGGGGTGGGTTCTAACTTCCAGATGGGCTTTGGGGTAATGATCAATAACATGAAGTAAATAGAAGAAAGTTAGGCGAAGTAGGTATAGCCATAGCCATGGGTAAATCCCTCAACCTGCTTTATTCGCGTATGGGCTTGGGCTTGGGCTTGGGCTGGGCTTGGGCCGGGAACATGTGGAAAGGAAGTAAATTGGGTCAATGGGTAATACTAATACATATCCGTTGTAATTTAGGATTCCTCTTCCATCCAAATTATTATAAAAACATCTTTTATACTTATTCAGCCATTTAAAACATAACATAAAAAAACAAAGAACAAGAAAAAGAATGAGATTTTTTTCAGCACAAAATTTGCTTAAGCCGCTACCGTACTTGACCAGCAAGGCAGCAACCGGCCTCCACTAGACGACCGGCACTGCCGCACCAACTTGTTCCCTTCCAGCGGTACTGTCTCTCTCTCTAATTACTGAATACGGATTAGTCTGATTTGGTGAATTTGCTTTTCAACTTCAAGTCTTTTTAACTTTAAACCGTTGACAGTGTCTCTGTTACAAAACCACAAAAGAAGCTTAAGAGCTAGCGGAGTGGAGCATTGGCTAGGTTTGATCATAAGCTAGCAAAACATGGATCTGGATTGGATATCTGAGTTGCCGGAACCCATCTTGGATCACATCTTGTTTTTTATGCCTACAAAAGATGCTGTACGTACTATTGTTTTGTCCAAGAGATGGCACTCACTTCCCCGATATAATTTTCGTTTTAATGAAGAAGTATTTGAAAAAAGAGTGTCATCCGCCAAAAGAGAGGATTTTA
This sequence comes from Fagus sylvatica, assembly GCA_907173295.1. NCBI lineage: Eukaryota > Viridiplantae > Streptophyta > Magnoliopsida > Fagales > Fagaceae > Fagus > Fagus sylvatica. The sequence continues at coordinate 50,793,521 of OU015762.1, read as the reverse complement.
TGAATTGGGTTGGCAAAACTTTGTGCCAGAAAGTCATTATTGAAATGTTCAGCTTGACTATGACCCTCTCTAATGATGAAGATAGTTATGCTTCTCATGTTGACCAGTGGATAGAATCGGCCACAAGAAACCACAACATCAAAGTTCTAGCCCTTGATTTTACGATTAAAGGTGAAAGTAAACGTATCAAGAAGTATAGTTTGCCTGACGCCACTAATGTTGCTGAATCGTTAACTTCCTTAATCCTAAGGAATTGTGAGTTGAGAAGGCCCTTGTTTTGTTATTTTCTCAAATACCTGTCGCTGACAAGCGTTACCGTTTGTAATTACCAGATCGATCAGGATCTCACCTCAAACTTCCCTTTGCTTCAGAGTTTTTCTATTGTGGATTGTTTGGGGTTTAACAATCTTCAAGTTATTAATCATCCTAGGCTTAAAGAGGCAACGACAAAAGGAGTTCGTAAGGTACACATTGAAGCAGTACCAAACCTTGAAAAACTTGAATATGAATATAAAGGTTTTGGGCCATCATTCTTGGAGGTTATTGATTGTAATAATTTGAAGGAGCTATGTTTATTAGAATGCGACATGACTGTGCGAGCGATTCAACGACTTATTTCTAAGTTTCCATTCCTTGAGACCTTGAAATTGCAGTTAAGTTTTCGTTTCAAGAGGCTTAAAATTTCTAGTATTCAACTTAAACACTTATGTTTGTTGTCTACACTTCATAAGACTCGAATTCCTAGAATTGAACTTAAACGCTTAAGCTTTGTTTTCTACAAGTTATCAGACTGTGGAGAAGTTAGAGATTGACTGTCCTAACCTTTGTTCATACAAGTATAAGGGCTTGGTTATCCCGTACTCTCATTTCTCAATCAATACTTCATGCCTACATTATGTTACAATCACTCTAATGCCTCCCGAAATTGAAAACACTCAATGGTTCCTCCAATTGAGAAAACATCTTGCAAACTTCAAGCAAATCGATTGTTTGGAAATATGGTTGTTTACAAACCCTCCAGATCAGGTAACTCCATTCAACAATTAAAGGTTGTTTATTATTTCTCCTTTTTAATGTTCATATAGTATACATACAACTATAATTAATTATAATTTCATGTTTTTCCTCTTTGTTGTTGTCTAATAATATAAAGGAAGCATTTAGTATGGTGAAATTAAGAGATGAAAGCAATATTCCTCCCCCAGCGAAGTTGAAGGAATTGAAAGTACGATATGTTGAACCATCTCCAGATTATACAGCTCTCGTAGATGGCTTGCTATGGAGTTCTTATCCAGAAACTGTATCTATACTTTCAAATCATCAGCGAGAGAAGGAATTTGCCAAGGTAAGTCATTGGAGCCTTTTAGGGAGCACTTATTATATGCTTATTAATTTGGTCAATGTAATTGGATTTTATGATCATGCTGCTGATTATTGAAATTTTATATGATTTACAGCACTTATACAAAAGGTTAGATCGAAAAGAAAGTCTACACTGTTGCAGTGGATCTCATATGAAATGTTGGCGGCATTACCTAAAAGCTTTCAAGTATGAGAGTTCAGGCCAAAAAATTGATGAACAATCTCTTCACCACTGTACTTTATCTGAGTCATCGCTAGCTCTTGAAATTGGCAATAATGCCAAATTTATATTAAGATGGGAATTTGCGGGATAGCTATACATTTTGATCCCACATATTATTTTTGGCTCAACGTGACATTTTATTTTTTTGATGCTTAAGGAAAGTATATTACTTTTTTTTTTTTTTTTTTCCATGAATTAATTGTGGAATTAATTGAACTAGTCCAAAAGAGTTGTGGAATTATGTTTTTCGTTCCTTTGGGATCCAATAGGTGTTACCAAGTAGGGTGGTGGAGCTTTGGTTTGGTTGGCATAATTGGTTTGGTAAGTATTCATCTAGTGTTTGGAATTTGGCCCTTCTATGTTTAATGTGGATAGTATGACAAGAGCGTATTCGACGTGCTTTTGAGGATATGGAGAGTTCTGAGAGCCAATTTCTTGAGTCTTTTGCTAGCTTGCTGCTTGATTGGTCTCGTGTTTGGGGGTTCACTTCTAATACCCTTGTTGCTTCTTTTATAGAGTCTTTATGTTTATCTCTATTGTTCCTTCTTGGTAATTGTTTGAAACTCTCGGTTCATGCTTTATGCATATAGAGATGTTTTCGTTTCATTACCATTCAATAAAGTTCAAATTTTATAGAGTTTGGTATTTTCTACATATATAGGTCCATGTATTTGGGAATGGTTCAGTATTATATGCAAGTTCATGATTTCTAATTATTGATTGAAAAAAAAAAATCCACTATCATTACATATGCTTATTTCCTATTTCAATAATACTTTTAAATTTACTTTGTATTTTCACCTCATACATCCTGAGTTCAAGAAAAGAATATGATTTATATTTTTGGATTTTGTGTGCTAGGAGTGTTGGTCATTGTAGGGTATTACAAACACGTTGATGATCTTATTTTCTGGATGTTTCCTCAGTTGTATCTTGGAAAAGAATATCTTCAAAGACCTTGGTCTATCATGATTAAATCTTTTTGTTTTTGGATTTCAATTTAAAAACGAAATAATAAAGAATGTATACATATTGGAAGCAAGTATTGTCTTAAATGTAGGGTTCAATCTTGTTTGAGATAATTTTAATTTTTTGTATCAATATGGTGACGTGTGTTCCATGCCTTTTAATATATAATTCGATAGTTAAAGGAGGGAGATTTGAACTCTGGTTCTCCTGATAAAGGAGATCAGTCAATGTCAGTTAAGCTACAAGTCTTTTAACGCACCCAATAGGTTATTATAAGTTTATTATCAAAGTATTTGTCTAGTGTATTCAATTTTGGCACAAATGTGAGATGTAAACTTGCAAACAATCAATTAAAGAGAGAAAAAAAAACAATGCATAAAAACAATCTCATAAAAAACAATGCATTTTGAAAGGATGTGGGGTTTTTAAAAGCAAAAGAAATGTATGGGCTATATTTGATCCTACATGTTCATATATATTTAGAGGTTATATTATTTAATAAATTTTTATAGTTAAGATTTTAAATGACGTGCTAGTTTGTGCTAGTCTATAAGTTGTTAGATCTGTAATATTTAATCCCAACCATGTAATAGACCAAATGGAGAGGATTATTTTTCTCAATTTTTTCCATGTGAGCAAAATTTTAGTTCCTGGTTAATTGAAGGCACCCAAAAACAAGGTAATATTCTTTAAACAAATGTACTCTTTTCTCATGTTTTACAGCCAAACAATATTTTCAAGTTAGTTTCAATTTGATGCTAAGAATTTTGTAGCTCAAAGGTACCAACCACTAATGAGAAAAACAATTCTCCTAATGAAAATACCAAGAAAAACCTGGGTTAGAAACAAGACAAAGGAATGAATCTCTTCCTTCTACTTGTTATAAGAAAATACCAAGTTCTCTCTCTTCTCCTATCTCTCCACTTAAACTTGATTGTATGAGTCTTTCTTATCAATAAACAAACACTTTTTCTCAGCTTCTGATCTTTGTGGTGTCTCAAGCAATCATCGGAGGAAGCTAGTTAGAAACAAGACAAAGGAATAGATGGGTGTGTCGAATGAGTTCCTGCAGTTATTTTCTTTTACCACATCTTATAGGAGTTTTTCACGGACAACTAGGACACACCCAGAATACAACTTGAAACCTTAAAAGTCATCAGCATAATAATTAAAAAAAAGACACAATGCTGTTGTACGCGTGAAAGGCACCTTACTCCACTTCTCAACGTTCTCTCTCTTCTCCTATCTCTCCACTTATTGTTTTCTTCTTGGTGAATTCAAGAAATAATTTGTTGTTTTGATTGTATGAGTGACACCACTTTCTTATTGGCTTCTCCAGGACCTACATTGATTGTTCTACTGCAGTTCCGATCCATTGTGACAATGAGACATCCAAATCCACTCTTTCCATGGCTTTTCTTGATTCCCACTCCGTTAGTGTCTTCTCAGGACCTTCACTTTCACCAAACCTTCTCAGCTTCTGATCTTATTTCCAAACTAGTTGGTGTCTCTTCACCCAACATGAGTTTGAGAGGAAATGTTAAAATAAAAGCCCAATGTCTGGCCAATAATGTTTTGGCACTCTTATTATTTGTGCATTACTCACACCTCTCTATATAAAAGCTCTCTCGTACTATATTATCCTATACAATACATGACTTTCAGTCTTTCGATCAATTGAAGAACAACCTGAAATCCAACAGTACTTCCTTGTCAACAAAGCTGGTGCGCTGGAATGAAATTGGTACCTGCAGCTATGGACTTGTTATTGGTGGCAATCTGACCAATGAATCAATCTATGGTGGACGTGACCATCCCCTGAGTCTGTCTTATAACAAGTTTGGTTCTTCCCAGATTCCATCTCGGTTTGACATGCCGATGAATTTGAGTTATTTGGATTCGTCTATTGCTGCAGCCTTTGCGGGGCAGACTCCCATTGAGATTTCACGCCTCACAAGGTTGGTGACTTACACTAAAGTTATCCAAGAATCTGACCCAAATTAACCTTTCTCATAATTATTTAACAAGTCAGATTATTTCAACTCATTGTGAAAAGCTTTCCTTTCCATCAGTTCAAAAATTAAGATTTTCTGGTCAACTAAATGAGCAACTAGACATATTTGATTTGAGTGGCAACCCAAAACTCTCACCTTTTTCAAACAACTTTAATGTCTCCTTGAAGCTTAATGTGATTCGGCAATTGAGGAATCTTTAAATAAATCTTTCGTTGTTGATTGAATATAACGGAACTAATTCCTTGTTATCCTCCTTTCCCCAAATTAGCAGATTAGAAGTGACTTCTACTAAGTTGAAGACGTTTCCAGATTTCTTGAGAAACGAATTCAAATTAAGCATTTTAGACCTTTCAGACATCCAGACTCTTGGAAAGAGAGTCAATTGGATTTGGAAACTTAATAATCTTCTTTGTCTAGAAATCTCTTATAACTACCTTGTGACCCTGGAAGGGCCTTTACTCCATATTTGTAGTTTTTGAGTGTCATAGTCATAGACCTCTCCAGGCCCAACTCGTACCTCTCTCACCATCTGCCACATATCTGTGCTTCTTAGACCCAACTAATTACCACTACTTAGTTTCTTTATACAATACGGAGCGTCGTGGCATCCCTCAACTCACTAAACTCAGTGGCAATAGATCTCAACTCATTGAAGAAACTCATTCGACTTCTGGGATTGTGATTGACTGGAACTACATAATTGCAGAATTGGGATTTATTTTTGGGTTGGGGATTATCTATTGGCCCCTTATTTTTTCGAAGAAGTGGAGAATATGGTATTTCAAGCACGTTGATGATCTTCTTTTCTGGATGTTCCCTCAGCTGTATCTTGGAAAAGAATATCGTCAAAGAACGAGCACACAGGAATAAGGAGCGGAGGCACTAGTGATAATAATTAAGGACCAATGCAGCTCGGTCTCATACTCTCATATGATTAAATCCATTATTAGATTACATTGTCTTATTATATACTCTCCATATTGCAAAATCTCAAATTTATCAAAGATCAATAATTGATTAATTAATTATCTCGTTTATATATGGGTTGGGTTCAATTTTGCACCTATAACGTCCAAGATGATTAGTGTCTACCATCATGCCAAAACACACCAATTAATGTGTTTATTTTTTGTATAGATGAGTTCATTTTATATTTAAAACTTGTGTTACGTGATTAAAAAAAAAAAAAGTGACATTGCAGCAACAATTTTAGCTATACAGTCATACCTGAAACTTTATATCACGTGAAGAACAATTAACAAATAAGATCAATTTAATTTATACAGACAATTGTACACAACATGGATTATGTGAAAAACATAAAAATGATCATCTCTCATTCAATTTCATGGTTCAAATTAAATAGGCACAGATGTACATTTATTAGATCTGTATAACAGTGTATAAATTATTACATCGTGTTATTTAAAAATTTTAAATGACATAGTCGCAGTGTAAACTCGCGAGTTAGACTTCAAAATGAAAAAAATAAAATCTAACTGTAAAAAAAATGATGACTGTAAAAGTAGAAAATCAGAGTGACCTCTTGTGATATTATTCTGGAAAGACACATAAGATTGACTCCACAAAGTGTAATATAGGCCCCGTATTGAGTGGGGTCCTAAGAGATTTGATATTAATTTGTTAGTCAAGACAATCTATTTTATATATAAAATTGAAATCTAAAAGAGTTTTTAATGTCACTTATAATCTAATTTTTACTGTTACTATTGATTGCAAAAGTATATAAAATTAATATGACGTATGTAATTATTTCTATGATAAATGAAAATTGATTCCACATAAAGATTTGCAAAAGCATAAACAAACTATCAAACTATATATATTTTTTTAATAGGAAAAGGACCTTCCCTCTTGCTATAATTATTATTGAAGGTGACATAAACAACGTACGTAACTTGATTTTGTGTGATGCATGAGGAAATACTTGAATTGTAAAGTACTTACTGGCACTGGCATCAGCAAGGAAGGTAAACATAATAAAGATAACAAACAAAAAAGCATATTTAGGATTCTTAGCCATATTTTTCTCACTTATGATAACTATGATAACTAGGATTCACATTTGGAGCCATTTATAGCACAATTGACTTCACTTTAATATTTTTTCTTCTTTATTTTTTAAGACTTTGTATTCATTTTACTTCAACTCCCATATATAGTTTGTTAATTTATATAACTTTTGTGAAACATAAATGATCCAAGAGAAACTAGCCTATACTAACTTGAAAAGTTATTATCGTCGTCACTTATACAACTATTAACTTTTTTTTTTTCTTGGTAGGAAATCAAGACGTTACCCTTAGTCGACACAAAAGGCAAAATTAATCAGACTTATCATGTCTGTTTAAGGTTAGTGTTTAACTTTCTTTTGTAGGAATATATATTATATTATTTTCTCTTCTTGTTATTTCCTCAGTGTCTTGAAAGCCAAGTTTGGTATATATGATACAAACTATTTTGTTGCACATAATACATTAACAAATTGTGAGAATCACGATCTTGAAAAAATAATTTTGAAAGGTCTAGACATAAATCTCAAAGTGGGAACTCGACTAACGATGTAGGCCTCTTAATCTAAGGGACTTAAAATGAAGTCAAAACTTAATCGTTCTATTCTACAAAGGCGGAAATTAGGATAAACGTTTTAAAAGTGCATCTTTATTAATAAAGAGAAATAATTACATTAAACTCTCAAAGAAAGTAAAAAGACACATGGCTTTGGTCCTAAATACAATCTAAAAAGGTAAAATTACATCAAAGAGTATCTAGTAACATTCTAAAAAAGAGCATAAAAACCTAAAATACTTGTCATCCCTGCATAGGCCATACTATGGTTAACTACAAGATAGATAAAAGCATTTGGTATTAAAAATCTAGAATGGCAGTATCGCAATCCAGCAAATATTTTGTTCTATAGTGCCTCATGCATGGTTTGTCACACTATTTTGTTTGAAGCATCCGCCATGTTGCCATTACAACTTACTAGCATGATCACTCGACGTATTACCATGACAATATGCATCGGACCATTGAGCTGATTAATTCTCTCATCTCGTTATGCTTTGTGGCCTTGTGGGGCTAAAGCCTCACTGCAAAAAGCATATTTGAAATGATTATGACATTAACATGTTGCCATCACTAGCATGATCACACAAACGAATTACCATATGACAACATGCATCGGACCATTGAGCTGACTCTCTCCTCTCGTTATGCATAGTGGGGCTAAAGCCTTATTACAAAAAGTATTTTTGTAATGATATCTCGTACCATATGACATTTATGCAGCCACATAGCCATACATTCTACGAGCAAATTGTATTTCGCTTCTCTTACCGCATTATGAGCAAATATTTCATTAATATTACCAAAATTGAAATCATCATAAGCTACATTAGGTATATATTAAACGAAATATTAGAGGGTTAAAATAATTTAGAATAAATCATATAATTTCTTTTAAAATTTTTTAGACTTTTGGTAAAAGAATTTTAATTGGAGTAGTATTATAACTTCTTGAAACTTTATTAATATAAAGCTTCACACAACAAGTAAAACACAATTTATGTTTTTAAAATTTCATAAAACTTTTGGTAATATAATTTTAAGTGGAGTAGTAGTATTTTAAAGTTATTAAATTTCAAGAATAGGGTTTTTACTTACATGTACAAAAAAAATATTAAAAAATGATTCTCTATTTTTGATAGATCAAAACATAATAATGATCATTATGCACATAAAGAAAGATGACAACTATGACAAGGAACAGTTATATAAATGGAAGTTTTTTTTTTTTTTTTTTTTAACTTATTTATTTATTTTATATACAATTTTTTAAAACCTTTTTTTTAGATACAAAGCAATTATTTTTTTACTTTAAGCAAAAAAACAAAAAGTTAATCCAAACACATTTATAGAAAAGTTTTTTTTTCAAACGCCAATTTTTATTTATTTATTTTGTAAGGTGGGTTATTGGATTATATCAAATTTTTGCGAGGGAGCCAAGTCAAATTTTTGAATAAATGCACAGTTTGTAAAAGGTTTTAAATAATACATATGTTAGGCCATCTCCAGCAATTTTGTAAAATTATCTCTACTCTATCTCTATATTTACACTATAAGCAACTCTCTATTTATTTTTACTCCAGCAGTACTCTCTATTTCACTCTCTACTCTATTTAAATATACTTTTTTATTTTTTTATCTCATTTAACTATTATATTTTTTATTCTTTTTTTTTTATTTACCGCCAACAATACCCGTATATCCAACAGCTCCTTTCCACCCACCGCCGCCACCACCGTGGTCAGCCTCGGCAAAGACCCAAACCCAGCACAAACCCACCACCCCAGGCCGATCTCGGCAGCGCAAACCCAACAACCACCTTAAGCCACCGATTCAACCACCCCAGGCCTCGGCAAAGACCCAAACCCACCGAATCAACAAACCCAACGCAAACCCACCACCCCAGGCCGATCTCGGCAGTGCAAACCCAACAACCACCCCAAGCCACCGATTCAACCACCCCAGGCCTCGGCAAAGACCCAAACCCACCAGCGCAAAGACCCAAACCCACCGAATCAACCACCCCAAGCCACCGAATCACCACCACGCCGACAAGCCCAAGCCACCCTTCAACCACTCGTGCCGTCAACCCAAACCCGAGATCGGCAAGCCCAGCCAGCGAATCAACCACCACCACGCCGAGATCGGCAAGCCCAGCCACCGAATCAACCACCACCACACCGAGATCGGCAAGCCCAAGCCCAAACCACCACTTTCCAACCGCAAACCCAAGCCCCCCGTTTCGTGCTTCAACAAAAAACTGAAAGAGAAGAGAGAGTACACAGAGAAGAGAGAGCACCCATAGAGAGAAGAGAGAGCACAGAGAAGAAGAGAGAGAAAAAATCGGTTGAAAATGAAAGGAAAGAGAAAAAAC